>CM053785.1:1125425914-1125928414 GCA_028749045.1 Cupressus sempervirens
AGCTTAGAGCACTCAAAAGTGATTTCGAGCAAAAACATACTCTAAAAAAAGGCATTTTATCATTTTTTGCACAGAATTTCTTCGATAAATTTATATTTGGTGAACTCATGCATATGAAAGTAATTCATAATGTTGAGGATATTGAGAGACCCAAATTGAAGGTTGCCCCTATGAAACCCTTAGAAAGAAACCTTAATTTGACTCAGTCAACAACTCTGAACAACATAGTATATTTGGAAGACGTAGGAAGTTATTTGTCTAGCAAGTTTGAAACTATTGGAAGTGAATTTATGAACAATGATATGGAAATTATTTTCAAGCATGATATGACTGAGAAGCCCAGATTTGAACATCTGAAGGATTTAGACTTATTTAGATATCATTTATACTATGAACTTGATAATGAAGAATGGACTCAAATTATATTAAGCAAAATTCATAATGGAAAGTTATGGATGGGAGATAATGTAGTTGACATTTCAATCAACCTTATTCATGAGGTTACTAGCCTTAGCAAACAAGGTAGTGTACCTATTGGTGAAAAATTAGTTAAGAAAAAGGTTGAAAGTTATACTAAGGTCATTTATAATGGAAAGGCAATGACGATCAACACCATCAGACAACATGATGTGAGATTCTTGAGTAGAATCATTGCATATTCTATTTGCACAAGTTCTAAGAGTGATGAGTTGCCAAGAAGATTTATCTATGTAGCCTACAAGATTTGTGTTGAGAAAGAACAAGTGAATTTGAGTGAGATTTTGAGAGTGCAACTCCTTGAGAATATGGAGAAGATTAAGAGAACTAGGAATGATGTATTCATATTTTAGTCACTAATTAATCACATTTTCTTTCATGTACTTAAAAGATTTCCATTTCTATTAGTTATATAGATTATGAGCAGTGAAAGATGTACTATGAATAAGATAACAGATGTATGCAGAAGGCATCCTATAGATAAAATTTTGGATAGTGGCAATTTGATTATGAGAACATTCTAGAATGAAATGAAAAAGACATTCATAATTGTACCTACAATTGTCAAAAAATTTAAGGATGACATGTTTTTATGGTAGATACAGACCTAACTTATGTTGAAGCAATAGGACCAAGAAAAACAATTTTTGAACCCTTACGTTATGAATTGAATGATGATGTAGCTATTGGTTACATTGATCTATTGTTGAACTTTAGAAAGGACAAAGCATCTTACAGATTTGGAACATATGAGGAGATAACTGAGTCAGCTTACAAGGCATCTTTAGACAAAGCATCTCATAAGAAGGTTGAGACTATGATGAAGAAAGCATTAATTGAGGTTGGTATGTTAGAAGAAGAATCACAGGTAGTTAAACAAACTATCTCCAAACTAAAGAAAACTAGTGAACAAGGTGTGATGTATGTGATACCTCTATCAGTTGGGAAAGCATCAGATGTATCCATTGCAATAACTCTTGCAAAGCAGAGCATCCCACATGCTGCTATATCAGCCAAGCAAACTAGTGAACCCAAAATGAAGTATGAAAGGTTAGTATAAGTTGAGATTCATAAATCAAAGAGAGTTAAGCAACTAGCTACTGAACCTGAGAAGAGGAAGAAAACATTGTTGACAATTGAAGACTCCAGTGAGGAAGATGATGATGATTGAGCTAAAGGAAACACCTACCACAATAGAGAAAACTTTGGAAGTATCAATAAGTGGTGATAAAATGAAAATTGATCAAACTAATATTACTATTAGTATTGAAGATGATCCTTTTAATCAACTTGTGTCCCATTCCAAAAACATTCAAGATCAGTTAAAACTGATTGAGGAAGAGAAAAGGCAGTTAGAAAAAGAAAAGAAAAGTATTGAAGAAGCCAAGCTGAAATTGACTGAGGAGGATAAAAGGCAAAAGAGGAGAGCAAAAGAAAAACAAAAGAAGCTAGAAGAAGAAAAGAAAGAGGAAAGGAAAGAAAAAGAGAAGGAAGGAGAAGAGATAAAATAAAGGGAGGCAATCGAGAAGAAGCAAAAGGAAGATGAGACTAAAGCATCTAGCTCATCCACTCCACTATCTCTCATTGACCTTGCAGATGATGATGATGATCAATCTAACTTGATCTCATCTTTGAAAAAATTAATTGAGAAGAACAAGAAAGTCAAGAGTCTACAAAGAGCATTAATGGAGGTGACTAATAGATTGCACAACACTCAGGCAGCCAAATATATAGAGGTATACCCCAAATAGAGAGCCAAAGCAATACTAATATCATTTGATGATGAATTAACCAATTTGTTGAATGTTGCATAGTCTAAGGCACAAATCTCCCATGATGCTAATCTTTTTAGCATTGTTTGTCAGAACATGAAGAATGATTTGATGAGTCTTGATACTTATATCAAGGAACTCCAAAGATGTCAAAAAGATGGAAAGGTACTTGTACATAAAATCTACTTTATCTCACAAGTTGACTAAAGTTTATGACAATAAGATGGAAGAGAAGCTAAGTGAGCTAGAAGCTCTGACAAGTCATATACATCAACCCTCTAGTAGAGTTGATGATTTTGAAGGACAAGTTTCCAGTGTTCTCACTAACATCAAAAAACTACAACTTGAGAAAGAGCTAATTTTGAGAAGATTATCAGATTTTAGAGAATCTATAACTCTGAAACTATCAGCCATTGAGAGACAATTGGAGGAATGCATTAAAGCAAAGGATACTTATTCCAATTTTATATACTCCAACCTTAATGTAGTTGAGATTGCATCATATGCCTTATGTGAAATTCTCACTACTACTAAAGTAGTCAAGGACACATGGGAGAAAGGTATGGATAGTCTAAAGGCAAATTTTGATGACTGTATGAAGATGATACCAGCTGGAAGCAGCAAGGCAAAAAAAATTGACAGTTTTTGACAGCAGTTAGCAAAAACATTTGACAATTTATTTTTGGAAATTTTGACCTTTATCATTGATGTCAAAGGGGGAGAAGTTGTATAAGAAAATTTTAAGTTATGTATTTGTAGTCATGTCAAAAGGGGGAGCATTTGTAAGATGAAGTATTTGTAATAGATAGTAAGTATAGTAATGTTGTAAGTTTTGGTAAAGTTTTTGATACTTAGCCAATTTTCCTATTTTGTTGCCATCAATGCCAAAGGGGGAGATTATTGATAATTGGCTATATGTAGATATGTAAATGTTGTCATTACTAGAAACACATGATGTACATGCTTATAGTAAACCTCAGAAATAAAGATACTTAGCTTTTTGGTACTTAGAAAATTGTCTAAGTATGGAAATGGTTTACAACAATGTATTGATTTTGTTAGAAATAGCAGTCCTCCAATATAATTGAGGTAGGAGGGGGGTGGGGGGTTAATCAATTATATATCAATAATTCTTACTTAATCAACCAAAGAAAAAAATAATCGTAAATATGTCTGCATACACAAAAACACTAGATATGTTGACTAGGGAAACCCTTGATCAGAGGGAAAACCCAGGTGGGAATGATGCCCACAAAAGTAATGTACTAATTTGAATATTCCTTGTTAGAGGATGGACATTTTTAGGAGTCTATTATAATATTTAGTACAAAGAGTCCCTGTTAGGAGACTTTGAATCCCTATTAGGAGATTCCAACCCTACTAGGAGTTGTAGAAGGTAGCTAAACCCACTGTCCAAACAGCTTCAAGATTAGATCAATGAACCCACTGTCCAATTGATCTTAGTACTATTCCATTCAGAATAATAGATGTAAAACAATCTCTTTTCTCTTTCTCTATCCCCTACATTAGACTTCTTCATGTTCATATCATACAAATAGATCTGAAGCTCATTAGTAACCCTTAAGGTCACTTACATGCATTAGCAGATTACTCTACTCTTCTACTTTGCAATTTGCAAGTATTCTCTTTACTTTTCGATCATAATTATGGGTGGAAATTTTTTTTCCTTTATACCACACTCAATATTAATTCTTTGAGTTAGCTCCATACACTTAACATTAATTCCTTGAGTTGGCTCCATGAAATATACATTTAATTTTGTCGGCTCATAGTTATACACAAACTTCCACACATGCAACTTCCATACCTATGCACTTTTTAAAATCATCAGTGGTTAGTATACTTCCTCCAGTTAACTACACAACCCTTCATTCCAAACATAATGTGCTATATTGATCATACAATATAAATTATTTTCCCAATACTTTGTTTCCCTATGGTTCTCTGTAAATTATTAATATCTTCTGTATTTTGTTGACTTAGATTCTGCGCACTCTCCCACATGTCAAATACATGTTGTAGTATATGCTGATAACTACACATAGGTAGATATGCAATGTGATTGTCATGCCCAATTTTTTTCTTTTCTTGGACAAGACACACACATACACAATATTTTCTTTTCTTGAACAAGACACACACTATAATAATATTCCATTTTAATTCTTGGAAATAGTTTAAGAAATATTAAAACAAAAATATATTCACTGTTACCCTCATAATGGTTTTTGACAATTGAGTGCCAACACACTTAATCACATGCTACACCATGTAAGCCGAGCCACAACATAAGCCTAGTTAGGAAGGTATTCAGGTGCTGAGCAACTTTCAGATGCCGAGTGAAGATCAGGTGCCGAGTAAAGTTTAGATGTCGAGTAAAGTTTAGATGCCGAGCAAAGTTTAGATGCCGAGTGAAGAACAGATGCCAAGTGATATCAAGTGCCGAGTAGCATAAAGTGCCGAGTGATACAGTTTTGTGTCAGTGGCGAGTAATCTAGAAAATAGCATGTGCCGAGCATCAGGAATGCTTTAGGAGCCGAGTAACTCAGGATATGAGCATAGGAATCTGTACTTGCACATATTATGATGTAAACCATTTTTACAGCTGACATGAGGTAAATCTCGAAGGATTTAATGATAAGATCAAATCTTTTATCCTTCCTATGCAATCTACATGCAGCCAATAACAAAAATGATAAAGGCATGCAACCAATAGAAGAAGTGCAAACAATAAGCGAAAAATGAAGATTGAATATGGATCGTAGATCCATACCTAACCCTAAATCCTCAAATGTCTTTATAAGGAAGACGAAATTTCATTTGTAAATATATATGATAATGAGTGGATGGATGAGGGTATGAAAGGAAATCTATTTTCAGAAGCAAAAGTTATCAGATCACAAAGGATCAAGATCAGACAAAGTGGAACAGAGCCTGCATTCAGCAATCAAGGATTGTAAACAATCAGATTCATTATACCTAATACTTTCTAGCCATTGTATTAGAATGAAAATCCTATGGTGATAGGCTAGCTTAACATCTATTTCATAGATCCTTTGAATAGGTGATTAAATCCTTTAACAGGGTGACACTTCATGTTAAGTGTTTGTAAATCCTCTAACCAGGTCACTATTGATACAGTGTAAAGCCTTTAACAGGGGAAGCCTTTAACAGGGTAGACCATCAGAAGTGGTTAAACAATATTGCTGCAGTAATTTTTGTGGGTTATCATCCCCACCCTAGTTTTACCTTCTTATTCCTAGAGGGTTTTTGGGTTACCAAATTCCAGTGTTAAGTGCTATTAATGCATGTGTTTAGCTTCATGTTTACTTAATGTACATACATGCATGCAATTTACTTTCACCTAGAAGTTTTATTGGATAAAGTGTGGTACTTCTGATTCACCCCCCAACCCCCCCCCCCCCCCCCCCCCCCCCCTCTCAAAAGTACTCTTTCCATATTTGAATATTCCAACAATTCACAGTATAAAAAAAAATTCCTTTCAAATATTACAATCACTTTTGGATCCTTACATCAATTTACAATTTACAAGAAGATCTACTTCTGATCTTTTACAAAACATAACTTTTACAAATGTCCATAACAAAACATCTTCAAATCTCCAAAAGAAGGTGAAAAATCTTCCAAGCTTTTCTTCACACACATCCATTTTAGAAAACCTATACAAAATGACCATGTAAACCATGGAGAGCTCACCTCCCAGCCTAGGTCTCTAAGAGACCACCCACCGAGCTTGGAGAACCAAGACCAACTGGGTAACAATCAAACACACACATATAAATCAACAATACAAGATACAAAATTTAACACCCTTTTTTTGAGCTTACATAGTAGGCTACCAGAGGAACCAATAGAATGGGTGAAGGTGTGCCTAAAACCCCGATGAGAAGCCAAGTATAGAAAAATCAAATCTGCCTTCACAAGGCATACAAAATAAATACCAACTCTCACAATACTTCTCCCCTTATCACCCCCAAAATGCATAACAAAGTACTGACACATGCTCTCCTTATCACCATCAAAGTGCATAACAAAGTAGTGGCACATGTAGCCCATACTACATGCTTATCCCTCTTCCTTCTAGGGAAGAGACTTTGCACTCAGAGGATAGGCCCAACTAACCCCTTCACCCTAAAGGCCACTTCTTCCCTCCCATGGGTGAGTGATGTCCTTCCACACCCATAACATCATACTCTCAAAAATCAAATGAAAATAAGGCAATAGAAAATTCAACCACATCCAGCAATACAACAGGGACAATGAACAACACACATATGCATCTGTAGAAAAATTTACACATTTTATATTCAGAAAAACAATGCAACACATAATTTTCAAAACATGGCAAAAGCTCCAATCTTTCTCCAAGCTATGGTAAATGACCTGATTTGAGAAGAGCCCTCTATCCTTCCTTCAATCCATTCTCCAAAACTAAAAATCTCTAAAACTAGAGAGTGGGTGAATGACAACCTATTTTCCAATTTCCCTCTAAAAGAAGAACATTCCTAATTTTTCTCCATCATAAAAGGGAACAACCACTTCAACTCCACCTAAGTTTCCCTATTTTGTTGGAATTATTATCTCACTGGAGATAAGGTAGGAATTTGGGTAAGACTTCTTTCATTTTCTCAATACTTAAAAAATGGAATTTTACGAGTGTTAGAAAAGAGATTTTAACTCCAATAAAGCCAAAATTAAAGCCCTAACATATATTACTAACATGTAGGTAACTTAATTTCACTAAAAGAACACTCTAAGACTCAAACAAAGCCCTCTAAAGTCACCGTAAACTTGAAATCCAAAATTTAACTCAATTTAAACCTTTATAAAATATTTTATGCAAGGGGATGAAAACTTAAAACATTTCTAACTAGTTAGGAATAAGGTTGGGTGTCTTTTGCCAATATCACAACCTGACTTGCCACTTAACACATAACAACACAAGTGTCAAGTTACACTATAAAATACACATTTAACATTATGAGTGGCAAATCAATTTTCACAAAAAAAAGAAACCTAATTTTAAACATCCATTCACATTGCGTTCACAAAGTAAAATACTTAACAACGAGGTTAAGATCTCTTCATTAGATCTAACCTTGGAAATCTCAGTTAATACAAAGGTATAGTCTTAGTTCTTCATTTTACCATGGTTATTTCCTACACACTCAAAACAAATATTAGTAGTCCAAGATAAATAAAACATATGCATATATATAAATCCTTAATGAATTCTATATTCATAATTGAATCAAAAAATAAGGCATTTCTCAATTGAATAACATTTTTCCATTTCTAAACATTTTGCATATATAATACTACCATTATCGAACTAACCATGACATGACTCTTTTGTACATTTCATAATTTTCATACATATATATATATATATATATATATATATATATATATATATATATATATATATATATATATATATATATATATATATATATATATATATATATATATATATATATATATATATATATATATATATATATATATATATATATATATATATATATATATATATATATAATCCATCTAACATTTATATTCAAATATAACTTCCTACTCATTAATAAAATAACCAACCAAGTACATGAACGTAACTAATCATCAAGCATCATAAATAAGTTCTAACATCATGAACGATTACCATAAAATAAAGTGTCCCATAGTATCCAATAGTCTGAGTAATAGTCCAAAATAGTCTAACATATAACAAAGTCTCAAAATATAAAGTATCTGTAATGCAAAATATAAAGTATCTAAAATGTAAATAAACTACTATGATATTCTGTGACAAGGTATGTAAAATGCAAATGAACTGCCATGATATGCTATGATGGGCCAGGGTGAGGCCTCACAGTGATGACTTTAACACATAATTCTCAATTTGCTGCTATGTCAATCTTCTGCAATGTTATTGCTATGTTGTCATCAATGACAAACATAGTCATAACATTATTCTGCACTACTCCCCCATAGCATCAACATTCATGCTAAAAATCTCCCCCTTTGGCATTGATGGTAACATAGATGAAAAACATCTAGCTCCAAGAATACCTATAAATTTTTTTTTATCACTCAAATCTTTATGCAAATCTTTTATTGCAATAAAAGTCTCTCTAATGTTTTTCATTTTTCATATCACTCTCTAGGAAAACTCTCTCTAATGTTTTTCATATCACTCTCTCTCCCCCATTGACATCAATGTCAAGGGTAGTACACAATTTGAATTAATAACAATCTATTAGCACAACCATAAGCCAATTTGTTGCTTTAAATTTTTTGCATATCATTCTATAAATAATACAAGTGTCAAAAGACAATTTTGCATACCAATTACCAATTGCCAAGAGTCCTTGATTGACTCTTTTCATCACAGATACTCCCCCATTAAGGAGGCATCATCATTCAGTCCAGTTTAACAATGGTGCTATGTACCCTAGATCGATGCACTTCTGCATCTTCTACTCTAAGCTAGGTAGGGTAGGGGCATAACCCCAAGCATACCTTTTAGGTACTCAAATGTATCCTTTGGTAAAGCCTTTGTGAAAATGTCTGCAATTTGTTCCTTAGTGTTGATGTACTCTAATATGATTTATTTCTTTGCAACTCTCTCTTTCAACACATGATACTTTATTGTGACGTGCTTGGTTTTAGAATGCAAAATAGGATTCTTAGACATGTTGACTATACTTGTGTTATCACAGTAAATGATAATAGGTTCTATGAATGTTATTCCAATATCCTTCATCATCTACTTCATCTATATGACTTGATTACAATTGTTTTTTGCTACAACATACTCTACCTTTGTAGTACTTTGTGAGGTACAATATTGCTTCTTATAGAGCCAAGAAACTAGTCTTCCTCCAAGGAAAATGATCCTCCACTAGTGCTTTTACTATCATCCTTGTCTCTGCCCAATCAACATCTATATAAGTGCAAAGAGTAAAGTCATTGTTTCTGTCATACCAAATACCATAATCTAATGTTCTTTTCAGATATCTGAATATTCTTTTTACTACTGCATAGTGATATTCTTTAGGATCAACTTGAAATCTTGCTACAATTCCAGTTGCACTAGTTATATCTAGTCCACTATGAGTCAGATATTGCAATCCTTCAATCATGGATCTGTACTTCTTTTGTTCAAAAATAGGCATCTTATCTTTGCTTGATAACTTATGGCCAGTTACCATAGGAGTCCCAACAAGTTTACAATTTACTAGACCAAATCTTTTCAAAAACTCTTTGAAGTACTTGATCTATGAGATAAAGATACCTTCTTTGTTCTAAACAATCTTTAATCCCAAGAAATTTTTTATTTCACCTATCATGCTCATTTCAAATTCATTCTTCATGTCTTCTAAGAATTTGTTACTGGCTTCATCATTTCCACCAAAAATGATATCATCAACAAATACAATGATTATTAGCAAGTCATCTTCTATTTTTTTCAAGTACAAGTTACCATCTATTGTTCCTTTAGAAAATCCAAGCTTTGCTAAGTATTTGTCCAACCTTGCATACCAGGTTCTCGGTGCTTGTTTTAATCCATACAATGTTTTCTTTAGTCTGCAAACCAAATCCTTTTATTCAATTAAAGGAAAACCCTCTGTTTACTCAATGTAAACTTCTTCTTCAAGTTCTCCATTTAAGAATGCTGACTTAACATCCATCTGATATACCTTGAAATTCTTGTTTGCTACATATGCTAGAAACATTCTGACTGCTTCCATTCTTGCTACAGGTCCATATGTCTCTTCATAATCAATTCCTTCTTGCTGAGAGTAACCTTTGCATACAAGTCTTGCTTTGTTTCTTATTACTTCTCCTTGTTCATTCATTTTATTTCTAAATACCCATTTAGTGCCAATCACATTTTTGTCCTTAGGTCTAGGAACTAATTCCCATGTATTATTTTTAATTATCTGTTAGAGTTCTTCCTTCATTGCTTCTTTCCAATAATTATCTTTGATTGCTTCATCTACGCTTCTTGGTTCTACTTGAGATATTAGATAGTTCTTCATTAATTTTGTTCCTTGTTATGACCCCTTTTTTCCTTACTCCCTATTATTTGATCTACATAATTGTTTCTTATCAAGTTCTTGTTTAGAGTAGGAGTTGCTGCTTCAATTCTTATTTCTAGTACTTCACTCTAATTTTCTCTCATATCTTCAATTTGCACATTATTCTACATGTCATTATTAGTCTTGAAAAATAATTCATAATTTATGTTAGTCATTCTGGAGTAATCATCTTCATCAGAGTTGCAATCCATTATCTTTTCCTTGGTACCGAACTTTTCATCAATTTTAACATTTGCGCACTCTACTATAGTTTTTGTTCTATAGTTGAAACATCTGTAAGCTTTACTTTTCAATGAATAACCAAGAAACATACCTTCATCACTCCTTGGATCAAATTTACCAATATCATCATCTCTTTTGATGTAACATTTGCTTCCAAATATTCTAAAGTACTTGACTGATGGTGAGTGACCAAACCATAATTCATAGGGTGTATTGTCCATACCTTTTGTAATCTGCACTCTGTTTAGTGTGTATACTATTGTATTGATGACTTCTCTCCAAAAGGTCTTTGGTACATCATTCTCAAATAGCATATCTCTTGCTGCTTCAACAATTGATTTGTTTCGTTTTTTAGCAATCCCATTATGTTCAGGTATATGGGGTGAAGATAATTGTCTCCTAATGCCATACTCTTCACAAAAGATATTGAATTCTCTAGAGGTGAATTCTCCTCCTCTATCTGATCTTAAGCATTTGGTTTTAACTCCAGTTTCATTCTCAACTTTTTTCTTAAATATCTTGAATTTTTCAAATGCCTCTAATTTTTCTTTAAGAAAAGCTACCCACCTCATTCTAGTGAAGTCATCAACAAAAAACATAAAGTACCTTTCTCCATAGAATCCTCTTGTTCTTGTAGGACCACTCAGATCTGTATGAACTAGTTCTAGCTTTTGTGTAGTACAAAACTTCCTGCTAGGAAATGAGACTCTCTTTTGCTTAGCCAAAATACATTCCTTACAAATAATGTCAGTGGGCTTAGTGATCTTGGGTAAATCTCTTACAACAAGTGTATTATTGGCCTTAACAATGTTATCAAAGTTAATATGACAAAATCTTATGTGCATAACCAACTACTATCAATCTTTGCTACAAAACATGTTATCTCACTGAAGTCTAACTAAAATACATTACCTCTAGTTTTGTGCCAGTGCCAAGTAGTTTTCCTTCCTTATTCTTGATAATGCATGTGTCATTACCAAACTGCAGTTGATAGCCTTTGTCCATAAGCTGTCCAACACTCAACAAGTTATGCTTTAGTCCATCAAAAAAATAAGCATCATCAGTGTATGTTTTACCATCAAGAGTTATAGATCCAATTCCTATAATATGACAAGCTACATTATTCCCTACTCTAACAATTCCTCCATCCTGGCTTCTGAATTTGACAAACTTGCTCATGTCACTAGTCATATGATGTGAACAACCACTATCAATGATCTAATATTTTTTTTCAACTTGTGAGATTAGCACACTTTCTTCTCTTATTTCTCTATCAAGATCATCCTCTTTTATAGCTACAAATCCTAATTCATCTTTACTCAAGTTTTGATCAGATTCCTCTTCTTCTTCTTCTTCTTCATTAGCATATAAACAATTTCTAGGTCTTCTAGATTTGAACCTTCCCTTAAAATTTCTTTCTCTTTTAGGACACTTAGATGTTAGATGAATAATGACCATACTCATCAAAAGTCCAACATTTAAAGATATTCTTACCATCTTTTTCTCTTTCCACAAGAAGAGCCACTCTTCTTGGATCTTTTCTTTAATGGATTTGTTGTTGCTAGCAATGTCTTCCTACACTTTTGTGCTCCTTGCTAAACCAGGTTTGATGTTTAATGCACTGAATGTTGTCTTAACTTTTTCCAATTCTCCATATTATTTTAGGTCAAATTATGTAGCTTGCAATCTACCAAGCAATGTCTCTTTGGTAAAATTAATAGTACAGGGTATCATCAGTTCAATCATTTGAGCTACTGATTTGAAAGGTGGTGTCAAACCTTTCAAGATCTTCTATATCACTTCATCATCAGATTTATTTTCATGATGAGATGTGATTCCTGCAATAATCTTAGATATTCTCCCAACATAGCTTTTTTCATATTCATCTTCTATCATTCTAGCATCTTGAACTGTGCAATACAAATTTTGAAATCTAACCCTTTTGCATGTGTATCACCTTCATAATTAGCTTTTAAAGTTTTCCAAATTTCATGAGATGTTTTGAGTAGCTTTACCTAGCTGTACTCACTTTTAGGTAATGTTGACAGTATTTTCTCTCTTGCCCTTATGTTGCACATAAACACTTCTCTCTATTCCTCGGTGCAAGTTTGAAGATTGTCTTCTTCTGCAATGTTCTTAGAAGTCTTGGTCACAAGCCAATATCTTGGACCCATGCACAAGAGACGAGTCTTCATTTTATCCTTTTAGCTATTGTAGTTTGTGCCATCGAATATAGGGCTTTCCTTCCTAAACACATTTTCCATGGATCTCCCAAAGTTATTAAACTTTCTTTCAAGGACCTAATGCTCTAATGCCAATTGTTAGAAATAATAGTCCTCCAATACAACTAAGAGGGGGGGGTGTGAATTAGTTATACATCAATAATTCTTACTTAATCAACCAAAGAAAAAAAAAACCATAAAGAAATGTGCATACACAAATACACCATATATGTTGACTAGGGAAACCATTGATCAGAGGGAAAACCCCAATGGGAATGATACCCACAAATATAATGTACTAATTTGAATATTCATTGTTAGAGGATGGACCCTGTTAGGAGTCTGTTACAATACTTAGTACAAAAAGTCCTTGTTAGGAGACTTTGAATCCCTGTTAGGAGTTGTAGAAGGTAGCTGAACCCACTGACCAAACATCTTTAGGATTAGATCAATGAACCCACTGTCCAATTGATCTCGGTACTATCCATTCAGAATAATAGATGTGAAACAATCTCTTTTCTCTTCCTCTATCCAATATGTTGGACTTCTTCACCTTTAGATCATACAAACAGATCTGGAACTCATCAGTAACCCTTAAGGTCACTTACACGCATTAACAGATTACTCTTCTCTTTTACTTCACAATTTGCAACTCTTCTCTTTACTTTTTATCACAATAATGGTGTGGAAAACATCTTTCCTTTATACCAAACTCAATATTAATTCCTTGAGTTGGATCCATACACTTAACATTAATTCCTTGAGTCGGCTCCATGAAATACACATTTAATTAATGTTGTCGGCTCACAGTTATACACAAACTTCCACACATGTGACTTCTGTATCTGTGCACTTGCTAACTTTATCAGTGGTTAGTATGCTTCCTCTAGTTAACTACACAATCCTTCATTGCAAACACAATATGCTATATTGATCATACAGTAGAAACTATTTTCTCAATGCTCTGTTTCCCTGCGGTTCTTTGTAAATCATTAATATCTTTTGTACGCTGTTGACTTAGGTTTTGCACACTCGCCCACATGTCAAATACATGCTATAGTATATTCTGGTAATTGTGCATAGGTAGATATGCAATGTGATGTATTTAACACATAATTCTTAGTTTGCTGCTCTATCAATCTTCTACAACCTTATTGCTATGTTGTCATCAAGGAAAAACATAGTCATAACATTATTCAACACTACTCCCTCATAGCATCAACATTCATGCTAACATATTTATGTATAACTTTTTTATATGATGTTATTGTTGATAGAGAAGATATTTGGAGATATTATACATGTTGATGATGATGTGTATAACCTTAGATATCAGTATAGATAGTACAGAAAAGAGATATGTAAGATCTAGAAGACAATGTAATGAAATGTAAAGGAATTGTTTTTTTTACAAAATAATTACTTGACCAATTAGGGATGACATCCTAGATGTTTACTCTATATTGGAAAGTTTATTTTGGTCTTAGCCGACCTAGCAGAAATTTGTGAAAAGGCATGGTATTTATGCAAAGACATCTTGTGAGATTAGTATGAAGTAACATGCGAAAGTTGTGAATGCGAAGTTTTGTATCATATGTAGAAGCAAGTTTTTGATAACCTAATTTTTTGATACGAGATCAAGATGAGGTCAAAGATCAGCTATAATAAGGTACATCATCTACTTCTATATTCAAGGAACTTTAATTACTTGTTTGGGAAGTGAGCTCTTCTTGTAATTGAAAGTGCATGTTTTGGAAGTGAGTTCTTCTTGTAATTGAAAGTGCATGTTTGGGTAGTGAGCTCTTCTTGCATACATTTCACCACAATCCTAACAGGGTTGAAATCTCCTAACAGGGACTCATATATACTGAATGTTTTTATAGACTCCTAACAGGGTCCATCCTCTAACAAGGAACATTTATATTAGTACAACATCTTGTGGGTATCATCCCCACCGAGGTTTTCCCTTGGCTAGGGTTTCCCTATTTAACAAAATATGGTGTTATGAGATCTCTCTATGCATGATTACAATTACTATTCATCATTACTTGTTTACTTTCTTATACATGACTCAAAGTAATTAATAATATCCAATTGGTGACAAAAGTTTATAGAATACTAATTCGCCCCCTCTCTCAGTATTTCCTATTTCTAACAATAATTTCTTGGGGTGAGATTAAGGCATTGTATATTCCTATAGGGTTTTATGAAGATACCATGATTAGGGAAAATCCTCTATTTTATCTCTATGATTCCCTATCAATTCATGAGAATTCGCTTTCTTCTCTTAGAAAGATAAATCCTAAAATGAATACGGAGCAAGGTGGGGATCAAGTTCTCCAACTCTTATAGGCTTAAGATTCATTAGAAGTTTCAACAAACACCTTGTCTAGTGAAGAAGAAGTAATGCCTTAGTTCTTTCCAACCATTGAAGAAAGATATGCTCCAATAAAAACTTCATAATCTTGCCTAGGAAAAGAGTCCTTTAATTATGAAAATCTACTCGGAAAGGAATTATCTAAAGTAAGTAGAGAGTATGTCAAAGACTTAGTTGAATTATTGCAGCTCCAAGGGTTGTTAGAAATCTAGGGAAGAATTCCTTATGAAGGAGAAGTGAATGGAAAGTTCTTCTTATCCACTAGGAAAGAAATGGTGTAGACTTGCAAGGACCAAGCTCCAACAATAAAGAATGATGTAAGTGAAAAATATTTTTCTTAGTTCTCTCTTTCTCTTGAGTTTATGACTGCTAAAGATTCCTCCTCTTTAAGAAAGTTTGAGAATAAATTCTTTTATCCTTATTTACAATCATAATTCAAATTCTATCACTTTACTCGGCTTGAGGTGGAATATAGCTCTTCTAATCAAATTGTTTTAGAATCCATCCCAAACCCTTGCGGTGAAGGTAAAATTAATTTATGCCCATCTGAAATCTTTCTAGATTCTAATGACTTAGAAGGAAAGAGAAAATGTAAGATGAATCCAGAGCTTAATGATGATACGAATGTTAATATATTGTAGCCCCCACCATTATCGACCTACTTGGATGGTGTTTCTCTACATAGGTAGAGATTATTAATGAATTCTTATCAGTAATCAAGAAAGAAAGTTAGGAAATCCTACCTGTTGGAAGCAAGAGAAAACAAGAAAATGTTAGACATAATAGATATACCAAGCATTCAAATTAAAACAAAGCCTAACTAACACTTGCTTGAGTTTTGCAACTCCAAGCAACCAAAAGATATGGTCCTCAAGAAACATCAAACAACTCAACAAAGGCACCCATGAGAGGCCTTGTTGGTGTGTTTAGATTGGAGGGATGTTGATGTGCCCTCCCAAAACACAACTATTTTGAACCTCTTGATATGGAAATGCAAGCATGATAATGATCTTATGCTAAATGAATGGAGAACACCTCAAACGATGGCTATGAAAGCAATCATGCTTGAGAGTATTCAAGGATATGGATATGGATGCAAGAAAGAAAACTACGCTAATATGCAAGATTAAATGAACATAGAAACGTAAGAAACAAAGCTAATCTAACAATGCAAATGTAAATGCAAGCTATCAACTACCAAAGATTAGTACACAATATGAAAAATCACTATAAAAGCTCTAAATTCAAACTAGCATGATAATAATGCAAATGAGGGAGATGATCAATGCTTGAGACAAGGGCTCTATTTATAGGCTTGAGAGAGGCCTTGGGGAGATGGCATCTATGTGGAATCCACATAGGTCTCACAAGGGAGACATGTAAGCAAGTCATGCATATGGATAACATTCAAAGTTTGCTCACACATGTGTGAGAAAACTTGAAGAAATGAGTGGGGGACAAAGGTATAAGAGGTGTGAGAAGTGTGAGGGGTGTGCAAAATGTGAGGCTTCCTCACATGTGTGAGCACACACTTAGGCTTAAGAGGAGGTTTAGCAAGGTGATTAGGGTAAATAAGTAGGATTAAATAGTGGATAGGCTTAGAAGGATGAAAGTGATGGGTGTAGACTAGGTTTTAGGGTAGGTTTAAGACTAAATTAAATAAGATTTAATTTAATCATCGGTTTAGAGAAATTAATGAGATGAGGGGAATTAAATAAATGAGATTTATTTAAAAGGGGATTTATGGAGGGTCATGTATTAAATAAATTTAACACATTAAGGGTGAGAATATCTAAATTAAATTTAAATACTTTAGGAAAGTGAACCTATTTAATTAAATAAGTAGAAGAATATGACAAATATAATTAATAATTAATTAATTAATTAATTACAATGTCAAGGGAAATATTAAATAAATTAATATAGTGTTTAGGACAATTTTAATTGTCTATAGTCCCAAAAGGAAAGACTCAAGTATTGATCCACCTCATGTATTGATTTTAGATGAAGGTTTTCAAACTTAGTAGCAAATAATTATGATGAAGTTATTCTAGTTGACATTGACCCTATGTTACATGAAGTTTGTTTATGTGTTGAAGAGATTTTAGATGCTGAAGACTCTTTTCAAGGTGGTGAAATTGAAAATATAAATCTAGTTAATGATATGATTTTTCCTTTGGGAAAAGATGACCTACATTTTTTTTCAGCCATAGGTTGGAGATGGTCTCAAGGATCCCATGATCTCTAGAAGGATAAAAAATTATGACGAGTTATGGTTCTTTGGGCCTAAATATTTTCTCTCTAAACTCCTGCACATAATTAGTTTGACCTACAATGATGATGACCACTATTTTTTTCAGCCATAGGTTGGATATGGTCTTAAGGATTCCATGCTAGAATCATATGAAGAATCATAAATCTATGATGAGTTGTGGTTGTTTGGGCCTAAATAGTTTCTCTCTAAAATCCTACATATAATTAGTTTGACCTGCAATGATAAAGGGTTTTCCAAATGGGGTTGATATGGAATGCTATTTAGGAAAGGATAATTCTTATCCCACCTTGTATTGACCTTGTGTAAGTACTCTTTCTTTCTAGCTCTTTGTGGTGAGGTCTTCACACTTGTGTATATTTATAAATAAATTTTTGCTCTCTTAGTTTTTGTTGTATGTATATTAGGTTGCTTGGTGTCATCTTGGGTTTCTATTTTTTGTGGTGTTGGTAGTTTAGGTGTTTTGGTGTTCCCTTGTCCATCACCATCTCTACAAATAGTCTCTTGATCTCTACTTTGTGCTGATTCTATTTCCCCAATGGCTAGACACTAATCTCTACCAAATATTGTTGGATTCTTCATGTTCCTCATGACCCATATCCCTAATCAAAGCCAACTATAAGAATTATTTGAGGACCTAAATTTAAAACTTCCAAAGTTGAGTTGTAAAGATCAACTCTTTTATTTTTTATAGACCGTGTTGGAAGTAACAATGAGAAAGTAAGTATTGAGAGGGTGGGCAGGTGGGGAGTGGGGTGTTAATCAACACTTAAAACTTTTCACCATTCATCCATCTCATAAATTAACATGTAAAATGAAATAAGTAACCATGCATCACATCCATAGCATAATGTAAATAGCAACATAACAAAAATATTGATTATCCAAAAACCCTTCAATGAGAAGGTAAAAATGGGGTGGGGATGAAACCCACAAATCTTCACTACTGTAGTTGTAAAGTGTGTCCAATTATGGCTACAATGTTATGATCATAAACTATGATCTACCTTGTGAAAGTTCTTCCCTATTAAAGGCTTACAAGATTGTTAGGTCTCATCTTGTTAGAAGATTTCAACTCACAATTAAGTAAGCACTTTGTTAAGAGATTTACAAAATCTTGTTAAGACTACTCTATTAAAATATTTTCTCTGTATCACCTGTTAGAATGATTCAACACCTAATCCTTCAGTTAGCACCTTGCTACTTCATGAAAAATATCCTCTTAACAAGTTATCTCTTGACTTTCCTGATCAAATGTATCTTTCCCAACCTTTCATTGCTTGCCTTCATTCTTCTCAAACTGATTCTACATTATGTAACTCTGTCTTAGCCATCTTTACCACCATGAATGCCTTTTATATTCTTAAATTCATCTCTGTCATACATTCTTAAACCTCCTTAGGTTTTACCTCCTTAAATAGACATTGTGGAGATGGGCTAGGGCATACTCAATGACTGTGGTTGATCCTTCTTGCCACCTAATTGTTTCCCTTTTCTGACTGGTTGCATGCATTTCATTAGGATGCATAATATGACTCAATCCTTATCTCTTATAATAAAAAAATAAAGTTTATGTCAACCAAAAATGGTTTACATAGTAGTTTGTGCCATTACAAACGACTATGTCATTGATTGGTTACTTGACATCAATAGGCTCTGTTGCTCAACCTTCTTTGTGCTCTTTGTGTTGATACTTAGCTCCTGAATAACTTGGCACTTACTATTGCTTGACACATGAATCACTTGACACATACTATTTACTCAGCACCTTTTGTTGGCTTGGCACCTAAGTGAATCGTCACAAATTGACTACTCGACACCTACCAGTGCTCGACACTAACTATCATATTACTTGACATGTACTGTCTGGAAACTTATGTTCGACACAGTCTGCTCAGTCATCTCACACCATTCACTCAGCATGCACTATGCACTCAACTTTCACTAGTCTTTGCTAGATAATGACAAAGTGTTTTGTCACTGCCTTGTTAAAACTAATATGCAATCAACAATCTCCCTATTTGGCATGACTGGCAAAAACACTTTGTCATAGCATATACAATCTTGTTTTGTTTTGGAAGTATAAGAGGAGTAACGAAGAAGGGAGGGGTGAATCAGTTACTACAAAAATTAATCATAGATCCCTTAGATGTCAAAACAAGTCAAAACATAAAATCTTATTAAACTATATTCTATTGTTACTCGACAAACACAGACACTCGATTAACACTAGTAGATATTGCAACTTGACAAGTACTGAGAATCAACTATAACTTGGCAATAATTGAATATAGTGATCTTAATGTAATTAACCTTAAAATTAGTTGCATACACATAAACTAAATAGCATGAACACAAGTGACACCAAGATTTAACGTGGAAACCCAATTTGGGAAAAACCACCAATTGCAACTAGTTACCAATTTTCACTCTTCTAAAGTAAGCCCTTTTAGGAGCCAACCCCATTAAAGGTTACAAAACACACTGTTAGGTGTGACCCTATTAGAGGATTTAATCATCCTACTAGGAGTGGCCTCGTTAGAGGTCTTTAGACACTTCAATCTAGAAATGCCACCTTGTTAGAGGATTTACAAATAATTGTTAAGCTAACTTTGTTAAGAGATTTAGATAACAATTACAATGACTAGAAAGTAACAATGAGATGACCTAATTTCTGATGCAACTAAATTGCTGATTATAGATCTCAACTCTGGCTTGTATACTTCATCCTTTCTGATTGAATGTATCTTTGCAGCTCCATAAGGATATTCTACTTATCCTTCTAATTTGCTCCCTCTAAGCGTCTTCAAATGTTCTATTTACCTCCACATTCAATCCTCAACTTGACCTTATATTTATATTATACACATTGTCAAATTGGCTTGAATTCAAATTAGAATACTTAATATTCATCTCCTTAGTCAGCTTAGAACCAAGAAACGAATCAAATGAACTCAATATGCTAGAACAAGAAAATCCTTCGCTAGCCGACCCTACTCGGTAGATCACTAACTAAAATATATTTTCCTTCATTAACTAAGAGAGCTTGGTTAACACTGGTTCCATCCAGCATGTCCTTCAATAACTGAGTGATCTTAGTTAATGCTCAACTTTTGTGAACTTCTCTTTGTCACCCGAGTGAACTCAGTAGACATTGTCTTATGAACTTGGCAAACTCTAGAATGCTCAACAGACATAGGAAACTATCTTCATCACCCAAGTGAGCTCGGCATATATTGACTAGCAATGACATGATATTTTGTGTAACATTAAAGACAATATATAATTGATCAATTGTTTTCAACAATTTTGTGCATAAGTCATACAGTGTATCTTCTTTTCTTAGCTCCTATAAAAAATCTCAAAATTTTCAAAAATACCGTTGTCCCCAATACCTTATTGCTCCCCCTAAGTAAATACTTAATTTCATTTTTGTCAATCCTTTTGAGTAGATATCTACCTTGGCAAAATTCTTAAAAATTCACAAAAACTTCATAATCCCCCTTTTTTGACACTTATGTCAAAGGGGGAGATTGTTGATCTCATTTTGGTTTTGACAAGGTAGTGACATAACCAAAATGAGATCAATAGATCATATATTGAACTATGTTGGAAACACCCTTGTAAAACTGATATTTTGTAGAAAGTGTTATTAAGGTGAACTTTTGGAGTCCTAAACTATTCAAATTTTAGGTTCAACATTAACTGACTTATGATTCCTAACACATACTACATTTCTTGACATCCATTGTCAAAACACTCAGCACAAACTAAAGTTTACTGGTGCTCGACATCAACTAAACTTTACTCAGCTTACACTGTTTCACTCGACTTACACTAAAATTGACTTTGCTTGGCTCCAACTACTTTTCTTCTTGGCTTGCACTAACTTTTATTGACACCTACTATCCACTCGGTCAAGCTTGGTAGACAAACTTCATTTAACTTGTTCTTCCAAACTTACTCAGTGTAATCCAACCTTTGCAACCTTAAGTAGACTATCAAAACTCAGCCTTTCCTCTAGGTGCTATTGTTACCTGATTTGATAAAATCCTCTTCATTATTCAAATAAAGCATAGTACTTAAATCATATAAAAAATTGTCTTACCAACAAGTAGCAGGTTTGACATCAGTGACAAAACAATGATTGAAACACATTTATCATACTTATATCAATCTATTTTCAACAAGGGTATGATAGATAAAGTGATTTCACTTTATGTGCTTATACTAATGCAGACTAGGTAGACAATATGGATGATAGAAATTGCACTAGTGGTGGAACATTTTTCCTTGAAGGAAGATTGGTTTATTGGCTAAGAAAGAAACAAGATTGTATTTCACAAAGTACAACTAAAGTAGAGTATGTAGCAACAACAAATAATTGTAATTAGATCATGTGGATGAAGTAGATGTTGAAGGAGATTGGGATAATTTTTTAAGATCCTATTATCATACACAAGTATAGTAAGTATGTCTAAGAATCCCATATTGCATTCGAAGTCTAATGATATATCTACTAAGTATCATGTTTTGAGAGAGAAAGTTGCAGAGAAAGAAATTAGATTAGAGTATGTCAATACAAAAGATCAAATTGTAGATATCTTTATGAACCCTTGTCTAAAGATATATTTGAGTACTTGAGAAGTATGCTTGGGATAATTCCCCTACCTACTTCTGAGTAGGTGATGTAGAGATTACATCAGAATAGTGGTACAAAGCACTATTGTTTGACTGTACTAAATGGTGATGCTTCCTTTATGGGGGAGTATCTAAGATGAGAAGAGTCATCTAGACTCTTGGTAGTTGGTCTAGAATAGTGTCTTTGGACACTTGAGCTAATTGAAGACTTGGATGGATGATTGACATAATGAAGCCTTTGTCATTGATGTCAATGGGGGGAGTATGCATGAAATAAATCTCCTTATGATCTCCTATGTATGAATCAGGGAGAGTATGAAGAGAAAGTATAATGAATGGGGGAGAAGATCCTCTAATGGAGGAAAGATTGATCAATGGGGAAATACATTAAATGGGGGAGAAATTGAGAGTTATTTATGTGTGAAAAAATGATGCGAGTTTTTTGGTGTGTGAAAAATTGATGCCGATCCTAAAGAAATATGATTGGTGATATGAACAAGTTTGTTGATTTCAAAAGTCAACATGGATGTATTGTCAAAGTTGGAAACAATGTAGAATGTCAAGTTAAAGGTATTGGATCCATAACTCTTTCTTGTAAAACTAACAATGAGGATGCATATTTTGTTGATGGTTTGAAGCACAATCTTTTGAGTAATGGACAACTAGTAGAAAAAACGTTATTAGTTGTAGTTCATAGAGAAGACATGCATGACCAGAGATAAAGATGGAAAGGTAATTGGAACAAGAACAAGATATAGAGATAATGTATTTTAGTTGAATCCTACTAAAATGACATGTTTGGTTGCAAAGGTAGATGAATGTTGGTTATGGCATAAGAGATTTTGTCACATAAACTTTGATAGTATTGTGAAGACCAGTAGTATGTTTGTAGTTAGAGATTTGCCAAAGATTGTAAAGCCTACTAACACAACTTGCAAGGAATGTGTGTTGGCAAAACATAACATAACTTAATTTCCCTGCAAGAAGTTTACTACTACAACAAAGTTTGAGATTGTACACACAGATCTAATTGATCCTATGAAGACTAAAGAATTCTATGGTGAAAGTTATTTTATGATTCTAGTTGATGACTTTTGTAGAATGATGTGGGTTGTATTTCTTAAAGAGAAATTTTAGGCATTTGATAAGTTTAAGATATGCAAGAATAGAGTTGAGAATGAATCAAGTATGGAGATTAAATGTTTAAGATCAGATAGAGGAGGAGAATTTACTTCAATTGAGTGTAACATATTTTGTAAAGAAAATGGAATCAAAGGATAGTTATAAGCCCCGAGAACCCCTGAACATAATGGTATTGCTGAGAGAAGGAACCGATCAGTTACAGAAGTGGCAAGAGCTATCTTAGCCGAGAATGATGTATCCAATATGTTTTGGAGAGAAGTTATGAATATAACAGTCTACACTATGAACATAGTGCAATTCAAGAAAGACATAAATAAGACCCCTTATGAACTGTGCTTTGGTCACTCACCTACAGTTAAGTATCTTAGAATTTTTGGGAGTAAGTGTTATATCAAAAGAGATGATGATATTGGTAAGTTTGATGCTAGAAGTGATGAAGGTATGTTTCTTGGTTATTAATTAACATACAAGGCTTATAGATGTTATAATCTGAGAACTAAGACAATTATGGAAACTGCAAATGTAAGAATTGATGAGAAATTTAGGATACAAGAGAGAATAGTTGATTACAATTCAGACGATGATTTTGTTACTAAGCCAAGGAATAATATGGTATTTCTTGAGCCTAACAATGATTTGCAGAATGGAGGAAAGCTAAGGAAGGAACAAATCTTGAAACCTTCAGTAAAGTCAAGATTTGAGATAACAACTCCTACTTCAAGAAAGAACATGATAAAGAATCACCCATCCAAGAAAATCATTGGAAGCAAAGACAAAATTGTGATGAAAAGAAGCAAAGTCAATGAAGAACTATGCTTGATATATCAAGTTGAACCTAAGAATGCAGATAACTTTGAATATTTCATGAAATCAATGAAGGAAAGAATGAGGATGCTAGTTTCTTTAGTTGAGAAACATTATAATGATATATGCTTTCTTTTTTATGATGATTACATCGTTGTGCAAGTTGCTACACCAAGGGTAAGATGGTTGAGACCACTTGGGTATGAAATTAATGTTGATGAAGCCTCAGTAGCCATCACAACACTACTAAAAGAGTAAATTGATAATAGTGCAAAGATATTTGACAACTATGAGATGGTAAAGTCAAAGATTACCATGGAGTTGAAAACTAAATTAGTTATTAAGAAGAAAGATAAGATAGTGAAGAAGCTTAAAGAAAAATTTGGAGAGGGTGTAGATGAGGAAGAAGAAGAAGAAGAAGAGGATGAAGAGGAAGAAAAAACACAAGCACAAACACCTCTTGCAATATTGACCCAAGGCATGGGAGAAGACAAGGAAGAGGTTGAAACTAAAGGTGCTAAGGGAGAAGAAGATGAGGAATCACCTACTCTTGCCAAGCCAAAGAAAGGAAGGCTAAGGCACAACTAGTGGCAAGGGAAAAGAAGATTGACAAACCTAGCCCAGCCAAGCCCACTACTTCTACCACTAGAGCAAAAGGAAAGAAGGAAATATGTGGCATAGCCAGAGACAGATGAAGAGAAGACTGAATCAGATGAGATCAGCCAATTCAAGGTGGTAAGTCATAATCCTTTGTCATATCTTGAGAACTTATGTGAAAATGTAAAGAATAATGTAGACATGTTAGGGTTTTCACATATTAATTTTGATAAATTAGATAAAGTGGAGAAAAACCAAGTAGAAGAAGCCATATATGGTATGATGGAAATACTAGAATTTTCCAACTCTATACCTAAAAGTCTATATGACATAGTTGAGCAAAAATGACATTATTGTCTAAAATTGGAAAGACAAATCAAGGAAACACAATTAGCCCTAGTAATGCCAGAGTTAACCAAGGGATAGATTGCTAAGGTTGTCAAGAAATATGCAGTTAGGTTCACACCTAAATATAAAGCCTTTAGCATTCTTCAAAATAATATTGAGGATGTTGTGAAAAAGTCAACACATATATGGAAACTCATTTATGGGTTAACCATAGTAAAGGAAGGAGAAATTGATCCTTTAGAGACTAAAGATGATGATAAAGAAGATGATGAAAAAGATAATACTATAGGAGGAGAGATAAAAATGAAAGAAGATGACATGGCAATAGTTGAGCTTGAGCAGCAAGAAGAATAGAGTGTGCATGACACACAATTATCGAGTGTTAGTGCTCCTCATGACATAAGTGTAACAACTGAGACAATAACTATAAAGGATGTTCTTGATGCTTCAGCTCATAACATCAATCCACTTAATGTAGAAGATTTGAAAATTATTCTAGACCAATCTACACTCCAAGCTAAACTTTGTAAAAATCTAGTTTTGGTTAATGTAGAAGAATTACAGAAGGCACTAACTGAGGTCACAAGGGAAAAGGTGAGTGCAAAAGAACTACCTTCTATCATCCCTTTAGTTACTAATGTATAACCTTGTTCTTAACAATATTATATTCATCTACCAAGGTTGATAGAAATGTTATAGTTTATACTGTTGAGAAGAAAGTAGAAGAGAAATATAATACAGGACAGTAAAAAATAGGACAGATAGATTCATCTATACCTACAACACAGGAACAACGTACTATTCAAGTCTTAGTCATAGATAAGGGAAAGCACAAGAGGCCATCCAAGCACTAGTAGCCTTACCAAATTTTGGCACTACTTCTACACAAATTCTTCAGAAGTTGAGCACAGAAGCCATTCCTTTGCAAATATCAGTTCCAAGCCCTAGCTCATTAAAGGTTGATAAGCTAATTCACTATGGAGATATCACTATTGATGAAGAGATTTCTATACCTAAGTTTTATTATGATACTATGACATTAGACCAAATAGGCATATTGTAGCAAGGATTAGAAAGAAAAAAGCATCAAGAAATGCTTAGGAGAGAACATAGGCAAAAGCAGACACTCCAAGATATTAAGGACATCGTTCTAGATGCATTTAGTCTACCAACTCTTAAAGAGACCAAACCACTAATAGAAAAACTGATAGATATAGTGGAAAAGGTTAGTAATGAAGACCTTGATACAAATGCAAAACTTTTAGAATGGTCAGAAAAAAGTTTCCAGGCAAAGTGAATGAGAAAATATCTAGTAAGATAACACTAACTCAAGTTGTATTGACAACTAAGCTTGAAGAGGTGAAGAAGGTACTTGAGAATATCTTATCATTGTACATAAAGCTATGTAATCCTACACTCTTCACCCAAGAGACCAAACATCACATTTTGAGCCTGGAGAGAAACCTCAACATATCAGGTACCAAGTTATCTCAGAATCCAACTCAGAGTGGGAATCATTTTAGGACATTTCTTTAGACACAAAGTCAATTAGCTATATTAACAACAGAAGAGGCTAGCATAAGAGCCAAATTGACATGTATGTAGGCATCTCTTACCCCACATATGGAAATACTACACAAGGACCTAGGCTATGTTGAGACTCTACTGAAGAAAGACCTCAATCTTTCTACTTTAGATGGTCTAGTGCATCTTGTTGCCGACCTTTCTATACAAATCAAGTCATTGGATGTTGCATGTGACAACTGGGATGAAACCCTCAAGATCATAATGGAGGTCCATAAATCCTCTTTGGACAAACACACAATCAGTGTATAGCCCATTTGACATAAGTGTCAAAAAGGGGGAGACTAAAGGAGAATAAAGAAAGGAGGAGATACATCATTGGGGGAGACATAGAAAACAAAGATATCAACTAAGGGAGAGAATGAAGGAGTATCAGTATCTCAGTAGAGACAAATTTACTCAAAAAGGAGCATAGGTTTTGGTAACAGAATAGATATATTAACTCAATGTGAGTTATCAAATTTTCAGGTATATAGGCTATTGCAAAATTTTGAAAATTTCAAGTTTTGTATATAAGCCAAGTCATGGACATGTTATGCTTGTAAAGATCATGATTGATAATGTATATTCAAGTGTTTTTGACACTCATGTCAAAGGGGGAGATTGCTAATCTCAGATTGGTTTTGACAAGTGAGTGTCAGCACACTTAAACCATTTACTTAGTTCATGTCAAACTAGTAATACATGTCGAACACAACATATAAATATTAGACAATGTTGAGTTACAATGAGTGTCTTGCCACTCATGTGCCTAGACATTCAAGTACCAAGAAAATAGACCATGTCGAGTGATTCAGGAGATGAGTAAATAGTGGATGTCAAGCAGTGCAGGTGCCAAGTTAGAGCAAAAAGAATAGTGCATGCTGAGCATCCGTGACTTCTTATGCCAAGTGACACAATTTTGACATATTTGTTTGTAATGGCACAAACAACTATGTAAACCATTTTTGAGCTGACATAAAATTAAATTACAATATTTTGGAGATAAGGATGAATCTATATTTGGATTCCCTATGCAATTGTATTTAGCCAATCAAAAAATTGGAAGGTTTAAGAGGCAATATGGATGAATCTCAGCCATAGATTCATACCTAACCCTAAGTCTCCAAGTCTTCTTAAGGAAGACAAAGCCCTAAAAACTTTATGGGTGAGTGATCAAATTGGAGGAGTGAACAAGATAGTTTGTAGAGCATTCAAGGTGACTTAGAAGAAAGAGTGAATTGTAGAATTAGTTAGAGAAGAATAGAGGATAGAGCAAAGGATACAACATTGAGACATTTGATCAAGAAGGATCAAGAAAATAAGTGTTTAGAGGTGATATATCATCAGGAAAGAAAGTACCAATTGCAAGATCTATGCAAAGACATTTTAACAAGTGATTTCAATCAAATCTCTTAATAGAGTAGTCTTAACATGCTATATGAAATCCTTTGACAGGGTGTTAACTTAGTTGTAAGTTGAAGTCCTTTGACAAAGCACACTTCTAATAGGGTGTTGAAATCCTCTAACAAGGTGAGACCTAATAGTCTTTGTAAGCCTTTAACAAGGTAGACCTTTCATAGGGTAGATCATAATTCATGATCAAAACATTATAACCTTAACTGGATACACTTTACAACTGTAGTAGTGAAGATTTGTGGGTGTCATCCCCACCCCAGTTTTACATTCTCACTTGGAGGGTTTCTAGGTAATCATATCTAGTGTTATATGTGTGATTGATTATGTGTTTACATGATTTAGATGTATGTTCTTTACATGTTATTTCAGTTTATCTATTGAATACATGAGATGGATGTGTGGTCAAAGTTTTATGGGTCCAAGTTTGAACTGCCGCTTCACCCCACCTCCCCCAGAAGTTTAGTTTTCCTATTATAATTCCAATAGATAGTAATCTATATTAGAAAGAAACTAATGATGGTTTGATGATTTTGGTAATATTTGTTGATGATATCATATTTGGAGGAAATGACGAGGAAAGTGAGAAGTTTGAAAAAGAGATGAAGAAAGAATTTGAAATGAGTATGGTAGGAGAAATGAAATATTTTTAGGGATTATAGATTGTATAGAATAAAGAAGGAATCTTTATTTCTCAGACTAAGTACTTGAAGAATTTATTAAAAAATTTTGGTTTGGAACCATGAAAACCTGTTGGAACACCTATGGCAACTAGACACAAGTTATCTACAAAGGATGAGAGATCTACTGTTGAGTAGAACAAGTATAAATCTATGATTGGAGGATTGCAATATCTGACTCACATAAGGCCAGATATAGAAAATGAAATTGGAATTGTTGCAAGATTCCAAGCTGATCCTAGAGGAGCACATTATGTAGAAGTCAAAAGGATAATTAAATATTTGAAAGGAACATCTAAGTTCGGGTTATGGTATGATAGATCTAATAATTTTACTCTAAGTGCTTATATTGATGTTTGTTGGGTAGGCAGTATGGATGATAGAAAGAGCACTAGTGTTGGAGCTTGGTTTCTTGGAGGAAGATTGGTTTCTTGGCTTGTTGGATGATTGTTTTGACAAATGTCTTTTGGCACTTGAGCTAAGCAAGAAATAGTTGTTGCTAAGTTTGATGTAGTAGAGTTGGTTGCTAAAACCTTTAACATTGATGTTAATGGGGGAGATGTTTGACATGAAAAATATCATGTACAACATGATAGTTTGATAGAAAGCACATTCAGGTATATCAATGGGGGAAAATGGTTGATGAATAAGATTTGAAAAGTAAAATGAATAGTCTTTTGTTGGTATTCTTGGAACCAGATGTTTTCATCTATGTTTCCATGAATGCCAAAGGGGGATATTATTATAAGATTGTTGGAATCACGATGCTAATGATATTCCTATGGGGGAGTATTGTAGATATGCTACTATGATGATATGTTACATTCATGACTAAGTTTTCCATTGATGTCAACATAGTAGTTTTTTGTGGTATCTAACAGAAGAATAGTGAAAAGATCAAGTTGGTATGGATGGCTAGTTGAGTCTTCTAACTATCTGAGGTTATGAGAGATGCATCTGAGTATCTAGTATATGTATTTAACATTGGATGAAGAAATATCAAGTCTGGAAAAAGTTATGTAAGTTTTGGTGATGTTTGTTCTAAGATAGATTTTATAGAGGCATGTTCTAGTAAACTTATTATATCTCTTAGTAGAGTGGTTATTTTGAGAATCAAAGTTGAGGACATGTAGAAGACATGTTGTAATGATGTGGCTAAGTTCACTCATCATAATGACACATGTATGAAAAGTTATTCGAGTTGCAAGGTAGAAGATTAATGTTATTGCTAAATGTATCATGTTTGTAGTGGTCCTATAATAATTAATTGAGAAGGTCTAACAGCTGACTCAGGGAAGTTTTTTGAGGACTTGATATAAAAGAAGGACATTTTCCTTTGTCATGGCATGGTTTTTTGATTGATGATAAGAAGCTGATAAGAAGCAGTACAAGTGGAATGCGAATTTGACCAGAGTAGTGTGAATGTGATGGAAACTTTTCCAAGGTTTTTTTGAATGATCTGAGGTTTGATATTTGGATCTGAGGTTTGTGGCCTAGTTTACAAGGTCTAACATTGATTGGTTTGGTTGACAGAACAAAGGAAAGCATAACATAACAATAAATTACTTGTTTGAGCAGTGAGATCTTCTTGTAGTTGAATTTGTATTTTTGGGCAGTGGGCTCATCTTGCATAACTATACTACAACTTCTAACATGGTTGGCAAAACTCCTAAAAAGATTGGAATCTCCTTAAAGGGATTTAAAGTCTCCTAACATGGACTCTATGTACTAATTGTTGTAATAGACTCTTAACAGGGCCTATCCTCTAACAAGGAATATTTATATTAGTACATCATCTTGTGGGCATCATTCCCACTAGGGTTTTCCCTATGATCAAGGGTTTCCCTAGTCAACATATCTAGTGTAATTGTCTATGTGCATCTTTGTATGATTTATGTGTTTTATGTTTACTTTGGTTGAATGGTTAAGTTTATTTAAGAAAGATAAATGTTTTAACTATCAAATAACTAATTTCAACCCCTCCCCCCCTCTCAATTATCTTGGTGGACTATTGTTTCTAACAAGATGATCACTGGAGCCAAGCAATGAAAGAATAACTAGATCAAATTGTGAATAATGACACATGGGAATTAGTTCCTAGACCTAAAGATAAAAATGTTATAGGGACCAAGTGGGTATTCATAAATAAGTGAGCAAGGAGAGGTTGTGGCAAACAAGGCTAGACTTGTTTGCAAAGGTTACTCGTAGTAAGAAGACATTGATTATAAAGAGACATATGCACAAGTGGAAAGAAATAATAAGAAATAATTTCAATGTTTATCAGATGGATGTAAAGTCATCTTTTGTGAATGGAGAATTCAAAGAAGAATTCTATATTGAGCAACCTAATGGATTCCCTCTTATAGAAGATAAAGATTTTGTATGTTGACTAAAGAAAGTAATGTATGGTCTGAAGCAAGCACCTAGAACCTGGTATGCAACATTGGACAGGTATTTGTCTAAGCTTGGATTTATTAAAGGTACAACAGATGGTAATTTGTATTTGAGGAAAATTGATGATGGTTTATTTATCATTGTAATATTTGTGGACGATATAATATTTGGAGGAATAAAGAAAGTGATAAGTTTGTTGAAGAGCGAAAAAATGAATTTTAAATAAGCATGATAGGAGAGATGAAGCTTTTCCTAGGATTGCAGATTGTGCAAAAGAAAGATGGGATATTTATTTCACAAAATAAGTATCTGAAAGATTTGTTGAAAATATTTGGTTTAGAAAGTTGCAAACCTATTGGTACACCCATGATAATTGGTCGCAAGTTATCTAGTAAAGGTGAAACTCCTACAATTAGGCAGAAGAAATATAGCTCTATGATTGGAGGATTGCAATATATGACTCACACCAAACTAGATATAGAAAATGTAGTTGGGATTGTGGCAAGATTCCAAGCTGATCCAAAAGAGTATCATTATGCAACAATAAAAAGGATATTCAGATATTTGAATGGTACATCCAATTATGGAATTTTGTTTGATAGATCAAGTGATTTCACCTTATGCACATATATTGGTGTAGATTGGGCAAGCAATATGGATGACAGAAAGAGTACCAATGGTGGAGCATTCTTTCTTGGAGGAAGATTGGTTTCTTGGTTGAGCAAGAAACATGGTTGTATATCTCAAAGTACAACTGAGGTAGAGTATGTTGTAGTATTAAATAACTGTAATCAAGTTATGTGGATGAAACAAATGTTGAAGAATATTGGAATTGAGTTTACAAAACTTGTTATCATTTATTGTGATAACACAAGTATAGTAAGTATGCCTAAGAATCTGGTATCTTATTTTAAGACAAAGAACATATCCATAAAGTATCATGTTTTGAGAGAGAAGGCAGTAGAGAAACAAATGAGGTTGGAGTATGCAAGCATTAAATATCATATTATAGATATCTTTATGAAGCCTTTTCCTAAAGATACTTTTGAGTGCCTAAGAGGTACGCTAAGGGTTATGACCTTACCTATGTCAGAGTAGATGAAGTAAGGAGTGAATTAGTCCAGTGGTAAAGAGCACTATAGTTAGACTAGACTAAATGCTGATGCTTCTTGAATGGGGGAGTATCTAGTATGTTTTGAGTCATAAAGGACTCTTGGTAATTGGTATTGAATAGTGTATTTGGACACTCAAGCTAGTTGATGATTTGAGTAGCTGATTAGCAATTGGTATTATGATAGACACCTTTGACATTGATGTCAATGGGGGAGAAAATGTACATGAAAAACATATTGAGAGAATGTACATAAGCAATAGGAAGAGAAGCACCTATTGAGATGGCAATGGGGGAGAGTTATCTCTTTAGGGAGATTTAGAAAGATTCATGTAAGAAAACATAAGGAAATGCAAGTGCACATAAAGAAATGTAAGTGCATAGTCAGAAGTGTAATTATGTAGATGCAGGTAGAAAGTATTGTAAGTTGTTTAATATGAACAACTATTTCTGATCCTACAAAAAGAGGAAGAAAAGTACAATATTCTAGAAGATTTTAGATTGATGAAGAGGATTTGAGAAGATGGTAGCGACAGTGTACAATTTGGTGTTCTTGGAACTTAGAGGTTTTTCATCTATGTTAGCATTAATTCCAAAGCGAAATATTTTTAGCATGAATCTTGATGATACTACATTAGGGGAGTATCCTAAGAATTGTAGAGTATTTTTGTGTTGCATTCATGATTGTATTTGTCATTGATGTCAACATAGCAGTAATTATGTTAAGACTAGAAGAATAGCAATTAGCAATCTTAGTATGCACAGAAGCTGATGAAGTTCTAGATGATGGACAATAGAGGAAATGTTCCTGAGGTTTTCCTAATGATGTGGTTAAAAGGACTAATTTTGATTAGATGGTGTATGGAAGTTACATTTGATTTACTGAAAGCAGTGTAGAAATAAAGCATATGTTTTGCAATTTCTAATGTTTGCATTATATCTTTTAGCCAAGCTATAATGAGGTGATGCACAGTTAGCCAAAGAAAAAAGATAGTCATGTGATGATGCCAATGTGTGTGCAAGATGTGGTTTCACATGTGTGAATTTTTTTATAGACTGTGACCAAATAGTGCTATTATAATTGTGAACTAATTAATTATCTTATTTTAAATAATTGGGAAAGCCTCAAGGCTGACTCAATTAAATATTATGAAGATATAGGTGATCAAAGAACTCATGAGAATATTTAAAGGTGGTAGAAACAATTTAAGCAACTAGAGCAAATAATCTCAGCAAGTCATCAGAAAATTTGTGAAGTGAAGTAAGTGTTGTCACTTAGGTTTGCACCCTTGTCCAAGGGCTATGCGCGAGGACAGCCTAGTGAAACATGGAAACAACCTCCAAGCTGTGGGACTTGAACTACAAGGTTGAGTCTCCAGAGAAGGCTGAATTCCTCTTACTATCAGGACGCACCTAACTACTTCTTGGAGAGGAAAAGGGAGAAGGAGGGCATGAAAGCAAATCTACCTAGTCTATTCTAAGGAGGCGATGCACCGAAATAGAGTGTTGGACCAATTCCCTACCCATACATACACTACTGAACCAGAATGAAACTAAGGATATTACACATCCAGACTTGCTTTGATCAAATAACTACACATAGATTAGAAAACCAAGATGAATGACACAAGGAAGAAGTTCACTTATATGTCATTCACAGGCCAACAAAGATACAGTTATATGAGTTATAGATTTCCACAAAATAATGGTACAGACAAAGAATTCTTGCACTTTAATACCAATGGCTGAAGGAGAATAGTAAGAATCAAACAATTTAGAGGCACAAGGGAGTTCACACTAGAATTACAGAGCAATGATCGAGGAGAAAATCAGAGAGAGGGTCCCCCAAAACTTTTACAGAACTGCCTTTATAGCTCAGGCATAATTGAGATCTTTTTTCTACTGAAATGACCCTACAGCTACCCGCCATTAAGTCCTATGGAAAGCAATCATGGAAAAATCTGAAGAAAATCTGATCTCTTTGTCAATAATGCCCTGAGAAGACTAAAAATGATGCCATAACTACACTCTGACCCGGTAGACAAATCGACCGAGATGATGGAGTGTTTCCTTTATGCTTCGCATTTATCTCTAGTAGGTCAAGATTGATCATGGAGATCAGATCACTCGACAAAATCAATTATCTTCGCTTCCTAGTTCATGAATCCATCGAAGTCAAAAGGTCAACCAGGCTCCTTATGTGTCAACTAGGCCACACGGGCCAATTGCATTTCTTTACTTTGCCACCTGTGGGTCCTCCTGCGGTTGACCACCCTTCATTAGACTAACTACGCCACCTTCAAATACTATCATGGCTATGACAGTTACACTAACTGCCAACTGCCATCCTCGATTGGGCCGATAGGACACGTGGCGCCTAGGTACTATGTTGCCAATGTTATTTCCCGAGTGGTTCCTAATGGCGAGATAGCGCCAGCCGTAGATCCCTACAGATCTGATGATCATGGGAACTCGTCCTTTGACTATGTTGGTCAAATTGGGATCTGGCACCACCTCATGTCTGCATTTTGACCCAGCACACGTGGTTGTTCCTGATTCACCGTAAAACTAACAGCCGTCGGCACACCTTTCCGATGATGCAATCTGCCCGTCGTGAGACTTCTGACCCTCTGTGAACCTTTCAATCTATGACTGGGCCTATCCTATTTGGCGCCACCTTGGCAACTACACTGCACTTTGAATGACACCTAGCGATATCTAGTGAGACCTGGCCCTGTTGATCCACGTGGCAGATGGGTGCTATATTGCCATGGTAAAGACTGTGTAGTTTCACCATAATGAGATGGCGCCATCTGTTGATACAACTTAATCTGACAATCATGAGGACTCATCGTACTTTGTACCTTTGCTCCCCATTGTCGGTACACCTGGCATCACCCTGAGGTTTACGAGACAACACGACCCTACCTAACACGTGTCACTGAGGTGTTATGTCGCCATGGTAAAGACTGTGCAGTTTCACCATAGCGAGATGGTGCCATCCATTGATCCGAATTGATCTGGCGGTGGAGATCTTAACTTCTGACGGTACTGACAACGCTGACGATCTGGTCCCATGCACTGACTGTGTTCTGACTTGGTACATGTGGCAGTTCTTCATTGGCCTAGCAAAACACCTCCTCGGTGGACTTAAGGCTTGACCCCATGGGGCGGCTACGTGTCCTGGTCTGATTTGCCCCTATGGTGCCAGACCCTTTGACTATGCAGATGAGATACCTGTTGGGATCCGCCATGCTAAGATTATTCACCGTCAAACATCCTCCGACCGGTCGAGCGCTATGTCGCCAATGGAGAATTCATGAATTTTCTGTTAGCGCCATGGTGCCTTGCCGTCCTTTAGATTTTTCGGCCCATCGCTGGACCCATCGAACACGTGTCAACTGGGCGCGATGTCGCTAATGTAACTTTCACACAACTTCGCCATAGCGAGATGGTGCCCTCCGTAGATCTCCCTTAGATCTGATGGCCAGAAAACTTGCAGGCCGTGGAAACTTTTATAAGGTTTGATCTTTGGCGTTAAAATAATATTTTTGTGGGCATTTGAATATGAGTGTTTCAAAGGCGGGAAGGGCAATATGAATTACAAACTCTGGTGGGAATTTAGGATATAACATTTTTGGTGACTCACAGGGGGCATGAGTCTGCTTGATGCATAAGACCAGTGCCTATAGAAAACTTCATTGGGCTACAGGGTCAGAAGATAAGACAAAATCTAAGCGTTATGTTACCCTAACATTACCATGAAAGGTCAAAAAATGAAACCCTAGTCTCTGAAACCTGGAAACAGAAAACCCAAAACTACCAAAACTTAGAAAGGCTGGCAACTCTCAGAGATAACCGTGTGCCTGTGCACTTATTGAAAGCAGGAAACAACAAAAGGAAACTAAAATGATATGTACATGTTTTCAAAAAACTTTAGAGACAGGGCTTCAGATAGATCCCATTAACTGGAATGGGCAGTATTTCTCCATTGGGCCTGCTCAGCTAGAATGCATTGGCCTGCTTGCAACTGGATATTAGATAAGGGCCACTCCATAATGCATCAAACTTGGAATGTCTTCCTGTTTTTGCTCTGTCTGAATCCCATTTGAGGACTAAATCCCCTTCTTTGAAAGTTCTGACCTTAGCTTTCTTATCAAAGTTTCTTTTCACCTGTTGCTGATGTATCTTCAGGGTCTTCATAGCTTTATCCCTTTTTTCTTCTAGCTCCATCAGCTCTGCCATCCTTATTGACATGGCATTATCTTCAATCAATTCTAGTTGATGAGCCAATTCCAAGGATGGGAACTCCAATGAGATTCAGAGTTTGGCCTCCCTACCATATACCAGCACAAAAGGTGAATTCTCAATAGATCTCTTGGGTGTTATCCTATCAGCCCACAGAGCAGTTCTTAATTTCTTATGCCAGACCCTTTGATTGTCTTCTATTGTCCTCTTCATGATTCTAATCAGATTCTTATTGGAAGACTCAGCCAAACCATTGCCCTAGGGATAATAATTTGATGATGTGCTCAGGTAGATATTGTGATTCATTGCCCATGCACAAATCTGGGTTCCAACAAAAGATTTAGCATTATCTGAGATTATAGTAGAAGGAGCACCAAACCTAGACACAATCCCATCAAGGAATTCAACAACTAATGGTTCTGTAGCATCCTTCAAGGCAACTGCCTCTGTCCACCTAGTGAAATAATCAGTAGCAGCCAAAATCCATTTATGACCTGCACTAGATGGAGGATTAATGGGGCCTATGAAATCCAAACCCCACTGGGTAAAGGGCTGATGCACTTGAATAGGATGAAGGGGGAGAGCTACAAGCCTTTGTTTGCCTGAAAAGAAAGCACATTTCTCACATTTTCTCACATACCTATAACAATCATGGAACAGAGATGGCCAATAATAACCAACCCTCATGATCTTCATGGTAGTTGTTCTTGCAGAGAAATGGCCGCCATCAGGGCCATCATGAAGTTCTTTAATCATCCTTTCAGCCTGATCCTCTTCAATGCATCTCAACAGGGTCCCATTAAAATCCCTCCTGAATAGGATGCCATCAATCACAATGTAGGGAATGGACTGTAGTCTATATTGTCTCCTTTTAGTTCTCTCCAATCCCTAAGGGTATCCATTCCCTGATAAGAAGTTCTTCATGTTATTTATCCAACTCCTTGGACCATTAACATTTCTTTCCTCCTGTTGCTCTGCTATTACCATAGCAACTCCTTCATCTGAATCCCGACCTGATAACATTTCTTTGCATAATCCTCTCCCTCTTACCAGCTTGGTAATCTGAATATCAACATCATAATCCATTACCCTAGTGATCCATCCAGCTCTCTTTTCATTGATATCCTTGTTTAACAAGAAGTCTTTTACACTGGCATGGGGCACCAACAAATGGATCTTATTGTGGGATAAGAGGTGTCTAAACTTCTTCAAGGCTTTGATGACCGCAAGGGCTTTCTTCTCAACAAAGCTATACTTATCTTCATATTCATTGAGCCCTTCACTAAAGAAGGCTATGGGCTACTCCTCATCCTTGTCATTTGCTTGAGTCAAGACAACAGAAATACTTGACTCACAACCTAGAGTGTAGAGGATGAAATCTTTCTCAAAATTTGGGTTCATGAGAGTAGGGGCTGAGGCTATGGCTGCCTTGACCTCTTCAAAACTCTCCTTCCCTTCCTTGGTCCATGAGAAGACCATATCATTCTTAAGCATAGCTATAAGGGGTTTCACCATGGTAGCAAGATTAGGAATAAACCTTCTTACAAAATTTATCCTACCAAGAAAACTTTGTAGCCCCTTCTTGTGTTTAGGAAGAGGAAGGGCAAGTATTGCCTTTGTTCTTTCTGGATCAATAGTCAAGCCATCCTTAGATACAATGTGACCCAGTAATTTTCCTTGGCTTGTAGCAAAGACACACTTGGCTGGGTTAAGGGAAACCCCAAACTCTCTACATCTTAGAAATACCTGTCTCAAATGATCAAGATGATCTTCTACATTCTTTGAATATACAGTTATATCATCAAGGTATACTAAGACAAACTTGTCAATTAATCTTTTGAAAGCCATCTCCATTGCCTTTTGGAATGTGGCACCCGCATTTGTTAGCCCAAATGGCATCTTCCAATAAGCATAGGTGCCCCATTTAGTAGTGAATGCTGTCTTATATCTGTCAGATTCCTTAACCAACACTTGATTATAACCAGAGAATCCATCAAGAAAAGAGAATCTCCTTGACCCACTGACCTTGGATAGAATTTGCTCCATGGAAGGGACAGGATGGTGATCTTTGAGGGAAGCCTGATTAAGATCTCTAAAGTCCACACACAATCTGATTTCTCCGTTCTTCTTCCTTATAGGGACAAGGTTAGCTACCCATGATGAGTGCTTGATAGGACAAATTATGTTAGCTTCAATCAACTTGGATAGTTCCTTCCTCAATAAAGGTTCAATCTTGGGATTCACTGGCCTTTGTTTTTGTCTTACTGGTTTGACCCTATCAACTAAATCTATGGTATGCTGAAACAAACTAGGGTCAAACCCTTTCAAGTCATCATATGTCCAAGCAAATACATTGTTAAATTCTTGACATAGATGAATGAAATTTTCTTGCTTAGTTTCAGAACATACCTTCCCCATATTAAGAGATTTTCCATCAGCAATTGTAACTGGGGCATGATCATCTTTTTCTGCAGCTAGATTCATTCCTTTGCCTCTTGTCTGATCATCAGGATTAAAGACACTTTCCAAGGTAATGAGACCCCTGGGCAACTTATTGGAACTGAGGTGAATAATCTGATCATCATATTGGTCTTGCAACCTTGACTGATTCCTTTCTGAAAACTCTGCCTCATTCTGCAAGAAGCTCACAATCTGCTCATCAGAATCAAACACTTGCCAATGAGTGTTGTTGTCAGGGATGGAAGGCCTTACTACCACCTTAATTTGTTGCTTCTTCTCTTCCTCAAGATTCCTTGGTACATCATAAGATGCACCCACTTCTGCAAGTCTATCAGCATGTTTATTTTCTTTCCTAGGAATGCTTTGAATATTAAATGCTTGGAAGCCCTCAAGAAAATCCCAGACTCTGTGTTTGTAAGACTTGAGCAGGTTGTTTTTGGTGATGTTCTGATTTCTCACTTGGTTCACTACCAACTCACTATCTCCATATACTTTCAAAGCTTGAATTCCCCTCTTTTGGGCAAGTAAGAGACCTTGAATCAAAGATTCATACTCGGCCACATTGTTGGTACAACTGAATTGGATTCTAAAAGAGAAATAATATCTTATTTGTGCAGGAGAGATCAACATAACACTAGCCCCTGATCCATTTCTATTCCTTGAGCCATTGAAGTGCATACTCCATATTCTATTTATATCATCATTAGTCCCAACAAGATCAGGAACTTGAGCCTCTTTCTCTATTATGCAATATGTACTAAGGCCTGTCTCAAGAGTTTTCGACATAGGCTCAAACTAATATCCATTTGCCCACTCATCCAAGAAGAAATCAAGAATCTCTGCTATGGAAGTGACAGGCTCACTTACTATGTCATTTTCATCTTTCTCTAGAATAGGGCAATTCATATTGATGAAGTTGGGGGTGTAGGGTTCAGTGTGATGAAGGGCTTGAGGTTCTACTCTAATTGAGGCATTGGCTCCATATCTCATCCTAAATGATATATATGACCAATCAGCAGATATGAATCCACCAATTTGAGCAGTGAAGTCTCTTGAAAGACAGATGGCAAAATAGGGCTTGACTTCAGCAACAGATATATCTTGAATCACAGTGCAACCAGGGCATGCATGTAGGGCCATCTCCACATTCCTAAGGATACCTACGGTTTTGACAGTACTACCATCTAATTGTAACACATCCCTAACAATGGGTTCATATTCCATTCCTAAAGCATCAACAACACACCTAGGCATTACTAAGCTACTAGCCCCTGAATCTATCATGCAATTATGGACTAATTTGCCTCCTATAATTAGAGAAACATAGAATGGGGGAGGTCTAACCTTTTGACTTGTCTCCACATCTCTGGTTGGTTGTACTAGACTTGTGGTACTCTCTATGGTAGATGGTTGATCCTTGGGTTCAATCTTCTCTAATTCCCTCTGCAACATCCTCTTCTGCATTGGTATGGTAGCAACAACATCCCATATAGAAATATTCACATTGGTTTTCTTCATTTGCTCTACCACACTGAAAGGTGTATTAGGAACTTTGGTAGAAACTTTGGGAGCTGCACTTATAAGAGGTTGAGATGGGGCAACATAAGGATCACTTGCATCTTTCTTTCTTGGATCTTGCTTTTGCTGTTGTGAAGTACTTGTCTACTCATTTGCTGCTTGTATATGAGGTGTAGCACTTGAAGTTGAGGCCTACTTAGGAGAAAGAGAGGCAACATGTTCCATAGCTCTCTTCTTGCTTCTTGTGTTATGAGCGATGGAATCCTAGTTTACATTACAATGCTCCCCAACCTGATGATTCATGAAAGAGAAATCATCCTGTCTTTGAATATATGAGGCCTCCTTGGGATGGTCTTCCTTGTATGATTGCTTTGCTGCAGGTTCTTGGACAGTTAGGGCCATATAAGATTCTGCCTTCTGGCACATGCAATAGGTATAAGAATAGTTGCAAGAAGGACAAAAATCTTGATCTTGGGCCAAGTTATTTTGAGGGACTACAGCTCTGTTTTGATTTGAGATTGAAGCAGAAGCATGACTATTTTGCCTATTCTGATCAAAAGAGCTATTCCACTGATTAGGAGGCCTACCACCACTTGGAGCCTGATATTGTAATTGGGGAGGCTTGCCACTTTGACCTTGCTGCCTTTCTAAGGCCACCACCTTGTTACTCATTTTTTGTATTAGAGAAAAGCTATCCTCTAATCTCTTCCCTTGGTCCTTCAACTCCCTCCCCTGCTCTTGCAATTTTTTATCCAGGGTCTTCTCTCTTTTATCTATATTCAGCACTAGGCCTTGGAGCATTTCTTTGAGTTCATCCATCCCATTTGAGGATATAGAAGCTTGAGGGACTGGGGTGAGGGCTTGTGATGTAGAAGTTGTAGGAAGAGGGGCTATTGCTGGTTGGTGGTTGGGAACATCAGGAAAGAAAGGCATAGGGGGCCTTGGAGCCAACTTTCCTCCTTGTATTAGGATGTTCTCAGCTTTTATGGCTGTCTCATAAGCATCAGGCAAGGTATCTCCTCCCATAGTTTTGATTGTAGTGGCAATATCACTGTTGAAAGCTCTAAGGTAATGCAAGAAGGCATTACCAGGGGTAGGTTTCACGAAGTAGGTATTCTATCCCATGTCTTTTGAAATCTATAATTAAAATAAGTCATACATTCATGGGGGGCTCTTTTATTGTAGTCAGCTGCTCTAATAGTGACAAATGGTCACTCTTATCCTCAAAATGTTTGCATAATCCTGCTCCTAGTCCATCCCAATCAGTTATAGAACCATGAGCTAAGCCTCTATACCACTGTAATGCTTTTCCTTTTAAAGATGAGGCTAGAAATCTGATAGCAACATCATCTTCTATAATACCATGGATATTATAGACATTTGCTATTTCTTGGATATGCTCTAAAGGGGAGATGGAAGTTTCACCAGTAAAATCAGGTATACTTTTTAGTGTAGATACTGGTATATCATGTATTTGGGCTAACAATAGAGGACTTCCACCATTAAAGGTGGAAAAAGCATGAACTCTTGGCTGTGCCATGTAAACAAGTGTTCTATTGATGAGTGCTGATGGCAATCTAGGCTGAGTTTGAATAGTAGGAGGAGTAGAGATAGATCTTACAGGTATATTAACTGTTATTCTACCCCTAACTAGTGATAATGAAGTTCTAGTCCTCCTTCTTCTAGGATCTGAAAGAGAAAGTTCTTGATATTGAAATTTATCTCTAGAAGATGCCCTTGTTTCAGCTCTGGGCATGAATCACTCCAACTTTGGCTTGGAATTAGATTTTTTTTTTGTGTTCAGAGTCACCAATTACTTGAAGAATCAGCCTCTTAAAGGCTTGAATACTGAAGCCAGTACTACATCTTCAGCATTAATCTCTGAAACACTTTCTTTTTGACACCAGTAGACTTTAAATCTTCAATAGGATAGTCCCACCGAGCGTGCCAAAAATTGTTGTCACTTAAGTTTGCTCCCTTGTCCAAGGCCTATGCGCGAGGACAACCTAGTGAAACATGGAAACAACCTCCAAGTTGTGGGACTTGAACTACGAGGTTGAGTCTCCGAAGAAGGCTGACTTCCTCTTACTATCAGGGCGCACCTAACTACTTCTTGGAGAGGAAAAGGGAGAAGGAGGGCATGGAAGCAAATCTACCTAGTCTATTCTAAGGAGGTGATGGACCGAAATAGAGTGTTGGACCAATTCCCTTCCCATACATACGCTACTAAACCAGAATGAAACTAAGGATATTACACATCCAAACTTGCTTTGATCAAATAACTACACACAGATAAGAAAACCAAGATGAATGACACAAGGAAGAAGTTCACTTATATGTCATTCACAGGCCAACAGAGATACAGTTATATGAGTTATAGATTTCCACAAAACAATGGTACAGGAAAAGAATTCTTGCACTTTAATACCAATGGCTGAAGGAGAATAGTAAGAATCAAACAATTTAGAGGCACAAGAGAGTTCACACTAGAATTGCAGAGCAATGATCGAGGAGAAAATCAGAGAGAGGGTCCCCCAAAACTTTTTACAGAACTGCCTTTATAGCTCAAGCATAACTGAGATCTTTTTTCTGCTGAAATGACCCTGCAGGTACTTGCCATTATGTTTTGTGGAAAGCAATCATGAAAAAATCTCAAGAAAATTTGATCTCTTTGTCAATAATGCCCTGAGAAGATTGAAAATGGTGCCATAACTGCACTCTGACCCGGTAGATGAATCGACCGAGATGATGGAGTGTTTCCTTTATGCTTCACATTTATCTCTGGTAGGTTGAGATTGATCATGGAGATCAGATCACTCGACAAAATCAATTATCTTCGCTTCCTGGTTCATGAATCCATCAAAGTCAAAAGGTAACCCAGGCTCCTTATGTGTCAACTAGGCCACGCGGGCCAATTGCATTTCTTTACTTTGCCACCTGGGGGTCCTCCCGCGGTTGACCACCCTTCATTGGACTAACTATGCCACCTTTGAATACTATCATGGCTGTGACGATTACACTAACCACCAACCGCCATCCTTGATTGGGCTGACAGGACATGTGGCGCCCGAGCGCTATGTCGCGAATGTTATTTCCTGAGCAGTTCCTGATGGCAAGATAACACCAGCCGTAGATCCTTGCAGATCCAATGATCATGGGAACTCGTCCTTTGACTGTGTTGGCTGAACTGAGATCTGGCGCCACCTCATGTCTGCATTCTGACCCAACACACGTGGCTATTCTGATTCACCGTAAAACTAACTATTGTCGGCACACCTTTCTGATGACGTAATCTGCCCGTCGTGAGACTTCTGTCCCGCCATGAACCTTTCAATCTGCGACTAGGCCTATCCTATTTGGTGCCACCTTGGCAACCGCACCACACTTTGAATGACACCTGGCGATATCTGGTGAGACCTGGCCTTGCTGATCCACGTGGTGGATGGGCGCTATGTCGCCATGGTAAAGAATATGCAGTTTCACCATAGCGAGATGGCGCCATCTGTTGATACAACTTAATTTGATGATTGTGAGGACTCATCGTACTTTGCACCTTCGCTCCCCATTGTTGGCACACCTGGTATCACCCTAAGGTTTATGAGACAACACAACCCCACTTGACACATGTCACTGAGGCATTATGTTGCCATGGTAATGATTGTACAATTTCACCATAGTGAGATGGCGCCATCCATTCATTTGAATTGTTCTGACGGTGGAGATCTTAACTTCTAATGGTACTGACAACGCTGGCTATCTGGTCCCAAGCACTGACTATGTTCTGACTTGGTACATGTGGCTGTTCTTCATTGGAATCCTGGTTTACATTACAATGCTCCCTAACCTGATGATTCATGAAAGAGCAATCATCTTGTCTTTGAATATATGAGGCCTCCTTGGGATGGTCTTCCTTGTATGATTGCTTTGCTGCAGGTTCTTGGACAGTTAGGCCATATAAGATTCTACCTTTTGGCACATGCAATAGGTATAAGAATAGTTGCAAGAAGGACAAAAATCTTGATCTTGGGCCAAGTTATTTTGAGGGACTACAACTCTATTTTGATTTGAGCTTGAAGCAGAAGCATGACTATTTTGCCTATTCTGATCAAAAGAGCTATTCCACTAATTAGGAGGCCTACCACCACTTGGAGCCTGATATTGTAATTGGGGAGGCTTGCCACTTTGAGCTTGCTGCCTTTCTAAGGCCACCACCTTGTTACTCATTTTTTTGTATTAGAGAAAAACTATCCTCTAATCTCTTCCCTTGGTCCTTCAACTCCCTCCCCTGCTCTTGCAATTTTTTATCCAGGGTCTTCTCTCTTTTATCTGTATTCAGCACTAGGCCTTGGAGCATTTCTTTGAGTTCATCCATCCCATTTGAGGATATAGAAGCTTGAGGGACTGGGGTGAGGGCTTGTGATGTAGAAGTTGTAGGAAGAGGGGCTATTTCTGGTTGGTGGTTGGGAACATTAGGAAAGAAAGGCATAGGGGGCCTTGGAGCCAACTTTCCTCCTTGTATTAGGATGTTCTAAGCTTTTATGGCTATCTCATAAGCATCAGACAAGGTATCTCCTACCATAGTTTGGATTGTAGTGGCAATATCACTATTGAAAGCTCTAAGGTAATGCAAGAAGGCATTACTAGGGGTAGGTTTCACCGAAGTAGGTATTCTATCCCATGTCTTTTGAAATCTATAATTAAAATCAGTCATACATTCATGGGGGGCTCTTTTATTGTAGTCAGCTGCTCTAATAGTGACAAATGGTCACTCTTATCCTCAAAATGTTTGCATAATCCTGCTCCTAGTCCATCCCAATCAGTTATAGAACCATGAACTAAGCCTCTATACCACTGTAATGCTTTTCCTTTTAAAGATGAGGCTAGAAGTCTGACAACAAAATCATCTTCTATAATACCATGGATATTACAAACATTTGCTATTTCTTGGATATGCTCTAAAGGGGAGATGGAAGTTTCACCAGTGAAATCAGGTATACTTTTTAGTGCAGATACTGGTATATCATGTATTTGGGCTAACAATAGAGGACTTCCACCATTAAAGGTGGAAAAAGCATGAACTCTTGGCTGTGCCATGTAAACAAGTGTTCTATTGATGAGTGCTGATGGCAATCTAGGCTGAGTTTGAACAGTAGGAGGAGTAGAGACAGATCTTACAGGTATATTAACTGTTATTCTACCCCTAACTGGTGATAATGAAGTTCTAGTCCTCCTTCTTCTAGGATCTAAAAGAGAAAGTTCTTGATATTGAAATTTACCTCTAGAAGACACCCTTGTTTCAGCTCTGGGCATGAATCATTGCAACTGTGGCTTGGAACCAGATTTTTTTTTTTGTTCAGAGTCGCCAAGTACTTGAAGAATTAGCCTCTTAAAGGCTTGAATACTGAAGCCAGTTCTACCTCTTCAGCATTAATCTCTGAAACTCTTTCTTCTTGACACCAGTAGACTTTAAATCTTCAATAGGATAGTCCCACCGGGCATGCCAAAAACTGTTGTCACTTAGGTTTGCACCCTTGTCCAAGGCCTATGCACAAGGACAACCTAGTGAAACATGGAAACAACCTCCAAGCTGTGGGACTTGAACTACGAGGTTGAGTCTCCGGAGAAGGCCGACTTCCTCTTACTATCAGGGCGCACCTAACTACTTCTTGGAGAGGAAAAGGGAGAAGGAGGGCATGAAAGCAAATCTACCTAGTCTATTCTAAGGAGGTAATGCACCGAAATAGAGTGTTGGACCAATTCCCTTCCCATACATACGCTACTGAACCAGAATGAAACTAAGGATATTACACATCTAGACTTGCTTTGATCAAATAACTACACACAGATCAAAAAACCAAGATGAATGACACAAGGAAGAAGTTCACTTATATGTCATTCATAGGGCAGCAGAGATACAGTTATATGAGTTACAGATTTCCACAAAAAAATGGTATAGGCAAAGAATTCTTGCACTTTAATACCAATGGCTGAAGGAGAATAGTAAGAATCAAAAAATTTAGAGGCACAAGGGAGTTCACACTAGAATTACAGAGCAATGATCGAGGAGAAAATCAAAGAGAGGGTCCCCCAAAACTTTTTACGAAACTGCCTTTATAGCTCAGGCATAACTGAGATCTTTTTTCTACTGAAATGACCCTGCAACTACCTGCCATTAAGTCCCGTGGAAAGCAATCATGGAAAAATCTCAAGAAAATTTGATCTCTTTGTCAATAATGCCCTGAGAAGACTAAAAATGGTGCCATAACTACACTCTGACCCGGTAGACGAATCGACCGAGATGATGGAGTGTTTCCTTTATGCTTTGCATTTATCTCTGGTAGGTCGAGATTGATCATGGAGATCAGATCACTTGAAAAAATCAATTATCTTCACTTCCTGGTTCATGAATCCGTCGAAGTCAAAAGGTCAACCAGGCTCCTTATGCGTCAACTAGGCCACGCGGACCAATTGCATTTCTTTACTTTGCCACCTGGGGGTCCTCCTGTGGTTGACCACCCTTCATTGGACTAACTGCACCACCTTTGAATACTATCATGGCTGTGACAGTTACACTAACTGCCAACCACCATCCTTGATTGGGCCGATAGGACACGTGGCGCCCGGGCGCTATGTCACCAATGTTATTTCCTGAGCAGTTCCTGAAGGCAAGATAGCACCAGCTGTAGATCCTTATAGATCCAACAATCATGGGAACTTGTCCTTTGACTATGTTGGTCGAACTAAGATCTGGCACCACCTCATGTTTGCATTCTGACCCAACACACGTGGCTTTTCCTGATTCGCCGTAAAACTAACCGTTGTCGGCACATCTTTTCGATGACGCAATCTGCTCATCGTGAGACTTTTGACCCACCGTGAACCTTTCAATTTGTGACCGGGCCCATCCTATTTGGCACCACCTTGGTAACCGCACCACACTTTGAATGACACTTGGCAATATCTGGTGAGACCTGGCCCTGCTGATCCACGTGGCGGATGGGCGCTATGTCGCCATGGTAAAGACTGTGCAATTTCACCATAGCGAGATGGCACCATCCGTTGATACAACTTAATCCAACGATCGTGAGGACTCGTCATACTTCGCACCTTCGCTCCCCATTGTTGGCACACCTGGCATCACCCTGTGGTTTACGAGATAACACAGCCCCACCTGACACATGTCACTGAGGCATTATGTCGCCATGGTAAAGAATGTGCAGTTTCACCATAGCAAGATGGTGCCATCCATTGATCCGAATTGATCTGACGGTGGAGATCTTAACTTCTGATGCTACTGACAATGCTGACGATCTGGTCCCATGCACTGACTGTGTTTTAACTTGGTAAATGTGGCTGTTCTTCATTGGCCTAGCGAAACACCTCCTCGACGGACTTAAGGCTTGACCCCATGGGGTAGCTACGTGTCCTGGTCTGATTTGCCCCTATGGTGCCGGACCCTCTGACTGTGCAGATGAGATACCTATTGGGATCTGCCATGCTAAGATTATTTGCCGTTGAACATCCTCTGGCCGGTTGGGCACTATGTCGCCAACGAAGAATTCGTGAATTTTTTGTTAGCGCCATGGCGCCTTGCTCTCCTTTGGATTTTTCGGCCCGTCACTGGACCCATCGGACAAGTGTCAACTGGGCACGATGTCGCTAATGTAACTTTTGCACAACTTTGCCATAGTGAGATGGCGCCCTCCGTAGATCTCCCTTAGATCTGACGACCAGAAAACTTGCGGGCCATGGAAACTTTTATAAGGTTTGATCTTTGGCGTTAAAATAATATTTCTGCGGGCATTTGAATATGGGTGTTTCGAAGGCGGGAAGGGCAATATGAATTACAAACTCTGGCGAGAATTTAGGATATAATAGTAAGTATTACTCTCATTACTGAGTAAGGTATTTTGTGAAAAGATTTTATTAAAAACCCTAGTTTACAATGTCATCTGGTAGTGAAATTGTAAAGTATATCACTGCACAAATCATTAGGAATGATCATGAACCTCCACCAAATTTTAAAAATTTAGTTAACATTGAAACTCCTATTAATGATATTGGAGTGTTGTCATTAGTTCCACCCAAAGTCTTGACGGTTCAAGATATCAGATCATGCTATCAATGTAAGATTGGAGAGATTGGAGATTATGAAATAAGAGTAGCATATGAAAAGTTATGTGTTGATGAAATTCTAAAAGATGAATTCAAGATTGTTGCTAACAAAGGACTTATCTATGCCCTAGGTTTTCCTAAAGTTTTCAAGATCAAATGGATCAAGATTGTTCTCAGCCAAGTGCATAACAAAAAAATATGGTTGGAAGGGGGACCAATAAAGATAAATAAGGCAATCATTTGAAGGGTAACTAGGTACCCTACATTAGATCAATGAAGAGAATAAGGAGCATAACCAAGAATGAGATTGAAAACTTGAGCAAGGTGAAGTGGAATGGTCATGGAATGTCAAAATATAGTATTGAGGATCCACTAATTGATATTTTTGTTCATGTGATTGCACACAAATTCTATCAATCAAGAAAATTGAACAATGTACATTGCATAGTAGTTGATTTGGACTACGTGATTGTGAAGCAAGATCATTTACACGACCTTGCTGAGCTGCAGTTGCATCAACTCATAGAGAACCTAGAAGTAATAAGGAAAGTGAAGAACTCATCCTGTAATTTTGGCTCCCTGTTAGTTTGTATATTTTTCTATTTACATAATTATTTTCCTACCATTGGAAGGATTGGATGGGATAGAAATAAAAATGTTGTGGAATAATTAAATGACCTAATAGACAGGTTGGGAGAAAATTTTGAGATAGTAATGGAGAACTATTTTGAAGAGTTTAAAGCTAAAATGAAGAACATGATGAGGATTCCAAATTCTATTGTAGACAAATATTATGATGAAATATGTTTCATGATAGACACAAATTTTGTGTATACACGGGTAGTATTATCGAGGGTATCATGGTTGAGGCCAATGCCCTATGAAGTAAATGTAGATGATGTTATGGTTGCAGTTACTACACTATTGGTAGAAGATATTGATGCTAGTGTCAAGTAGTTTGGCGCATATGAGACTATTATTGTTGAGCTAACTAAAGATGATGACACACCTAAGGTAGGCAAGAAAACAAAAACAAAATTTATCGAGGGTAGTAGGATGGAACAAGGAGAAGGGTCTAGACAACCCTTAGAGGATGAGGAAGGCAAAATAAAAGAGCTAGTAATTGTGAAGAAATGCCAGTCGGCAAAAAAAAGGTTGTAATAATTGAACCTAAGGTGAAGGAAGACCTTCAAAAAAACATGCAAGAAATGGTGACACCACTGAGGGAAAAAGGAAAGGTGATCATTGCTAGAAGAAGGTTAGCACAACCTCTTGCTGAGCTAGTACCAGGAAGCAGTCAGATGTGCAAGTTAAACCAACAAGGAAACTGATCATTGCACAAGAGGAGGAGGAAGATGAAGAAAAGATAGAGTCTGATGATGCTAGTAAACTACAAGTTGTGAAGAGACTCCCTCCAATGAATGTAGATTAGGTATGTGAAAAACTTAAAGAATCAACAAATATTTTGGCACTTAAAGACTTACAATATGATTCTTTGGGCAATGATGATCAAGTCAAACTTGAAGGCACAATAATTTATATGTTAATTAAATTCAGGCGTATACCCATGGAATTGGGAACTGGAGTTCTAGTAGGATTGTACAAGAAAGTGGATGCTAAGTGGAAATGGGCATTAACCACTAAAAAGAAAATAAGAGAAACAATATTGGCATAAGTTCAGGTTTGGGAAAGACACACATGACTATATCCTTTAAATTTTTTGTTAAGAAGTTTATGCCAACAGAAAGGACATGTAAAATTTTGAAGAATAAAGGTCCTGAAATTGAGCAAGACAATATAAGAGTATGGAAAGAAGCATTTGGAGTGCTTACTCTAATAATAGAGGAGAGGGAAGGCCAAGATGTTGTAGAGTTCAAAGATGATTATAAGCAAGAAGTGGTCAAGCTAACAATAGAAATTGAAGAACTTGTTAGTGGATATGAACAAAAGGACATTGTCATAATTGAGGATGACATTGACACCCCTCTACCTAATCCTAATATACTGACTGTAGAGGAAATTCAAAGTTTGATGAAGGAATCAACCAAACTCTGTACAAACCTAATTTTGTTACATATAGTTGAATATCCAATGTTTGAACTCAAGCAAACTAATGATCTAGTAGTCACACTAGTTATTGGGGTTGTAAGTACCAAGCACCTTGGTAAGGCATTAATTGTATATACACCACCAATATATATGAAAAATTTGAACAAGGATATAAATTTTATGAAAGATTCATGCACCCAAACGACAAAGGATGAAGTCACACTAAAAGAGCAAGACGCCATTCAAGCTCTTATTCAATTTCCAATTGCAAAGGTTTTCAAACCTATCCATGTGACACATATGCAATAAGTGATATCTACACCAGTGTAGTAGCTAAAGGAGAGATCAAGTGAAAAGGGGAAACAAATGAAACTATCTATGCCAAGTGAAGCACCCTTCAAATCTCAGGATGCGACTCGTATAGAGAAAGATGATGATGAGTCAGTGAATCTTGATGAGATAATTATATTGCCTAAATATTATTTGAATAACATTACATATGAGAAATTTCAAGAATTACAAGTCTTGTTGAGCCGTAAGGAAAAAAAAGAATAGTTGAAAATAGAGCAAAAGAGAAGATAGGTATTACATACTATAAAAGATATTTTTTCAGATCTATTTGGAATTATAGATGTAAACAATCAACATCCAATTTTGGACTGGCTACCATATGTGGTTGACAAAATTTAGACATGTGATATAGAGATGAATAAGAAGTTGTCACAATGGTTTGAAAGGAGGATGGAACATAAAGTGTTGCAAAAAGTCTTGCATGAACTAAAATAGAGACAAGCTAAGCTTTCTACATCTATTACATAGTTGGAACCAATTTTGAACACTATCAATTCTTTATGTGTAAAATTGTGTGATATCAATTTATTTATAGTGGATACTCCATGCTCATTAGAGCTATTGCATGCAAGCATGAAATCTAATGTTCATTCATTGGGCAAGAACACGAGTTCAAGCTCATATTCTTACAATGAACTTACATTCAATCAGACAATGTTAGCTGAGCTCATAGCTAAAGATGTAGTGATAAGGCATAAGTTGACATTGATTCAACTTGAACTATTGCCACATATAGAAGTAACTGAGAAGGTAATCTTTGTAGCTGGAGATATTTTGAAGAGAGAAGATTTATTGACCTAGTTTCTAAGCTAGAGATTTAATTCCAAATTTTGGATTAGGTAAAACAAAGATGGAATACTAGCTATGCCAATATTGTGGTAAGTCATAAATAGTTTTTTGTGAAATATGAGCTCATCCCAATAACCCCAAGTTCCATCAGTGAAAAAAACAAAGGGAAATGACGAGAAATGAGAAATGATGAGAAAGGATGAAAGATCAAAGGGGGAGATATCCAATAATGCAAAAGGGAGAGATAAGAAAAAATTGAACATAAATGATTTCATGACAAAGTAGTTTTTTGCCACTAATGTCAAAGGGGGAGATTATTGATCTCTAAGCCTATGTTGTTGACTAGTGTCCCAACACTTAGTCATTTGTAAGTCATTTACAAAGCAATATTACAAGGTCATCACTGCAACCAAGTTATCTAGTAGTGGCTGAGCATACAACACTTATAGTGAGTGAGATAGTGATTTCTAAGCATTCAGTAGAGACTGAGCAGATATGCAAGCTGAGAAATATAGTATGAGACAAGAAATATAATAAAAAGAAGCATATTGAAATGTTATTTATATCTTAGGAAACAGACATATAGAAGCCAAGTAATAGCATAAAGGTTTATGCAAGATCGAGCATTAAAATATTCAAGTGTCAAGTAACTCTGTTTTGATATACGAGTTTGTAATCATACAATCTCATATATAAACCATTTTGGTTGAAATTTATATGAAATTTAATATTTGTAGAGTTAGAAAATATGTTGATTATGTGTCATTACAAAAGGTAATGATCCCTAGGCATACAATTCAACCAATCAGAAAAAGGGATGTAAACGAAAAAAGATAATGAAGTTTAAGTCATCGATCAAGATCTAGAAACTTCACATGGTGTCTATTTAAGGAGGATTCTAACCCTAGAATAAAATAAAATAACAATGCATTAGGGATATGTGCAAGTGAAGGAGTGAAGAAAAGTTTCAAAAGGTAGATCCAACACAAAGAAATCAGAGTAGTGAAGGATTGAATAGATTTATTAGATTAGGAGAATCAAATCAGAGATAAAGGAAAGAAGAGACCTGTTAGTTGATATTTCAATCCCAATTTTTAAACTTGTAAACTTTATCCCCTTGATAACTTTTTCATATTTTCTTCTTTAGTCTCCCTTAATCCATATTGAAAAGTGCTTTGTGGAGTTTTTTTTTTATGAAGGCAATGTTCAAATTAATTATCATAACATCAAACCAAAGGACACATGTGCCAAAGTTTAAGATCAAGAAAATAGGTAAAAAGTGGTTTTGAATCACTTTGTACCAATTGAACTAATTAAAAGTGGTTCAAAATTTTAGTGGGTATACTTCAAACAAATTTTTAAAAGACTTCAAAACTATGTGGGACCCATTCTAAAGGCTCAGATTTAATGACTCAGAACGCCCAAGAGGTCATATACTTATACTTAGTTGCCAAAAAAGGAAATCCTATGTCCTAAATCTTGATTGAATCATGTAGGAATTTGTATATGTAAAGGATTTAAGGTATCCTTTGTAATGCTCAAAGAAAATTAGAGTCAAACTATAATCAGTTCAAATAGATTATAGAATGCAACTCAATGATGGGAGCAATGTATGATAGAAGAATGTGCCCCACATTTTGATGAAATTCCATGACAAGTCATCATGAATATAACTAGAATGAGTATGATCTCCATACATTCTTAAGCATGATGAAGATGCAAATATGCATAAAGGATTTGGTTCATAATGCAATCGTGAATAACTCATCCAAACTATAATGGAAGGTGTTTGACAAAGTAACAAATTCAAGCCCCATGGATGCTGAAAGGAATGCTTTGTGGTTGGTCAACTAAGAAAGTTAGGTAATATAGATGGTCTCTCATAGCCCCAAACGTACCCAGTTTAGGCATCATACCAAGACATGTGCAATGGAGATAACTGACATCATGTATAGTGGTGACACCCTCTACACCTCATTGACATATTTGTAGTCCAACATAGAGGGTGGAGCCCATAAAATGCATACACAAAATATCACATATTAACATGGAGAGAGGTTGGTTGTGAACTATTTGGTTAAATGATGATAAATTTCCCATTCAAAGAATGAGAGGAACCCACAAAGGTGGAAGGAAGAAAACCATTTGGCTAAATGTTGAGAATGGTAGATATTGGGTTGCAAAGAGGAATTCTTCATTTCATGCAAAACTCACTAAGACATATAGTCCTAGTATTGTCTTGGAAGGAATACCCTTTCAAATAAAAGATCGATACTCAGAGTTGGACACAAACACTCAAGCCATGGACGTGAATCAAGATGTTTTTTAATGTTGAAAATATATGATAGGCTAAGTTACTGAGAGGGGAGGGGTGAATCAATAACCAATAAAACTTAATCTTTACTTACCAATTAATCATTCATGTGTATTCTGATCTAATTACATGCATGAAAAATTGAAAGCATTAAAACATTCATAACAGTTTGACACACAATATGGTGACCCAAAAACCTTCCAAATAGAAAGTAAAACTTGGGTGGCAATGATACCCACAAGCTTTAGTATTGCAGTATAAAGTTGGCATGTTAAGGCTTACAATGATCACTTCTGATAATCTACTCAGTGAGGTTCAGACACTCAACATCAATTGTCAATTCTTAGCATCATCATGCACTTAATAGACATAGAAGCTCAGTCCATACTAATCACTTCCAAGTAGTCTAAACTGGGTCTGTGCTGGTGACTCGGTGAATACTGCGAAACTTGACATATAAAATGAATCACTTGATTCCCAATACATAGCTTGGTCAATGCTATTACTATGAGCTTGGTATAAATTGAATCACTTGTTTGACACTATATGGCTCGGTTAACACTGGATTGACATCACTAAAACTATGAACTCGGTAACCACTATAAAGCTCGGTTTGCACTGAGAAACTTGGTAAACACTAAGAAGCTCAATTTATACTAATAATCACCAACCTGGTAGAAATTTCTTGGCACAAACTGAATACTATTGCTGATAGTTAATAGCATCTGTAGAACTTGGTAGATTCTGAATTACTTGGTTAACACTATTAACTGTACAATAAGCTCAGTAGCTATTAGCTATCTAATTAAGTGTGTGTGTCACTAATAAAATAACTTGACTGATATGTCAACAATCTCCCCCTTTGGAATTAGTGACAAAAACACTTACCAATCCAAATTGCATTCTCAAAAATAAATTCAAACAATCCTTAGTCTTCAAGTTGTGTCTTCAACTTGTGTCTTTAACTCGGTAGCATACTATGTTTTTGAGATTTTTCAAAATTTCTTTTGTAAGAGATGTACTCTGTTCATCTGAATATCTATACAAGTATATAATATGATGATGCTCCCCCATACATATATTTTCAATATACTTTACATTATATACATCTTCTCATGTCTTATCTTCTTCCTTTATATTACATGTTCTCCTCCTTTGTATATTACATATTATATTACATCTTCTCCCTTTTTACAATATGTTATATACATCTTCTCCTCCTTTTTGACACAAATGCCAAAGATGTGTTCTACATGGTAATACCAAAATGAGATAAGAAATCAGAATGTATCTTTAGATTTAGTGTCATTGTCTTGTCCCAATTTTCTTGCAACACCTTGCTTGTGTGCAATGCAATCTAAACTTTTGCTGATAATTCTATCATGTGATCAACAATAGAGAAGTTGTTATCATGGATGAGAGTTTTAGCATGTGCAATATATTTTTGCAATGCATCCATGTTTAGGATAATCATTCCTTGTATATCTACAAGTGTAGCCCTTATCCTAGCTTCTTCTCTTACCAATTCATCCTGCATATCAGTTAGAAATTTGATCTTTGTATAGTGAGTAGAACTGTAGCTCCGGTCAAGTGACAACTGTTATTCACTTGCCTTCAGAACTTCATCAATCTTGGAAATTTTATCTTGGATTTCCTATGTGAAAATGGATGTGTCATAGAGTTTACCAAATAGAGAAGTCACATTGTTGATAGAGGTTTCCAATGAGCCTAGAATAGTAGACAAGTCTACTTGGTATGTTGTAATCTTATGTGCAATTAGCTCCAATACTTTATTTTCAAATTTCCTCTCTTCTCTCTACAATAATTTCTCTTGTACATTCAAATCTTCATTGAATTTCTAGACCACTTCTGCTAATTGAGCCAAAATTGGTTGAGAAATATCAACCTCTGTGTTGAGTGCCTCTACAAGAATGTTCTTTGCATCTTCAAGCACTTGAAATTCTTTGTTTCTTTCCTCTCTAAGCCTCTGTTTCTTAGCTTTCTTTTGTAGTAGCTCTCCTACTATATGCATTTGATCAAGATTTAGATTGGATATATCCCAATTTGGGATAACTATATCCTCATCAAGATCAATGTCTTCTTCCTTATCTTTGCCTTTATTGGAAAATTTTGTACTCAGTTGAGGCTTACTCTCAACTTTCTTAGTACTTATTATTTGCATGCTTTAAATAGAAATAATGGTAGAAATAGTAGGACTGGCAATAATAGTAGATATTGAGTTTATTGAGGAAATATCTTGTTGCCAAGTGACCAAAATTGATGGTGGATGAGGTATTGACTACTTGGTAGATGAAGTGTTGGTCACTTCTATCAATGAAATACTAAGTTGAACAAGTGCAAAGATTGGTTGAGTGCATGGATTTTTAGTGTTCGACACAACCAATTGGGTAGTAGCTTTCTCTGAGCTTGATGTTTTTAATGCTTTGCTCGAAGAGTGAGGAAGTGAGGCTATTACTACTACTGCAATCTTCTCAAGGTCGGCATCCTCAATGCTCTAAATCTCAGGATGATTTTGCTGCAGTGGCAGAGAAGAGAAACACTATAGGAGGCAACATTGTTGAAAATGTAATAAGAAATTTAATGTTATGTTTTAAATGTTTTTAGTTTTTGAAGTTTGTAATAATTTCCTACAATGTGGTGGCATAAATGGAGGAGTAAAATGATAAACTCTCCAATTATAGCCACTTAGGACCATGTGTGTTTTTTTTAGTGGAGTTAGTTTTCTTTACATTGTAGTTTGAGTGTGCAATGATTTAAGAATCCAATCATATCCTAAAAAATGACAGATAGTTGGCAGCAAGAATATTCATAATTTTTGAAACAGTCTCTTATTCTTGGATAGGGATGTTTCATATTCCTTATATAGGGAGTCAATTTTTAGAGAGGAAGAGAGGGAAGAATGTGATAAGTAGATTGTTAAATTTCGAATTCCATTCAGAAGGGAAAAAAACAAGTTTTAGTTTTGGGTCGAATTCGGTATGTTTGCAGAAAAATGTACTCTGATGCGTGGTCAATATATCAAGTTTGAACTGTTGGATTTCTCTCAAATTTTTATAGGTTGTTTGAAACCTAATTACACCAAATATAAACGGTTGGCTTGAGAAAATATTGTCTGGTTCAAAAGTTATTCATGTCTGAGTGCGGGTCTATCCAGAAGACAACAAGAATGTATTTTCTGGGCAATTTGTTTTAAGAGTTTTGTTTAATGGATTTAGTGGATGGAAAAGTATATGGAATGGATTTAGGGAGTATATTTGATGAGAGTAATATCCCTAAATGTTCAAGGGTTACACAAAATTCAGTTTTCAATGTGTAATACTCTTGGTTATTCAAATTAAAATGCTTTACTTGCTACAGGAAGATGAGTTTATGATAGTCCATATATGTAGATTTGAATTTACTCTGAAGTTTATAATTTTGTGATGTAGAGAAGAATATCTACTATTGAGTCCCTTGATTGTTTAATTCCTTAAGGAGAGTTCCAGTGTTGATCGCTCTGCATCAGATTTTCCTCGATAGCTTCCTATTCCTATTCCTCATCATCTTTATTGTCATAGTTTGTTACTTCTTCATCATCAATTTCCTCTTGTTATTTTCTTCATCATCTTCCTTATTACTAACATTGACAACAAAATTACTCTATTTATGATAATTTTAGATGTTTTTCCATGTGTTGGTGGCATTCCTTACCACATGTTCAATGTCATTGATCAATATCAAGCAAAGTGTTAAACTTCAAAGTAAGTTTCTCTTCATTCTTCTTGATAGATTCTTTGACTTCTTTGTCACTCAAGGTTGGCATGAGTTGCCTTAGGGTCTTCTCATATATGTCCTTAGTAGTTTTATTTGCACACTCCCATCTTGGCTTAATTTTCTCCATTCATTCATTGGGAATCTGTTGTACAACTTGGTCTGGAGAGTATTTCCATTTCCCTAACTTTGCTATGACCATGTCTTCAACTTGTTGCTTCTCCTTTACATTTCTTATTTTATACTTTAATGATCTAAAAAAATTTATGTAAACTTTATAATCAATTTCTTTCAATCTTTCTTGAAAGGTGGGTGGAGGCTTTTTGAAAATCACATCCTCTGCTTCTTCACCCAACTTCAGTTTCTTTCAGGATGTTCTTCTTGTAAAAATTGCAGTGGATGTCTTTGTAGGTTTGGTTAGTATAACCTTACCTTTCTTATTTACTATCTCCTCTTCTTCTAACTTTTCTTCATCTTCTGCATCATCATCTTCTATGTCATCTCCTTTACCTTCCGTCAACAATAGAGTAGAGTTGGTTTGTTTCAATTTTTCTATTCTTTTCTTTCCTTTGTTGATTGCCTGAGGGAGTTTTATCTCTAGTTAAATTATAGCCTTAGCTTCTTCATATGCTCCAAAATCTATAGCCTTCAGATCAATAGGTTCATTTAATAATGCTTCAATGATGTCCTTGGTTTTATCTATATTAACCTCATAAATTAGAGGTTCGACCCATAAAATTCTTGCTCTGACTACTTGTAATACACTTTATCACAATCAACCATAAAAAAAATATCATCATTGTAGTCTTGTACAAGTTTCTTTAGTATCCAGAACCTATTGTTCATCTTCTTTTTGAATGCATCAAAATAGTTGTCCATGATACTAACATAATTTTCTCCCATTTCTACTATATACTCATTGATTTGATAAAGAACAGGTACATCTTTTCTCCATACAACTATACCTCTTGATGGGAAAAAATCTTGTACAAAGAAAAATAAATAGGTTAAAAGTGAACCAAACTTACAAGGGTTATTCTTTGAAGTGTTGATGCTTTCCATATTTTTGTTGAACTAGTTCAACATCAACTTGGTAAGGTCAAAGGACATATTGTTCTTGATGACATTGAAAGCGAGATCCACTGCTTCACATGATACATTGTTGAGATGATTGGAGTTGTATATCTTATGTGCAATTATATGAATACTGAATTTTATATCCATATTGCTAACACAATTGATCTTCATAATCCTTCCATCCCATTTGGAAAGGGTTTTTTTCTCCAGTTCCACCCAAATGAGGGTTTTAGTTGTTTTAGCCTTTACCAATATTGGAAGCCCTATGATCCAATGGATCATTTTCTTTGTTATCAAAATAGGTTGCTCCAACCATAACTGCATGTTATGCACATGGCTGAGGATAAAGCTTATCTACTTTATCTAAAAAATTTGGGGCATGTGTGGAATGTGGGTTAAACCCTTCGCTTCTAGATGTTGATGCTCTAGTTTTAATGCACCATTCACATGCAATTTCTCCAAAGATTCATCCATATATAGGGTTCCTATGTCTTGGATAGAACATCAAAAATGTGAACAAAGATCATTTATTAGAAGTACCTTTGGTGGAATATGATATTGTGCTCCAGTGGGATCAAGTGTTTTTGCAATAGCTAGACTAAGCTTAAAATTAGGTGCCTTCCATTCAACACCTCAAACCAACATTTCTGACCCTTTCTTTGTCTTTTTGTTAGAGGATGCCATCGCTTAGTAGGGTTTGAAAAAGCACGAAAACTTTAATAATAATTTTCATAGATCACTCAGATGTACTAAAATTTCTCTGCACAAATAGCTCTTGAAAATTCACGATGAAAAATGAATTTCATTTTTCCCTTTTTTATCAAATTATGCCTTTCAATCGCCATAAATGTTTGGTACAATAGATTGCTCGATGATAGAATTTCTTCCACTCAGCTTGCATTAATATTTTAGTAGAGTCATCCATGATTCGATGTCCACACAATAATTTAGTTACTACCGACCTTACTCGGCAAGGTCTTGCATCCTGACCTTGCTCAATAATGTCCAAAATTTCCTTGGATGTTTGGTGATCCTTTTACATCTTGATTGCTGATATGGATCTTTCCTTTTTTACTGATTGGACTAATGTAAGACGTCTACTTCAGAATCCTAGTTCTGGTTCTCCTTGTGGGAGATCAAGTAGAGATGCTTGTGTCACCCATTTCTTGAGTGACATGAGCTTCATTGCTCAGACTTGCATTCTTAGAAGATTTCAGAATCCATTGCTCTCTCATTTTCTTTCTGATGTTGTCAACCTTGGATTTCTTTTCATCTTCAATTCTTCCAATTTTCATATAGTTCTTGGCAACATGACCAAGTTCTATATAAATAAAACATCTCCTACAAGATGTGTTGTAGTCCTAACTGTATATGAGCAATGTTAGTGTGCTAATAGAAACCAAATTTAAATAAAGCTTCTACAAACTAAACAAAATTCATAAACTTCAAGATAGACTAAGATGAGCTCTCAATTGAGAATATGAGCCATTAATGGACTCTCTCAATAAGAAGCTCTCTTGTTGAGTAGCTTTATCTAAATGGATAGGATGTATGCTCAATATGCTTCCAAAGGCTTCAATGGATGATTGTGGATTTTTGGTGTGGATAGATGGCTTTAGTATGGATTTGGCTCTCAAAATAGTATTATAACTTTACTTCATGAATTGTGTTAAAATGGCTTGGGAGAGGATTCCTTAAATAGGCAAAGGGCTTGAGGGATCAAGGGCTAAGATGCAAGGATGGGAAAAAGCTCATGGAGGACTTAGATTGCATGAGAGGAGAGCACATGGATTGTGCTTCCTTACAACCAATCAGGGAGTGACACATGTCACAGGGTGAGAGGATGGAAGAAAGGGCAAGGATGAGTCAACAAAGGAGGCTCAAGAGATAAAATCTTCATAAAGAACCTTCATAAGTGCTTTGTAAGAACATTTATGACTTTGTTGGCTTTATAAAGTTTTGTGGTTGAAGATATTTGTGAGAGATACCATGAAATTCGAATTTCAGGGTTTAGGGGGGTTTTAAGCTTGCTTAGGGTTTTAAAAATGATTAGAGGAAGGGTTAGAGATGGCTTAGGACTAGGCAAGTGGATGGCAAGTGGATTGCAATTAATGAGGGTGGGTGAAGGAGGAGATATTTGTTAACTTTGGCTTGAGTTAGCAAGTCTTAACCCATGTTTAGGGAATGTGACAAGGTTAGGAGGGGATTAGGATTAGGGTTAAATACATCTTCTAGAAGAGTCTAGGCTTTGGATGAGGATGAAGACTTTCTAGAAGAGTCTAGAACTTCCTAGGATAAGATTTTATGAAATAAATAAAGTTTTATTTATTTCAAGGGTTTGGGTTGAGGAGATATTTATTAAAATATTTTTAATAAATATGAGGGTTAATAATTAATCTTGATTAAATATTTTGAGTTGGGATTAGGGGTAGGAAATGATGGGATTAGCCTTTAATCAAAATTAAAGAAGGATTAGAAGATTTTGGAAGAGGTTAGTGGTCTTAAGGAAATTGGCCAAGTTTTGGGCAAAAAATATTTTTTAATTTATTTTAGGATTTTTGGTCAATTTATTAATTAAATAATTAATAAATAAGGAAATAATGTTTAAATAAGATTTAAACATTTTTGGGAGGGATTCCTTAATTAAATATTTTTAATTAAGATAAAAGGATTTAATGACATAAAATTAATTAATTAAATAATTAATTAATAAATGATGATGTCATCAGGAATTTTTTTCAGAAAATAAAAATATTATTTTCTAAAGGATTTTTTAGGTGTCTACACTTACCAAATATAACTTTTACAATGTGTTTTGCTGGATTCAATATCTTAGTTTTTCATTTAGAAGATTTGTGCCCATGCTTCTTGCATTTGTGACATTTGCCTTCAAATTTAAGTTTCTCTTTGCATTCATTAGCTTTATGACCATGTTGATTACAATTTTAGCATTTTCCATTGAATTTAGCTTTGCCATTGCTCCAACATTGGTTTGATGTATGACCTAGCTTACCACAGTGATTACAAGTAGGTCTTTAATTATTTTGAGCTCCTTGCTTAGATGATTCACCTTCTTCTGTGTATCCAATTCCTACTTTTCCCTTTTGTCTGTATTGGATTTGCTCATTCAATTGATTCATGTCGACTTGAAATTTCATCATCCTTTCATTGGCTTTCTTTCTAGTGTTTAGATCATTATGCAATCTTTCATTCTTTGATCTTAGATTCATGATCTCTTCATTTGCATTAGTAAGATGTTCAATGAAGTCTTCCTATTGAAGGGATAGATGCTAAATTTCATTGTTCTTTCCTTCCATCTCTTCCTTTATCTTGTTTTTCTCTTCCATGACTTCACACAATCTTACTAACTGAATTTCTTGTTCTCTTTTCAGTTTTCTAACTTCTTCTTGAAGGTTACCATTATTTTCTAATAGTTCTCTGATTGCTTCATCGGCTTCGTTTGAATTACATTCTACATGGATGCCTTCATTTCTCTCTTCAATGTAGAGTTTTTCATTCATCTATATTGCAAGATCTTTTCTTCTTTTCAAGGATTGATAGAGTTGCTCCTTTTCTTTCTTGAGTTTCCCAATAGCCAATCCCAAATCTAGCTTTTCATTATCAATAACCTTATCAAGTCCGAATACCTCCATTGCTTCTAATCTTTGCTCAAGCTATCAAAATTCTTCTCTGAGAACCACAAAGCTTTGATACCAATTTTTGGAGATATATGATAGGCTAAGATACTAAGAAGGGAGTGGTGAATCGGTAACCAATAAAACTTTATCTTATTTACTAGTTAATCCTTCATGTGTATTCTGATCTAATTGCATGCATGAAAAACTAAAAGCATTAAAGCATTCATAACACTTTGACTGATGCAAGAGCATCCAGAGGTATAAGGGAAATCTTGTGTCACCCAAAAAAAATGTACTTAGACTTAGTTTATGTTTCATGTGTTTTCATTTTTGGATACCCATTTGGGTCAAATAAAGGTTCCAACTCTCACAGTTCCACTATCAGTGTTTGTGTAAATCTCAAAAAAATAGGAGTATGTAATTGAGCCATCATTTTGGTGAACTAGGAGGTGTAAATTGTCTAGATGAATGTAATTATAATTTAGAGCATTCCAGAAAAAGAATCAGGTCAAAAGGCCCAATGGTTTGAAAGTTATTGCAATTTTTTGAGTTTTGGAGACCTCCTAAGAATACTTCAAAGTCAGGTTAAGGGCATTAAATGACCTCAAAAAAGACCAAAAAATGGGAGACGAGCAGAGCTTGTCCATGGGGCTATAGAGAGCTTTCAGAGCTTTCTAGAAATGTAAATAGTTCGTCAATCGGAGCTACGGTTCAAAAGTTATGCCTCCTGGAAGTTCGATTACTGTTTCTGGATTCTTCTAGATTTGCGTCGACTTCTAACGCAGCTTTTGGAACCTTCTATTTGGTCAGTGGATGCCTACTAGCACTTTCTAGAATGTACTCCTGGTCCTTAACCCTCCGAGGTCTATTTAAGGAGATTTCTGGCATTGTAAAAGGCAGTTCAGAGTGGAGATTGAGAAGAGGTACTGAAAGGAGAAATTATCTCCAGATTTATGCTATTGTAAGCCCTTAGGGCATGTTTTGAAGTTTATTTTCTCTGTCTTGTTTGTACTAGCTTATTTTCTCAGTTAATATAATTTCCCCTTTTCTGTTGTGTCCATTCTGGTTGTGGGTTGAGTCCCCATCAAGTGGTATCAGAGTTGGTTTTCCTGAGTGTGTAGACAGAGCGCTGACTGTGAGGTAGTTTGCACCAAGACTGTGTGGTTATGGGTTTGAGTTAAGAAGATGCCTCCATGAAGAGAGTGTGGTAGAAGGGCCAGAGCTATTAATTCTGGGGAGGTTAGAGCCCTCCAAAGGCAGGTACAAGCATTGCAGGAGGAGCTCCATAGAGGAACAACTATGGCCGCAGGTGATGAAAGTGAGGATGATAATGAAGAAGATGAAATGGGACTAGAAGGGGAATTTGACGAGGAAGTTTTGAATCATGCAGAGGAAAGGATTTTTAGGGCCATTACTAAGTTTGGGAAAAGACCTACAATTGAAGTGGGCATATTTTCAGGAAATCTAAAACCAGATGAGTTGATCGATTGGATCAATGAATTGGAAGAATACTTTGAGTATGAGGATATCAGGGACCCAGATAGGGTTAAGTTTGCAAAGACCAAACTGAAAGGCAATGCCAAAATCTGGTGGTAAGAGGTCCAATTAGAAAGAAACAAAAGAGGAAAGGAGAAGATCACAAGGTGGGATCGCATGGTGGACAAATTGAAGAAGCAGTTCATTCTTGTGGACTACAAGCTTGATTTGTTTAAGAAGATGCATGGGTTAAAGCAAGCAAGAAGATCAGTCCAAGAACATACAGAGGAGTTTTACCGACTCTTGATTAGAGCAGGGCATGCAGAAGAAAATAAGGAGAAGGTTGCTCGTTATATCAGTGGGTTGCAACCTAGCATCCAAGAGGAATTAAGTCTAGTAAGAATGACCAACGTTGAAGAGGCATACCAGTTTGCCCTATGAGTTGAAGAGAAGCTGAATAAAAGGTTTGAAGGAAGACAAAGAGGGCATGGTCAAGGAGGGAGGGGAAGCAGTAGGTCATCTGGAGGTTGCAATGAAACCCAAAAGAAAAATGAAGATGAGGGTACTAGTAGGAACCAGAGGAATGAGGGTTTCAACCACTCCCGTGATCAAGACTTTAGCAATCAGAGAGGAAGAGGTAGAGGATGTGGACAAGGAAGAGGAGGCTTCTGTGGTACCTGTTTCCATTGCAATGAAGAAGGTTATCATGCCTTTGAATGCCCTCAATGACAAGGAAGGATAGATAGGAGAGCTGAGGGACAAGCTACGGTTGCTCATGTGGATGAGGATGCACAATCATCACATTCAGAGGATGCAAAAAGAGGAGAGACCTTGATAAATGAAAGAGTCCTACTAAGTGGCAAGATTGAACTAGGACAATAGAGGATTTTTTTTCGTACCAAATGCAAGTGTGAGGATAAATGTTGTGACATGATCATTGATGGTAGTAACACTGATAACTTGGTATCAGAAGAGATGGTCTCTAAGCTGAAGCTCAAGAGGGAGAAACATCCCCAGCCCTATCGGATTACTTGGGTAAAAGATGATCATAAGGTCCTGGTATGTGAACAATGCTTAGTGAAATTCAAAATTGGGAGTTACCATGATGAAGTTCTCTGTGATGTTATTCTGATGGATGTTTGCCATCTATTGTTGGGTAGACCATGGCAGCTTGATAGACATGCAGTACATGATGGACATGCAAACACATACTCTCTAACAAAGGATGGAGTTTGCCATAAATTGAAGCCCATGAAAAGGGAAGGCGAAAAGGTATGTAGCAATGCTAGGATTTGTCTTGTTGATGGAAGAAAGTTTTTAGATGGCATGAAACATCAACGTATGTGCTATGCTTTGATTCCTAGGAAAGATAAAGAAGGTAGTAGTGAAATACCACTTGAAGTTTTAGATTTACTAGGTGAGTTTGGAGATATTATCTCTGATAATGTTCCAGATGGATTGCCACCAGTAAGGCAAATCAGTCATCAGATAGATTTAATCCCAGGAGCTAGTTTGCCTAACAAGGCTACTCACAGGATGACTCCTACTAAAACAAAGGAGCTAAACAGACAGGTTCAGGAGTTGTTGAGGAAGGGCTTGATTTGGGAGAGCCTAAGTCCATGTGCAGTACCTACAATACTCGCACCAAAGAAGGATGGAGAGTGGAGGATGTGTACAGATTCTCAAGCTATAAATAGGATAACCATCAAGTACCGGTTTCCTTTGCCAAGGATGGATGATCTTATGGACTGCTTGAGTGGAGCTTAGTACTTCACAAAGATAGATCTGAAGAGTGGTTATCACCAGATAGAGATTCAAGAAGGAGATGAGTGGAAAATAGCCTTCAAGACCAAGGAGGGTCTTTATGAGTGGTTAGTCATGCCCTTTGGATTGACGAACGCCCCAAGCACCTTCATGCGGCTCATGAATGAGGTACTTAAGAAGTTCTTGGGAAAATTTGTTATTGTTTATTTGGATGATATTTTAATTTTCAGCAAGACTTTGGAAGAACATTTATTTCATATTCATAGTGTCCTTGAAAGGCTAAGGGAAGAGAAACTATTAATTAATCTGAAGAAGTGTATCTTTGCAAAAAGGGAGTTAGTCTATTTGGGGTTTGTTATATCACCTGAAGGTCTCAAAATGGATCCAGAGAAGGTAAAAGCCATCTTAGAATGGCCTACTCCAAGGTCTTCTACTGAGGTAAGATCATTTCATGGTTTGGTTAGTTTTTACAGGAAGTTTATTAAGAATTTCAGTGGCATATGTGCACCCCTAACTGACACAATAAGAGGGGATAGAAAAGGGTTCAAATGGACTGCAACAACTATGAGAAGTTTTGAATTGTTGAAGAAGAAGGTGACAGAACAGCCTGTGTTGGCACTTCCAAATTTTAGAAAAGTGTTCCAAAGTGGATTATGATGCTAGTGGCAGTGCTATTGGGGCTGTATTAAGCCAAGAAGGTAAGCCTATTGCATATTTTAGTGAAAAATTGAATGATGCAAAGAAGAAGTATTCTTTTTATGATCAAGAGTTCTATGCAATAGTTCAAGCCTTAAAGAAATGGAGGCATTATTTATTGCCAAAGGAATTTGTTTTATATAATGATCATCAAGCATTACAGTACCTAAATAGCCAAGGTAAATTGAATCAGAGGCATATGAAGTGGGTAGAGTTCTTGCAGAGCTATACATTTGTGTTGAAGCATAGAAGTAGAAAATCTAACAGGGTTGCAGATGTACTAAGTAGGAGACAGTTGTTGCTTACAGTAATGCAGGTTGAAGTAGTTGGGTTTGATGAACTCAAGAATTTGTACCCTGAGGATCTTGATTTTTCTGAAGCATGGAAAGCTTGTAAAGAGCTTGTTGTTGTAGATAGAACCAAGTGGTTAGACTATTTGATTCAGGATGGCATGTTGTTCAAGGGTAGTCAGTTGTGCATTCCAAGGAGTTCCATGAGAGAAAATTTGATTAAGGAGAAACACAGTGGAGGGATGGCATGAAATTTTGGTCGAGATAAGACCATTGCCATTCTTAGAGAACATTATTTTTGGCCTTAAATTTCACAAGATGTGAAGAAGTTTGTATAGAGTTGCCAAATTTGTCAAGTTGCCAAGGGATTTAGTCACAATACTGGCCTATATCAGCCATTGCCTATTCCATCAAAGCCATGGGAGGACATAAGTATGGATTTTGTTCTTGGATTTCCGAGGACACAGATTTCATTCCATGCCACAAAACTCATGATGCTATCCATATTGCAGACTTGTTCTTCAGAGAGGTGGTGAGACTACATGGTCTCCCAAGGAGTATAGTTTCTAATAGAGATACTAAATTTGTGGGGTATTTCTGGAGGACATTGTGGAAGAAGTTGAGAACATACCTAAAATTCAGTTCCATGCATCACCTGTAGACTAACAGCCAAATAGAAGTGGTAAACAGAAGTCTGGGCAATTTGATTCTACCACAGGCAGAGTTTCCTTATAATAAATCTGTAAATAGGAGTATTGGAAAATCACCATTCCAAATTGTATATGGGAATAGCCCAAGGGCTGCACTAGAATTGAGGAAGATAGAGCAAGGGGAGAGGACAAGTGCTGAAGCAGAAGAATTTGCTGAACATATCATGCATCTACATGAGGAGGTTCAGGCACACATTACCAAGATGAATCAAGAGTATAAAGCTAGGGCTGATCAAAGGAGAAGACATAAGGAATTCCAAGTAGGAGATTTAGTCATGGTGCACTTACGAAGAGAAAGATTTCCAGCTTGTACTTACAACAAGCTGAAAATGAAGAAATTTGGCCCCTGCAAAATTCTGAAGAAACATGACTCAGGAAATGCATATAAGGTGAAGCTGCCAGATGGTATTCACATTTCTCCTATTTTCAACATTGTAGACTTAACAGAGTATCAAGATGATGGTGTAGATGAAAAGCCAGTGTTAGAGCCATGTCCAATTCCTGCTTCTAAGAAGGAGGAGATAGAAGACATTCTAGATCATTGTGTGGGTAGGAGTACCAGAAATAGGCAGTATAAAGAAAATTTGGTGAAGTGGAAAGGACGGCCAATCGAGGACTCAACTTGGATTTCAGTAGCTGAGGTTTCCCATTTGGGATTTACTCTACCATTCATAAAGTGACAGGGTCACTTTTCAATCTACCCTGGGTGTCTGATGCAGGAACATCCAGAGGTATAAGGGCAATCCTGTGTCACCCAAAAAAAATGTACTTAGACTTAGTTTATGTTTCATGTGTTTTCATTTTTGGATACCCATTTGGGTCAAATAAAGGTTCCAACTCTCACAGTTCCACTATCAGTGTTCGTGTAAATCTTGAAAAATAGGAGTATGTAATTGAGCCATCATTTTGGTGAACTAGGAGGTGTAAATTGGCTAGATGAATGTAATTGTAATTTAGAGCATTCCAAAAAAAGAATCAGGTCAAAAGGCCCCACAGTTTGAAAGTTATTGCAATTTTTTGGGTTTTGGAGACCTCCTAAGAATACTTCAAAGTCAAGTTAGGGGCATTAAATGACCTTGAAAAGGGCTGAAAAATGGGGGATGAGCAAAGCTGGTCCATAGGGCTATAGAGCGCTTCGAGAGATTTCTAGAAATGTAAACGGTTTGTCAATCAGAGCTAAGGTTCAAAAGTTATGCCTCCTGGAAGTTTGGTTACCGTTTTTGGATTCTTCTAGATTTGTGTCAACTTCTAACGTAGCTTCTAGAACCTTCTATTTGGTCAGCGGATGCTTACTAGCACTTTCTAGAATGTACTCCTGGTCCTTAACCCTCCGAGGTCTATTTAAGGAGATTTATGGCATTGTAAAAGGCAGTTCGGAGTGGAGATTGAGAGGAGGTACTGAAAGGAGAAATTATCTTTAGATTTATGCTATTGTAAGCCCTTAGGGCATGTTTTGAAGTTTATTTTCTCTGTCCTATTTGTACTAGCTTATTTTCTCAATTAATATAATTTCTCCTTTTCTGTTGTGTCCATTCTGGTTGTGGGTTGAGTCCCCATCATTGACACACAATATGGTGACCAAGAAACCTTCCAAATAGAAAGTAAAACAAGGGTGGGGATGATACCCACAAGGTTTAGTACTAAAGTATAAAGTTGGCTTGTTAAGGCTTATAATGATCACTTCTGATGATCTACCATATTAGAAGCAATAAGGACTGCTAGGTCCACCTTGCAAAAGGATTTACAAGCATACAATGAAGTATGAGACTATTAAGTCTACCTTGTGAAAGGATTTAATTGATCCACATGTTAGGATGAAACAGTGGTTGATCTCTGATCTACAATTTGGTTTGTTGAATGAGATACCTTGAGTTTAATGATCACCTTGATGTGATAGATAAGTCTTTGCTACTCCTTATAGTGTTGTAGCCTTTTTTTACTTCATGCTTCTTCTCTTTTCTACTTGTTAAATACATATTAGGATGTGATAAATAAATTACATATATACCAATCCAATTTACAATTCATCAAAGTTGGCTACAATATAAGTTTATACAAAATACACAAAGTTAGCCCAAATTCTGGTACTCAAGTTCTAAAGACTAACTCGGTGAGGTTCTAATAGTCAACATCAATTGTCGACACTCAACATTATCATGCACTCGATAGACATAGAAGCTTGGTCCATACTAATCACTTCCAAGTAGTCTAAACTCAATCTGCACTGGTGACTTGGTGAACACTACAAACCTCAACATATAAATTGAATCACTTGATTCACACTGCATAGCTTGATCAATGCTATTAGTATGAGCTCAGTATAAATTGAATCAGTTGGTTGACACTATATGGCTCGATCAACACTGGATTCACATCACTAAAAATGCGAACTCAGTAACCACTGTATAACTCAGTTTGCACTAAGAAACTCGATTAAGAAGCTTGGTTTACACTGATAATCACAAACGTGGAAGAAACTGCTCGATGCAAATTGAATATTGTTCCTGATACTCGGTAGCAACTGTAGAACTTGGTAGAGCCTGAATTACTTGGTTAACATTGTTAATTGTACAATAAGCTCGGTAGCTGTTAGTTGTCTGATTAAGTTTGTGTGTCACTAATAATCAAACTTGATTTATATGTCAATAGTTAAGTGCATTAAAACCATTTAACACAATGCCTACTTGAACATGGTTAATAGTCTATGTCTTAATAAAAAAAAGGAAAAGATAAAGCACAATACTTGGAATGTTGTGTATGAGCTCAAGTCTTTTAAGGGATGGTAGGCGACATGTTTATCTTGAAGGTAGAATTGATAAAAAGTGATGGTGCTTCAATAATGACACAAAATGTCAAGGTCAAACCTCTGATCTAGATAGAGTATGGAGGATGACATAGAAGTGTTTGACAAAAAACATGCTTGTTATATATGCTTAAAGTCGGCCCATACATAGAAATATTTTTAAGCTATAATTAATTGCGAGAATCATAGGCTCATTTAAGATGGAGGTACTATTAGGAGTCTTAGAACTAGTGAAAGAAGTCCAAATGAAGCTTTATAAGCATCATCCATGCAGTTGAAGATTGGTTCATGGCAGATCACATTGCTAACAACTACTAGAATAGATATAAAAGGGTGTGCTAGAATAATAATATATTCACAAGGGAAAATCTTGAATCTTTGTGACAACTTTCATGATGCTTATCACAAGGTGCATACTTGGAATACAATCATGATTTATGTAATCTATTCCACAAAATGATCGAATATGAGGAATACGAGGCCTTCATTAATCAAAATCAACTCTCATATCACTGCCAGACATGTCGAATATGTATTGAATGTTCAACAGAATATTTGAACCAAAGAAGCATATGGAATGATGTAGATGACAAAGATTTTGAGGAGGATAGGTATTGGCAATTTATTGGGATCATTCAAATACTTTTGGATCTATATGAAGTAACCCACATCTATTGAGGAAGTATTCTATGAGAAATTTTGTGTCTAACACTCCTGATGACATTTGTCAATTAACATCTATCAATTAATTATGTATAATCATCATTGCTATATGTGGTAAAATTTAGGTGTCTAAACATTGAAATGAAATCATAAAATTATTAAAATGATTTGATATTTCATTTGTGGTGAAATAATGTGCAAAGGAATAATTATGGTTTTCAAGATTTATGATAACTAAATAATGGTCGAGTGAGTCTATTTATTGTAAATCTTTTGGAAAGAGAAGAGTTTTAGTTTTGATTCTTTTTTCTAAAAGATGTAGACTATGTGTTGCATATGAAAGGAAATGTAGAATGTATAGAGATGAGTAGTTTTTGATGGTGATCAATGCTGATAGTTTTAATTTAGATGTCTTTTTCAATTCTTTGTCAAATATTTTGAATGTTTAGCAATATAACTTGTTCAAATCAATTTAGGATGAATGAAAATCTCCATAGCTTATTTGAAGGTTGTATACTTTGAATCTTTTTCTATGGCTTATCTTTGAATCAAGATTGGATTATGGGGTCATCTTGTATTGTTGGGTTTGTATATTGGGAAAAGTTCTGGTTCACTTAGTCATTTTTTGACTTTTTTGAAAGCATAGACGAGGGGAGGGAGTGTGTGTTTTTATTATCACATATGTAGGTTCCTTTTCATTTATGTTATATTTATTTTCTCCCTATCTAAGAATAGTGAGGGTATTCTTTACTTTTAGGTTAAAAGGATTTCCTAATCTCATTCTTTGCATATCTAATTGAGGAGATATGCCCTATAAAATTCAAAGGGCGCTTAGACAATCCAATGGAAAAGTGACCCAATTTTTGGTAGTTTTTTGTGTCTTTGTTGTTGGGTGAATAAGGGTTATTTTGGAAGGTTTGTGTGAATACAATCTATTTACCAACAAGACCCAAGATCATCTTGTAGAGAAAATTGAGGCTTAGGTACTAAATAATTATTTTGTAATTGAGATAGGGTAAATCTCTTAACAAAGTGGTCGTAAGAAGAATATGTAAATCTCTTAATAGAGTCCTTAATTTATTGCAAGTGCAATATCCTTTAACAAGGTGAGACCTAATAGTCTCTTAAGCTTTTAATAGGTTAGAACCCTCACAGGGTAGATCATATCTTATGGTCAAACATTATAACCCTAGTTGGTTAATGTTATTGTTGCAACAGTGAAGATTTGTGGGTTTCATCCCCACCCCAATTTTACCTTCATCTTGGAGTGTTTTTGGGTAACCAAATCATTTTTTAATCTATTTAACTATTATGGATGTGATGTATTACATTTATGTTTCATCATTACTCTTTTATAGATAGATCAGTGAAATTATTTGGATATGAATCAAAGGAATTATTTTTATGATAAAAGTTTAAGATACTGATTCACCCCCCTCCCAATATCTTGTTTCTCATATACTTATTCTAATAGGTGTCTCTTAGAAAGAAATTTAAAAAATCCTTTAACCAGGTAGATGTTATAATAAAAATTAGTGACCCTAACAAGTTACAAACATTCCTAAAAGGATGTGCTTCCAAAAGTACCATTTGTAGCTCTTAACATGGCATCTATTACATGCATTAAAAGGGCTAGTGGCTATATTATTCCCACTATGGTTTTCACCCTCTCATCGAGGGTTTCCATGTACAAAATATCTATGCAACTTGATGAATGCTTTTGTGTGTGAGTTAATATGTTTCTACTTTACATCATTTTTCTTGTTTCAAAGTGTAAAGTAGGTTATAATAAGTATAGTTGAAAGGATAAGAAGAAGAACCAAATTTTCAAATGGTATGTATTTGACCACCCCCCCACTTCCCCCCCCCCCCCCCCCCCCCCGCCCCTCACCTTCCCACCACCTCAAAACCATTAAGGAATAATAATTGGTATGAGAGCTAATCCTTATTGCAACAAGTTTAACAACTTGAGGGAAGACAAAATGACATTGATACAAAGACAACTAGAAGAAGCCTTAGATACGTTTGAGGACTTGAAAGAGAAGTTAAGAAAGTCCCTAGCTAAAAGGAAGAAGCTGATGAAAAAACTTAGTGAAAGCCAAGAAGTCATTGAAAAATAACACAGTGGCTCTGAAGAGTCATACAAAGTCATCTTTGATTTAATGGTTGAAATATAATAGATGAAGGGAACCTCTGCTTAGCTAAGCAAGGATAAAGATGAGCTAATTAAAAAAGTTTCCAAACCTCAAGACAAATGAGATGTCACCATCTTAACTAGAGATGAAGTCATTACAATGGAAAGGAGAGTGGGCAAACTAAAGAGTGAAGAGTGTAGTCTCCCAATATGGAACAATTTATGGAACTTTTTAAGCAAGTGCTCAAGCTTATTGATGAGATAAGAAGAAAAAATGAATGAAATAAAAAGTTGAGATAATTCAATAAAATCTCCAAGAATATTGATGAGAAATTGAAAGCTCAGATGAGATAAAAAATCATAGTCAATCTTTCTTACCAAGGCATTATCAAGACTGAAGAATGGAAGACATATGAAGGAAAGAACCCAAACTATGGAAGATTAAGGAGAAAGTCTCAAAAAGGTAAGGGTACTACTAAACCCACTTTTACTTTTTGTGATAAGATAGGGCACATGTGTAGTTAATGTTGGTTTAAGAAGATAACACCGATTCAACAATGCACCTATGAAGGGTACTGTAACAAATTCCATCTCTATAACCACACCACAGTAGTGTATATCTCATTTTAATGAGAAAAGAATCAATGGATGTTGCTACAAGTATGGACATAGGGTAGAAATTAAAAAAATACAGCTCGAGACAATCAAAGGTCTCCTAAGACAACAAGTCTAGTTGGAAGAGATAGGTTTCCTAAACTAATCTACATGACCTATGCAAATGAAGGGCATATAGAAATCCACTGCAAGATGAGGAAAAATCTAAGGAACGACACTAGACCATGGAAAGGTACTGGAATAAATTATTATGTCTTCCAAAATATTGGGCATATTGCAAGAGATTGTTGATGTAGTAGAAGATGAGGCAGTAAATCTCCGATGAGAAAGGAACAGACCATGATCGTAGAGAAATTGGAAGAAGAATTTTCCACCAAGTGGACAAAGAAGATTGAAGTGGTTGAGAAAAAGCCAACTAAGGTAAAGGACTTACTAGCCACTAGTGAGATCTCACAAAAAATCTAATCTTGCACAACAAAGAGGGGTAAAAAGACTAAGGAAATAATCTAAATTTGGTCCCCTAATTCAAAACAGGTAGCAATGTAAAGAAGGAATGCAAACACTAGGTGCAACCTATTGATCAAAGACTAAGAAAATGTGACTGTTGCAAAATAACTTAGTGAATTTATGATATATATCATCTAGTAGGTAAGTCATTTTTTGACCATTATAACCCTAATGGTGCAATTTTTATGATATAAATATAAGAACTGTGAGTCATTTGTTACTTTGCATTGTGAGAAAACTTGTGCTTTCAAACTACAAAAATCCTAAGTGATGAAAGGTAAAATATTGTGAAAAATATCATCTACTAGAATAAAATCTTACAAAATCTATCTGCACCATAAAGAATCTCAAATCAAGTAGAAAATGGTGGAGGAAATCAATAAAGTGGACCTAATTGATAGTAGGGTACATAGTCAACTAGAATACAAAGGAATCATAGCAAGAGGAAGAGATGTTGAAAATGAATAGGCACTATCATCACTATATGATGATGTCCAACTCATAAAAGATGTGATCATGTATCTATAAGTTGAGATACAAGAAATTAGTGATGAGGGAATAAGTGAGTTATAGGACATTCTTCTCTAAAGGATCCCTAAAAGAGCACAAAGATTTGGTGGAGTCCACACTGAATAGAGCAATGGAAGTACCCAATTTCTTCCATAAGGAATGGGTAAGGTTTTTTTTGCAGAATCCACAATCAACATATGTGGTTGGATGACAACATAGGATCACTAAATCCATAATTAAAGGATCACCAAAGCCCTAATTAAAAGGGTAACTAGGTTCAATGCATCTAGTATCAATCTATCTATGAATTTTGTCTCTGCAAAATAAGAAGTCTCATTTACGAGAGGAAATATTCCACGAGGTGGAATGGGGCACCATAAGCAAAATTTAAAACCCTAAGTTGAGGCTTGTGGCCATGGTGTTGGGTTACAAGTTGTGTCACAATAGAAACATTGATAATGCTCTAGGTCAAATAACCTACAGAGAAGTTCAGATAATCCACAATAAATTGAAGCTTGATCTATGTGGGTATCTTCATAGAAATATAATGGAAAATAATGAATGGTCATTAGAGTCAAAAACTAAGATATGGATCCATACTAGTATGTATGTTCTTCTAACTCAAAGGGGAATTCCTCGAATCTCCAAAAATAAACTAGATCAAAGATCAACTGGTCATGACTCAAATAGGAGACTTATATAGGAAATTGGGAGGAAAGGGAAATGCCATGTTATAGGATTACTTCAAACAATTCTAGAAGGAAATGAATTAGGGAGAAAGAATAGCCACAAGTCTAGTAGAAAGCTACAAGGATAAGGTATTCTTTCTAAAAAGTACAGATAAATGCATTGTGTGCCTAGTACAATCCAGAGCTATGTGGCTAACACTTTTTGGCTATTAGGTGAAAGATAAGGAAGTAAGACATCACATGGGTTGAATTTTGGCCTCTGAGGAAATCATCAATTTGCCAAGGTTTGGTACCTGTGCATAAATTAGAAACAAACTCTTACTAGAGTGGAAGGCATTGTGAAAGCCCACTCCACCAATGATGATAAGGATTTGGGAAAAAAAGAAACAGAGAGAATCATCTTCTGAGGCACCAAAAATTGAAAAAACTAAATCTAATGAAAATGCAATTGGAGTAGCTATGATTACTAAAGCTATTGAAGAGGAAGCAACACCAACACCTAAGAAAGGTAAGAAAAAGCCTAAAACAATACCTGTCAGTAAGGTTGTAGACAAAATTATAAAGAATCATGATTACACTATTCTTAAGAACATATTTACATGGTTCACAAAGGAAAATAAAGAAAAAGATGTAAATTTCATCTTATCTAGTCTAAGAATTGGGGATAGAAGGTCAATTGATGTTGGATTGGAGTTTCCTAAAGATGTAAGGAAAGCATTAAATGATAAGTGGAGTACTAGAGTACAATATTTTGAGAAGATGATGGAAGACTCACTAATGAAAATGAGACCCAAGATGAAAGTGTCTCAGAAAAGGTCCATAATAGGGGTATATAGAGTGAAATTCAATAACACAGGAGATATAATCGAGCTCATAACAGGTAAAAGGAGCTAGAAAAAAAAAATATTAGTCAGAATTTGAAAGAGTTAACTCCAAAAATAGATGCCTACCTGAAAGGAAATCAACTACCAGGAAGTGAAGCAACTAAGATAATGGATAAGCCCAAGCAAACATGTACAACAGCCCACCCAAGGAAATAAGGAAAGAGAAAAGAACAAGAAAGGTGTCAAGGAACTCATAGTCCTCAAAAGGAGTAAGATGTTTAAGAAAAATATCAAGAACCAATAAAAGAAACTCGAAAGGAGATAGTGGTGCCCAAGGAAATAGTTTCAAACAAGTCCACATTTGGTTGGATGAAAAATGGCCAATCAGTAGATCCCCATCGACCATTCAAACTAAACAACACACAACAAAAGAAAAAGTTAGGTCACCAAAAGATGTGACTCATTGAAAAGATTCAAGAGATGATAAAGACTCCAACCATTTCTATTTATTCATCACAAGAGGAGGAAGAAGGTGAAGGGTGTTAGAAATAGAGACTACTGGGAGGGGGGTGAATCAGTAATCTACAAACTTTAGTTGCCAAATGGATATTATTACCTACTTTAAACTATACATAAAAAAAGTAATAAAGTAATGCTAAATAGTGACAGTAACCATGCACAAAGATAACTCATGACACCATATTTTGTTAACAAGGGAAACCCTAGCCAAGGGAAAACCCCAGTAGGGATGATACCCACTAGATAATATACTAGTATATAAGTTCCTTGTTAGAGGATGGACCCTATTAGGAGTCAATGAGAAAATTCAATATAAGGAGTCCCTATTAGGAGACTTTGAATTCCTATTAGGAGATTCAAACCCTATTAGGAGTTGTGGTATAGTAGATGCAAGATGAACCCACTACCCAAACATGCACTTCCAATTACAAGAAGAGCTCACTACTCAAACAAGTAATCAAACTTCTAAAAATAGGTACTGTAACTTCTTCCTCGACTAATCTCTGAACTTCAGCTTGATCTCAAATCACAAAATAGCTTTCACAAAACTTTGCATATATCACTTTCATAGTAAGTTCGCATATCACAATACTTGCACAACTTACATAACCTTTACAACAAAATACTTCACACTCTTCATCGCAAAATGTCCTTTTCATATATACTATGCCTTTACACAAATTTCTCCTAGGTCAAGTAAGACCATAACACACTTTTCCAACTTAGAGTAAACATCTAGGATGTCAGCCCTAATTGGACGAGTAATTATTTTATGAACAAAATAATGCTTTCCTTTAATTTTATTGTCTTGTTTCACTTAAATAGGAATATTCCTTTTTCATACGGTCTGTACTAACTTTTGAAGTTATACATGTCATCATTAACATGCATACAATCTCCATCTAACTTTGCTAGTCATAATATGACATCAGCAACAAGTTATAAATAAAACAATACGTTGTTGTATACCAAATTCATACTTAGATAATTTTCTAAGTACCGAAATGTAAGCATCTTTATTTTTGAGGTTTCCTATAAGAATGTACATAATTTGTTTCCATAAATGAAAATAATTACATATCCTCATTAGCCAATTTTCAACAATCTCCCCCTTTGGCATTGATGGCAACAAAATAGGAAAAATTGACTGAGTAACAAAAACTACATCTATTATTTTGTTAAGTTTGTACATAAGCTCCCCCTTACAATATACTTTACACTTTTATCTTGTTTACCTGATTTACAATTTTCCATTGTACTTCTCGCCCTTTGACATTAATGACAAAGGTCAAAATGTTAAAAACTATTCAAAAACTGTCCATCCGTTATCAAAAATGTTGTCCCTCTGCTTAAGCTGCTAGAATCTTCATGCGATCATCAAAATTTTCCTTAAGAATATCCATACCTTTAGTCCATGTCTCCTTGGTAGATTTAGTAGAGGTGAGAAATGCACATAAGGCATATGATGTAATCTCAACTGCACTAAGGTCTAAATACAAAAGGTTAGAATAAGTGTCCTTGGCCTTCACACATTCCTCCAACTATTTTTCAATAAAAGAAATTTTTAGAGCAATAGACTCTCTGAAATCTGATACTCTTTTCAAAATATATTTCTTCTGAAGTTATATTTTCTTGATATTATTGTGAATAATGGCCACTTGTCCTTGAAAATTATCAACTTTACAATTTGGATGTTGTATTTGGCTAGATAAAGCTTCAAGCTCACTTATTTTTCGTCCAATCTGACTGTCAATGTCTTTAGTCAATTTATATGATAAATTACACTTAATGTACAATATCTTACCATCCTATTGACACTTTTGAAGTTCCTCAATACAAGTTTCAAGACTTAACAAGTCATTCTTAATATTTTGACAAATGGTGCTAAACAAGTTAGCATCATGTGAAATATATTCCTTTTCTTCTGCAACATTCAACAAATTAATAAATTCTTCATCAAATGACTTTAGAACTGCTTGTGCCCTTTGTTCTAGATCTACTGTTGTATGCTGCACTGCCAGAGTACTATGCAATCTGTCAATAACCTCCATCACAATTTTTTGCAGGTTCTTCACCATTATGTTCTTCTTAATAAGTTTTGATAGGGATGAGATCAAATCATTTTGATCATCATCATCAGTTTCTAAGCTGGCAAGTGAAAGCAGAGTAGATAAACCAGAAGGTTTAGTGTCATCTTCCCTTTTCTTCTTCTTTCTTCTTCTTCTTTCTTTTCTTTTTCCTTTCTTTAATTTTCTCTCTTCTCTTCCTCTTCTAGTCTCTTCTTCTTGTCTTCCTTTTTTTTCCTTCTCATGTCTTCTTATGCTACTCTTTTCTTTTCCTCCTCTTCCTTTCTTTTCTTCTCATCCTCAAGCATTTTCTGCTTGACCTCTTCTACTTTCTTCTTTTCTTCTTCAAGTATTCTCTTCTCCTCTTTAATTTTCCTTAGTTTGTCTTCTATATCCTTGATATTAGGCTCATTATTTTTGGAACCTTCAAATGGATTAGTATCATCAATATTAATGGTAACATTGGTCTGATCCTGCATAGTGTCACCTCTTATTAACACTTCCAAGCTTCTCGGTGCTGGTGAAGATGTTGTTCTAGTCTCTGTCAACATTTGACTTATTACTGCCATAGTTTCACTTCTTAACTTGCCTTTCTTACCCACCATAAACAAAAATGGTCTCACTTTATTTCTCAGATAAGGTGCAAGATTATTTAATAATCTCTTAATTTCTTCTTCATCACCAGTCTTGCATATAGTTCTTAGCATAGAATTTTGAAGTTCTAAATCTTCTTCTCTTGCTGGCACTTTCTTCTCAATAAGTCTACCATAGACCTTTTGGTTTACTATGCCCTCAATATCCTTCAATTTTAGATTATTGGCTATAATGTATCTCAAAGTAGAGATAACAATTTGATCTTTCCCAAAATTATAAGAAAAATCATAAAAAAATTTCATCTGAACAAAGTTACCCTCAATAGCAATAGTTGAGTTTATCTTTTCTATCTTTGGCTTCTAGGGTTGTCGATCTTTTCTTGTTGATTGCTTTGATGTTGTCACCTTCTCTGCTTGCTTGACTTCTTCTTCTTCTTCTTCTTCATCACTAGACTCAACAATTGTCAACAATGTCTTGTTTCTCTTTCCTAGTCTAGTGGCTTGTTGCTTGAGTGTTTTAGTCTTTGTGGTCACAACTTCCACTAATCTCTCAAATTTTATCTTTTGTTCACTAGGTTGCACATCTAATACTACTGCATACATAATGCTTTGTTCCAAAGATGTCTCTATTAACAAAGGTTGCACATTCAGTATAAATTGTTGCATGGTTTGCCTGACTACCTCAGACTCACTCTTAGTCATACTGGCTTCTAATAAAGCTTTCTTCATAATAGTTTCTATTTTTTTATGAGATTCCTTCTCCAAGTATGCCTGATTAGCTGACTGGGTAATCTCATCATAGGTTCCAAATTTGTTCTACTTTATCCTTTTCTTATTTCAACAATAATTCAATGTATCCAACTGCTATATCATCATTCAATTCATAACCTAAGGGATCAAGAAATGTTTCTCGAGGCTTTACTGCTTTAATATAAGTATAATTTGTATCAACCAAATTACAAATGTCTTCTTTAAATTTTTCTAAAATTTCAGGTGCAATTTTGAATCTTTGTCTCATTTCATTATGAAATATCCTCATTATCAGGTTTCCACTATCCAATATCTTATCTATAGGATGTCTTCTGTATACTTCTATGATCTTCTCCACTGTTCACTTACCACTGCTCATTATCTTTGTGATCGATAAACATGAAAATCTTTTAAGCACATGAAATAATATGTGATTAATTAGTGACTAAAATCTAAACACACAATTCTTAGTCCTCTTGATCTTCTCTAGGTTCTCAAGTAGTAGCATTCTCAAAATTTCATTGAGGTTTACTTGTTCCTTCTCTACACATATCTTGTAGGCTACATAGATGACTCTCCCTGACAATTCATCAATCTTTGAGCTTGCACATACAAAGTAGGCAATAATTCTACTCAGAAATCTTACATCATTTTGCTTAATGGTGTTGATCACCATGGCCTTTCTATTATATATTGCTTTGGTATAACTCTCAACTTTCTTCTTAACCATTTTCTCACCTATAGGTACACTGCCTTGTTTACTAAGACTAGTTACCTCATGAATAACATCGGCTGAGATATCAACTACACTATCTTGCATCCATAGTTTCTCACCATGTATCCTACTTAGTATAATCTATGTCCAATTCACTATAGAAATAATATTTGAATAGGTCTAGTTCCTTCAAATTTTCAAATCTAGGCTTCACAGTCATGTCATGATTGAAAACCAATTCCAAATCCTTGTTCACATATTCACTCCCAATAGATTTGAATTTACTATTTAGATAACTTCCTATATCTTTCAAATATACTACATTGTTAGAGTAATGGATAATTCTGAGTTAGGGTTTCCTTCCATAGGTTTCATAAAAGTAATCTTCAACTTAGGTATTTCCTCATTCTCAACATTGTACACTACTGACATATTCATGTTTCTAAAAGATATGAACTTTTATCGAATAAATTTGTAGAGAAATGATAAAATACCCTTTCTAAAAAGAGGGTTTGCTTTGAAATCACCTTGAAAAGTCACTTTTGAGTGTTCTTTTCTTCAGATGTTTTCATAATGAAGTGAAAATCAAGTCTATACTCCATTTATTCCATCAACTTGAACTTTCATTAATTGTGTACTTTACAAATACAAAAAATCTATCAATTACATTCTGTAATCAAATATCTGCTCAAGCTCATCTATCTAATCTTCAGATGCCACTTGAGGTTTGCCATAAATTTCTTCCACTGTGACAAATAACCTCAAGACCTTGCTTCACAAAATTCTCTGCAAAAACATAGTCTTCATCTTCTACTACAAAATTAACTTTTCTGTAATAACAGTAACTCTTACTTCCTCCATAACTTGTTTAGATGAACTCCAAATTACAAGCAAGCTTAGGTACCATCTAAACTTGATACATCTTTTCCTAGCTTCACTACCTCTAATTTGATCTATGAATGAAGTTTTCAAATTCTAGTGTTGTAAACAAGCTTAATTCAACTTAGTTGAATCAAACTCGATAACTAACTTCAATCTTCCCATGTCACCATCATCTAACTTATCTTTTAAGATGTCCAATATTTTTATGAATGCCTCATTGAGTTCTTCTCAAAGTTCATTGACTAAATTTCTTTTTTTCTCATTTTATTTGTTAGTTCTAGAGTTCCTCTCATTGTTCCTTCTATCATTTCCTATGTTTTTTCCATCATTCCTTCTACTTCCAAAGTTTCTTCCATTGTTCCTTCTATCTCTAAAGTTTCTATCCATTCTACAATACTTTGTTGTATGTCTAAAGTTGTTGCATAACTGACATACTAGTTCTTTTCTTCTAAAATTTTTCTAATCGTTAGGTGTATGATAGTTTCAAGCAATGTGTGCAAAATTGTCAAGGTCTTCCTTCTCTTGATGTCCTTTCATTAGATCTTCTCCTATCTATAGGGTTAGTATTTATAGAAATTCTACTATTTCTTCTATCATTATCATACTTAGGTCTCCTACAATCAATTACTTTATGATCCATACCATGGCAATTATGATAATAAAAGTCCTTAACATGATAAATGACTTATTTGTACAATCTATTATCATATGACCAATTTCATTACATGAAAAACACTTACCCCTAAACTCATACCTGGTTAAGTACTAAGTTTTCTGGATTAGATTGTGTTTGTTTATTTCATCAACGTTTCAGATCATACTACATGATCCATCATCAGGATAAGAAAGTGCAGGGTAGTAAGATATTCCACTTGCTTTGGTTCATCCAAAATTTCAACTTCCTTGTCTTGTCCAACTTCTTTAGGTTTGTCAAAAAGATTTAATGGATTCAATCTTATCATCAGATAGTTCTTTTTCTTTTTGATTTGATCTAATCTTTGGTTTCTTTCCAGACATGTTAATTAGATAACCAAGACTAGTCTTATCATAAGTAGGTCTATGTATTGACATTGAATCATCAAGCTTTTCTCTACTAGAATAAAGCTTCTAAAGTTGTTTCTTGCTCTGAGTTAATTCACCTTTCACAATAGTATTGTATTTTTGAAGTTCTTCATGATCTTATTTCATTATTTCAAGCTCATATGTCTTCTTTGCCAGACTTTCTCTATGATCTACATTCTTAGTCTTCAAATCAGATTCAACTTTGCTAGGATCATTCCTCAAAGTCAACTTTAGATTCATAATCTTCAATTCATGCTTCAAAATCTTGTACACTATCTTTAGCTTTGAATAATTATCATCACTAGTTTTAGATATAGTAGATTCAGGCTTGGATTTGAGATGTTCAATCTTTTCCTTCAATTGTCCAATGTATACTTTGGAGTCCTCATATATATCATGTAGCTTATCTCTTTATTTAGTAACAAGATCAATTTGTTCAAGTGCCTCTTAAAGTTTCTTCATCAACTATTCCATATCCATAGGGATCTTACTGAAGTTGTTAAGCATCTTTTGAGTAAATTTGCTCTGATACCCATTGTTAGAAATAGGGATTACTGAGAGGGGTGGTAAATCAGTAATCTACAAACTTTAGTCATCAACTAGATATTATTACTTACTTTAAACCATACATAAAAAAGTAATAAAGTAATATTAAATAGTGATAATAACCATGCACAAAGATAATGCATGACACAATATTTTGTTAACTAGGGAAACCCTGGCCAAGAAAAAAACCCCCTAGGGATGATACCCATTAGATAATATACTAATATATAAGTTACTTGTTAGAGGATGGACCCTGTTAGGATTCATTGAGAGAATTCAGTATAAGGAGTCCCTCTTAGGAGACTTTGAATCCCTATTAATTCCAACCTTGTTACGAGTTGTGGTACAATAGATGCAAGATGAGCCCACTACCCAAACATGCACTTCCAATTACAAGAAGATCTCACTACTCAAACAAGTAATCAAAATTTTGAAAATAGGTATTGTAACTTCTTCCTCCACTGATCTTTGATCTTTAGCACATTCTCAGATCACAAAATAGCTTTCACAAAACTTCACATATTTCACTTTCATAGTAAGTTCGCATATCAGAATACTTGAACAACTTACATCACAATTACAACAAAATAATTCACACTCTACATCGCAAATTGTCCTTTTCATAAATACCATGCCTTTACACAAACTGTTGCTAGGTCAGGTAAGACCATAATAAACTTTTCCAACTTAGAGTAAACATCTAGTATGTCAGCCCTAATTGGACAAGTAATTATTTTGTGAACAAAATAATCCTTTCCTTCAATTCCATTGTCTTGTTTCACTTAAACACAAATATTCATTTTTTGTACAATTCGTACTAACTTCTAAAGTTATACACATCATCATTAACATGTAGTCCCTGTCTAAATTCTCTAGTCATAATATGACATCAACAAAAAGTTATAAATAAAACAATACACTGATGTATACTAAATTCATACTTAGACAATTTTCTAAGTACCAAAAGCTAAGTATCTTTATTTTCGAGGTTTCTTGTAAGAATGTACATCATGTGTTGCCATAAATGACAACAATTACATATCCTCATTAGCCAATTGTCAACAAAGGGAAGGAGTCACATTTTATAGTTCAGATTCTAGATGAGGAACCCTTGAAGGAAAAGTTCTCATTTATGGAAGAAGACATGATATCCACATCGAAGATAGGAGGACATCAAGGTGAATCACAAAAGAAGAGGCAAGAAGTCACAGCTAGACCAAAAGTGTCATAATCAAAGGTGTCCAAGAGTAAGACACACAATCTGGATAGTAAAAGAAAAACACCAATGAATACATGGATAGTAAAAGAAAGAGAAAATTTAGAACATGGATTTAGAAGAAATGAATGAATACAAGCAACAACTGAAAAGACAAATAGAAATAAAAAAGGAGCAACAAGCCACTACACTAGTGACAACTAGGAATATCATCATGGAACTATCCTCTAACATGCAATATGATCCAAACACAGATCTCATCAACCAACTCTCCACATTAGTTGATAAAGTCAAAGACAACCAAGGAATTATAGAAGCATTGGTTGGGAAGAATATTAAATCCAAGAGGATAAGCATGCTACAAGAAAAAGTGGCCTAGAATCAGACCACACTACAATAAATCACCAAAAAGATGAAAGAAACCTTATAGACCACAATCACAATTATGAAGAAGTCATATGATCCACATACCCTATTACTAGATCTAGAGAAGGAACTTCAAAAAGCTCAACAAGAGCTACTGAATCTAAAAGATAATTACAATGTGGTCACTAACTCTGCAATTGACTATCTATCCACAACACAAAAGACACTACATCTCATACACAAGATTAAGAATGAATAGGATAAGAGAGCTCTAGGGATCATATAAATTCAATGAAAACTATCTCCATTGATAGGCATCATCCAAACACAAATTGCAAGTGTCAAAGTCATTATCAATCAACTCCTCAACACAAGAATGACTAAAGTAGAGACACTTTTGGGAGAAATAGAGAGTGAGATCATTTTTCTCAAAGCATTTTAGGCATAATCGAACATCCATTTGCCACCATCCAATGATAATATCCAGATGTGTTCAACAACATATAGTGACAATGAAGAGGAGAATACACAAAGTGAGAATATGAAGAATATATAAGCACTTACACCTTTATCATTGATGACAAAAAGGGGAGAATACACATGAAGCAAAAATGAAAAAAAAAACAATATACATAAGGACTATATACACATGAATAAGAGAGGAGAATATAAGGAGATGAAGAACATCAAAGGGGGAGAATATATGAAAGAAGGAAAATGATAATATTAGTAATGGTGAAAATCAAAGGAAAGAGAACTCAAACAAATAGGAGCACAAAGTCTATCTACCAACAGTGTTCATTGGTACATGAAAAAGGGAGAGGACTTCATAAAGAGGAAAGGGGAAAAATGGTGGGCAACAATGTTTTTCCATCAATTTGAAGGAGGGGATTCTTAACCCCACATGCATCATTAGCATGTAGAATAAGAAGAAGCATTAAGTGTTTTCATTGATGGCCAAGAACATCTATTTGGGAAAATGTGTGATAACCAGTCAAGAGGAAATGTAATCACCCAAAAATGCTCACTAATATTTTAGCTAAATTATTTAATCATTTGCCTAGATCAAATAATCAAAAATCAATTTATTCAAAAATAACCTATTGGTTAACTATTATATTCTAAGTCCATATTTGATTAAAATAACATTTCCCCTTTTAATTAAATAAAAGACTCATTCCCACATATTCCTAAGTTGCATACATAAGTCATTTCTCCTATTTTCAAAATAAAAGAAAAAGACTTTGTCTCATATGAAAAGTCAACTCATTTCTATTGGAGGAGATGAATGTGCACATGGATCATGCCAATTAACCCCCAAACTTGATCATTCATCTCTTTATCTTGATCACAACCATTGGTACATCTTTAAAAGGGAGAGCTCTCTCCTCATCTAGGGATCTTGATCTTGAGATATTGTCATACTGCAAGTTTCCTCATAGGTTTACTTGGAGCATTTTGTGATGAACTTCTATCTTCTACCTTCATATTCTTGCAAACTCATAATTAGTTTAGTTCATTTGCATTATCTTAGTATTCCCTTTCTACAATAGCATAGCTCACTTACTTTAATTAATATGGTTGTAATTCTCTCATATTCTTAGCTTAGTTGCATCTTTGCACTTCATCCTATAATATTAGTATTTGCATTGCATCCTTTGAGTGTTCTTTGGCATTAACACTCATGCTCTTGTGTAAAGAATCTCTCATTTCATGGTTTAATACCAAGGGTTGCATCTCTAAGTCTCAGCTAAGAGCTAATTTCATGCTTATGCACATGCCTTTCCGCTCCATGACTAGCAATCTCTACACCACAATTCAAGCTTTCCAATCCATGGAATACCTTGGATAGAAGGGCTTCGAGGACTATACTTTCTTAGTGTACATTTTTTGTGCCCACTATGGGGTAGGACAATGTTGTTTTGTTTCTTTGATTACATTTAGTCATGAATTTTAACTTTTTTCTCTGTACTTTTTTTGGTTTCCAAATGAAATTGTCATGCGATATTTTCTTAGTATTGTACAATACTTTTTTCCACTATGGTGCAATACTTGACAAATAAAGGTATCATACCCCCTTTCATAACTTTTTCACTATAGTTGTGAAATCTATCACACAGGTATTATAGAGAGTATTGCACAAAGGAAAAGTGTTGCTTCTATATACAAAAAAGTATCGTACGATACTCTCTTGGCATAAACTATCACCCTATTTGGAACTAATTTTTGTTTGGGTTATTTGATCAAATTTTGAGTCTTTAACATTTTTTTTAATGTTTTCTCCGAGTTATTTGTTGTCTAACAGAGATCTTTTGCAGGTTTATTGTATTTTTGGCTAACCCCTTGATGGACTAATACATTTGTTTTGGTGGGTTGCCTAAAAAAATGCTTGCCAATGGTTATAAATAATGCATGTCAAAGACCTAATGCTAAAAGGGATACTAAATCTTGTTTGCATGGCTACCCAACGCAAAAAAAAACTACCAAGCATGCTTGTTGATTATTTCATTTTAGGTGTGACAATATACTAGTTGTTTATTTTTCATAGACACATTAAACTTGTGAGTAGGGTATTTTGGTAGTAGGAAAGTATGATCTTCATGCTTGAAGTGAATCAAAAATCTTGACCCACCCTTAGATCCCTATACTCCACTTTTTAGCAATTTTAATTTATCTTCTTGGTGTGTTTGGGAGAAGCTCTTGGAATAGGAGAGTACGCTCTTCATCTTTGGGTGAATCAAAAATCTTGACCTCCAAGAGTGGATCCATTTTATTTCTATCTCCTAGAGAGATATTACCTTTAGAGAGCCTTCTATTGGTGGAAAGATACAAATAGGAATGACCTAAAGTGAGATCAAGCAAAACCTAGCTAACCCGACCCACTATAATCACAAACTCCTTTACAAAGGCCAAAGCCATGGGGGGCATAGTACTTGTCTTCACTCAGTAGAAGTACTTGTGAGATTGGGACCATGAGGAAAATACTAAGCAATAATGCTTAAGGTACTCTTGTGGCCATGAGGTCCATTACCTACCACAAGGTAGGGTATCTTATTCATAGGTGCAAGTGGAGTGTTGCAAACGGGACCCTTTCTAAACACCATAGGAATAGAAGCTACCTTATTTATCCACTCAACATCCTAGTGTAAGGATTGATCCTAGTGGACTACCTAGATCACTCCAAGATTTTATACTCATCATTTGTGTCCCTTTGGTTGTCCCAATGGCACCTTCATGACAAATCCAACATCTATTGTGGGAAACCACTTTGTGTGAGGTGAGAAAAATCAAACATGGGCCAAGTTGTTGAGTTATGACCTTGGGTAGTTCTTCTTGGAATGTGTACTCCAATGTGATGAATCATGTAAATTTTCTCAAATATCAAACATGGTGTTAACATTTGTAGGATTTTTCTTTTGATATCCCAATTGCTTGTGCTGACAAGGTTGCTTTGTCCCTTGTTCAACTTTTTGAGACATGTTCATTTCCCTTACTATTTTCAAACCATGGTGTTTATTGCTACAAACTGAATTTCTATTTTATCACTATTACATTTTGGTCCAAAAAACCCAAAAAACCAAACTAAAACATAGGCATTATATGCATTAAGTTACATTCCTGAGAAATATTGTGCAATACTTCTCACCTGAGAAAGTATTGCCTATCAGTATAAAACTCTATCACACTTTGGTTATAGGTTCTATCACATCCTTTGTTTGAAAGTATCATATGTACAAGAAGTATCACCTAGCTATTAAGAGAAATATTATACAATACTATTTTTTGAACAAGTATTAGATGCTTTACTGTGAAATAACACGTGGTTCTTAGTGTTGTCAAAATAGAGTTTAATTGCATCTTAGTTAAATTTAGGGTATTTTTGTCTACTCCTACTTGAATTTGGTTTGAAATCTGTGTGTTTGGTATTGTTCTAAGTTCAAAATATGGACCTAGTTTGTTGGATTTGAGCTAAAATGTCACTAACAATCACTTGTTGAAATTTGGTTACCTTACTATTCTAACTACTTGCTATCAATCTTCTTACTCAAATTCTTGGTTTGAGTCATTAGTGTTGTAAGTTCTTGAGGACTCTTTACAAGCCACTCACTTATTTTATCTTTGACAAGTGATCATTTTGACTATGTAAACTATAAATATTAAAAGCTTTATCTCATCTAATTAAATAAAGCTTTATCCCTCATTCACTTTTGAACAATTGACAACTCCAACTAGACGTCCTTGTAGTCAAGCTTGTGAGGAAGAACCCATCCTTGATAGGCCAGGAGAAGCCAACACTTGACACAATCCACTTTATAGCTTTGATAACTTCTTTGATGCTCCTTTGACACCCCTTGGACAAAAGACAACATTTCACTCACCATGCATGCTGAAGAGAGGAATCACCACCTAGAAGCACTCTTTGCACAAAAGGAGGAACACGAATGTTTAGATATGTTATTTTGTGGTAACTGATTAAGGAAGTATTGTAAATACTTCATAATTCTTTGGGGACCCTATTTTATTAGGATTTTTGGATGACATGTAATAATTAATTATAACCCTAAAGAGACAAAAATACTTGTATAGAAGATCTTAGGGTTAGGGATTTTATATGATGTGTGATTTGGAAATTGATTCTTGAGGTAGTATTGAGTTGTAAGGAATTACATATTGTAATCAAGTTGTAATCAATGGATCATAATAATAGTGGACTTATTGTTTGGTGGATGTTGTCCGTGGTTTGGGTGAACCACATTAAATATTGGTGTCTTGTGTTCTCTTCTATTAAATTTATTATTTTTTGATATTGTTTATATTTTCATCTAATTGTTATTTCTATATAAGGTTAATCCTAATAATTGTTATCAGAATGAGGTTGGTTTTTTTAGTTATCCTCTATAGGAAAGTCTCGTGGTTGAGTCGGAGTCTTAGGTTGAGTGGGAGCAATGGAAGATGAGGGCAAGTTGAAGGTTGACAAGTTTAATGGGCAAAACTTTCAGTTATGAAAGATGCAAATGGAAGACTATCTTTATCAAAAGGATTTATGGAAGCCATTCGAAGGAAAATCCAAGAAATAAGGAACTATGACAGATGAGGATTGGGATATTTTTGATAGAAAGGAACTTGGAAGTATTAAGTTATGCCTGGCACCATCGGTGACTTTTAGCATTACAAAAGTGAAGGTGACATAAGAGTTGATGGAAACCCTAGTGACATTGTATGAAAAGCCCTCTGCTTCAAATAAGTTATTTCTCCTAAAGCATTTATTTAATATGAAGATGGAAGAAGGTGGATCTATTGTGGATCATTTAAATGAGTTTAATACTATTACTAGTCAGTTATCTTCTATGGGTATTAATTTTGATGAAGAAATTAGGGCTCTTTTGATTTTGTATTCTTTTCCTGAAAGTTGGAATGTCTTGGTAATGGTTGTGAGTAATTCTGTTTCTGAAACTAATACTCTAAAATTTGATGTTGTGATTGGTGTTATTCTGAGTGAGAAAACTTGTAGGAAAATGTCAGGTGGATCTACATCAAGAAGTGTTTTGAATGCACAAAGAAAAGGTAGAAAAATTGAGAGAGGAAAATCAAAGGGGAAGAGGTCTTAATTAAGAGGACCAACTGATTGCTGGTACTATGGGAAACTAGGGCATAAGAAGAAATATTGTTGGACTCGAAAGAAAAATTAAGTAGAAAAGAAAGATGAAGACAAGGAGGTAAATGTGGTAAGTAACAAATCCAAAGAAGATGCTTTTCTTCTATCTTTAGAAAGTGTTGATGATTCATGGGTTTTAGATTCTATTGCTTCATTTCATGCTACACATCATAGAGGTTATTTTATTGATTATGTCCAAGGGGATTTTGGACTTGTTTATTTGGGGTATAATGAACCCTATTAGATTGTTGGAAAGGGAAAAGTTAAGATTAAGTTGCAGAATAGGAATCATTGGCTACTACATGAGGTAAGACATGTTCCAAGGCTGAGTAGGAATTTAATTTCAGCAAGGTAACTTGGTGATGAGGGTTGTGTAGTTACTTTTAATGATAAAAATTGGAAGGTTTCAAAAGGTTCCCTTGTAGTAGAAAAATGTGTGAAAGTAGGAACCTTATATCTCTGTACAAGTCATATTGTACCTTCTAATTTAATTGTTTCAAAGAAAAATGAATGTTTAGGAATAGTTGTCGCAGTTAAGCAAGGAGAATAAATAGTTATGATAAATTTTGGTACAGTGATATGGCATAATAGACTTGGGCACATGAGTGAGAAATGTATGAAATTACTTCATTCAAAAAGTTTTACCAAGTTTGAAATATGTTAATATGGATTTTTGTGAAAGTTGTGTGTATGGAAAACAAAAGAGAGTGAGTTTTGTGAAGAGTAGGGAGGAAAAGAAAAGTGAGAGATTATAGCTTGTGCATACAGATGTATATGGACCAGATCAAGTATATTCCCTTGGTGGCTCTTATTATTATGTTACATTTATTGACGATGCAACTAGAAAACTATGGGCCTATTTTCTTAGGTAGAAATCTGATGTATTTCAAACTTTTAAGAAATGGAAATGCTTGATTGAAGATGAGATTGGTAAGAAATTAAAATGTCTTAAATCTGATAATGGTGGTGAGTATTATAATCATGAATTTGAAGATTATTGCTCCACTAATGGTATTCATAGACAAAAAATTGTTCCAAGGACTTCGTAAGAAAAAGAAGTGGTTGAATGCATGAACATGACTATAATGGAGCGTGCAAGGAGCATGAGGTTACATGTTGGGTTACCCTTAAACATGTGGGTGGAGGCTATCAATAATGTTGTATATTTTATTAGTAGAGGTCCCTCTACTCCTTTGGGCTATGGTATTCCAAAGGAAGCATGGACTGGTAAGAAGGTGAGTTATTCTTTTCTCAAAACCTTTGGTTGTGAAGCATTTTATAATATAGATTCTAAAAATAGAACCAAGTTGGAAGCTAATTCAAAGAAATGTGTATCTGTTGGATATAGGATTGATGAATTTGGTTATAGGATTTGGGATTTTGAAAATCATAAAATTATAAGAAGTAGGGATGTCATATTCAATGAGAAAGTGTTGTACAAAAATCTATTGTAGCAACATGAGAAGAAAGAAGATGATTATGTAGTGTTCGATGATACTCCAAAAAATGATGTTCTAGCAATTCCTCATGATGTACAACAACCACAACAATAAATAACATACACCTTAGTGAATGCTAGATGGTCAACAAGGCTAAGTAGACCTCTAGAAAGATTTTCTCCTTCTTTGTACTCTATTTTACTAACAAATGCTAGTGAACCCGAATGTTATGATAAAGTTGTGGAGGCAGATACTAAGATTCAATGGGAATCTAAAATGGAAAATGAAATGTACTCCTTGATGAAAAATAAGACTTGGGATTTATGGAAGTTGCCTATAGGTAAAAAAGATTTACAAAATAAATGGTTTTACAGGTTGAAAGAAGAGGATTAAGGTAAGAAAAGATTTAAAGCCAGGTTAGTTGTAAAAGGATTTGAATAGAAAAAGGACATTGATTTTGATGAGATATTCTCTCCTTTTGTAAAAATGATTTCTATTTGTACTATTTTAAGTATTGTGGCTACTAAAGATTTGCATTTGGAAGAGCTTAATGTTAAAAAAACCTTCCTTAATGGTGATTTGGATGAAAAGATATATATGGCATAGCCACAGGGATTTGAGATCAAAGGTAAGGAGAACTTAGTGTGCAAATTGAAGTAAAGTTTATATGGCTTGAAGCAAGTACCTTGGAAATGGTATCTAAAATTTGAAGGTTTTATGCATAAGCATGGATACAGTAGGTGTCATTCAAATCATTGAATTTATTTTAAGAGGTTGGATGATGACAACTACATTATTTTATGTTTATATGTTGGTGATATGCTTGTAGTTGGGTCTAACATGGATCACATTAAGGGGTTAAAAGAACAATTAGCATGTTCATTTTCTATGAAGGATTTGATGGAAGAAAAATAAATCCTTGGTATGAAAATTTCAAGAGATGGGAAGAATAGGAAATTGAAATTATCTCAAGTTGATTATATTGTGAAGGTGTTGGAACATTTCTCTATGACAACTTTACCTTTACCTAGTCATTTGAAGTTGACTAAGGAGATGTGTCCCAAGACATAAGAAGAGGAGGATAAGATGTCTAAGGTACCTTATGCTTCAGCTGTAGGAATCTTGATGTATGTTATGATATGTAAGAGGGTAGATATTGCACATGCAGTGGGACTCATTAGTAGGTATATGAGTCATCTAAGAATTGAGCATTGGAATGCAGTAAAATGGATTCTCAAATATTTGAGAGGTACATCCTTTAAGTGTTTACACTTTGTGGGCTCTACTACTGATTTAAAAGGACATGTTGAATCAAATTTGGTAGGGGATATTGATACCAGGTAGAGTACTACAAGTTATGAACTTATTGTTAGTAGAGCAGTCATGAGTTGGGTTTCTCATTTGTAGAAGGTTAATGTTTTATCCACTACAGAGGTAGAGTATGTTGTTGCTACAAAGGTATCCATGGAGATGATATGGCTTCAATTATTCTTGGAAGAATTGGGACACCCTCAGAGGGATAATTATTTATTTACAGATAGTCAAAGTGTCATCGATCTTGCAAATAATTATTCTCTGCATTCAAAGACAAAACACGTACAGTTGTGGTACCATTTCATTCAGTCAGTTTTGGATGTTAGACAATTTAAGATCAAAAAAATACATACAGATGACAAGCCAGTGGATATGTTTACAAAGGTAGTGACAAGGGAGAAGTTGAACTCCTCTCAACTTTGGTTGGTCTTCTAGACTAAATAGAATAAAAAAAACAATAGAGTCCAAGGTGGTTTGATCCAGTGGGAGCCTCATGGAGTAGTGGCATAGCTATAGGATCAGTCTCCAAGTTGGAGATTGTTGTTTAGTGTGGAGCCTGATGAGTCCCCAAGTGGGAGATTGTTAGTTTGTGGTGACTAATCAGGGAAGTATTCTACATACTTAATAATTTTTGGGCCCTATTTTATCAAGATTTTGGGCCAACATATAATAATTAATTATAAGCCTAAAGAGCCAAAAATACTTTTATAAAAGAGATTAGGGTTAGGGATTTTATATGATGTGTGATGTGAAAATTACTTCTTGTGGTGGTATTGAGTTGTAAGGGATTATGGATTGTAATCAAGTTGTAATAACTGGATCATAATAATATTGGACTTATTATTTAGTGGATGAAGCCCAGGGTTTTGGTGAACCATGTTAAATCTTGGTGTCTTGTGTTCTATTCTATTCAATTTATTATTTTTTGACATTAATTATATTTGCATGTAATTGTTATTTCTGTCTGAGGTTAATCCTAACAAGATAGGGAAAAGTTAAGAGACACTAGACGCATGGCTTCTAGAGAGATGTCTCATCAACACATTGAGACTAACACTCATGCACATAACTTTGAGAATAGACATGCTCATGGTCACTACAAAAATCCCTTCATGGATAACCCAACCATTGGTAATAATGGAAATAATACACCACCAAGGTCTCAAAAAATATACACAAAAGCATGTCCCTCACCACCTAGACACTCGCAATATCATCATGAAATTGAGGTGGATGAAGAAATTACTAGTGAAGAACTCATGAGGTTCCAACAAGATGAAATCCTTCAAAAAATCATGCTCAAGGCCTTAGAACAAAAAAATGACCACTATTTCCAATATATGACCTATAGGGGATGGAAACTCCCCTATGACTATGATGTTCAAAGGATCATACAAAAGAGAGAGTCCACTGAGGCTGAATTCCTAAGGAAAGAGATGCAAAAGCTCAAAAACCAACTTGCTAAATTGCAAGTAGCCAAAGAGCAACCTAAGACTTCTTTTGTCAATCATATATGCCCTCTTCCATTTGATAGGAGTCTCTACATGGTCCAATTTCCTAGGGGAATAGAGGTTCCCAAATATGATAAATATAGTGGAAATGGTGATCCCCATTATCATGTATGCCACTTCTATGCTCTTACCATGGATTTTATGCAGAAAGACACTTATCTCATGAAGTTCTTTCCTAGAATCGTGAGGGGACAAGCTATAGAATTGTTCATTAAATTGTCATACCCCCTCAAGTTTTTTAATCAGCTTGTAAAATGATTCATCCAAAAATATTCCTAAAATATTCAAAATCCTATCATTATGTTGGACTTGTGCAATATCAAGAAAAAATAGGGTGAACCCTTTGCTACATACCTACAACACTGGAGATCATTACACTCTAGGTACCCTAGGTAGATTCTTGAAACCAATAAAATTGACATTTTTGTTAACACGCTTGTGCTTGAGTTATATTATAATCTTAGAAAATAATTATTCACATCATTTAGTGACATGATTGGGAGTTCTTACCTTATCGAGGATGTTACCATCAAGAAGGGTGACAACATGCTTAACAAAGACAAGAATGGCAATGGAAATGGAAAGGATAAAGGAAAACCTCGGAGCAAGAATAAATATATAGTAAATGATGGATTCATAGATGTTCCTAAGACAAAATATCCATCCTCCATTTTTCTAATGCTATTTATGTTGCTAAACAATAGGAGACTTCAAAGTCTCAATCATTTGACAAGACTAAGAAGTCTTTTAAGCCAAAATATGTCTACACATTGATGGTTGAATTGTATGAGGTAGTTTTAAATACCTTACATGCTAAAAAGATTATCACATTACCTAAAAATTCTTGACCCTATGACCCACCCATCAAGCCTAATTGATGGAGAGATTATCACTTTTACAACTATCATAAGAGTAAGGGAAGCAACATTGATAATTGTTACAAGCTTAAGGATGTCATCCAAAACCTCATTGATGGAGACAAGGTTGTTACATATGGCTTAGTCAAGAATTATGATCATAACCATTACTCAAGTATGAAAAAGGGGAGTTGTCTCACACTAAGAAGAAGAATCATGATGCTAAGATCAACTATACTTACATTGAAATAGACAATGTCATCAACATGTTGGAACTCCTTGAAAGCATCTACATAATGGGTCCCAAATTTGACAAGGAACCAAAGTATGATACAAATGGCCTAAAGTAATCTTGAGAACATTTAGCTCTTTGCAAAACTATAGAGACACTATGGCTAGGGTGACTCTTAAGGTGGAAAAATATTCCTCTTCACATGGTGAGATGCTAAACATTGTCACTAGGGGGCAATCTAAGGTTGTCCTCAAAGTAGCAAATGATATCAAGAACTCCTCTTCCTCCAAATAGGTGGTTGTATCAGCCATATCTAGTTATGAACTTGTCAATCAATTCTAGTGAACCTCTACACAAATCTCTATCTTTGAGTTACTAGGGTTGTCTCCTTTGCATGAGGAGATCCTTGAAAAGGCTTTATGAACAACCAACATTCCCATAGATATTGATTCTGAGAGGTTCCAATAAATGGTCAATCATATCTCCTCACCTCATTATCTCAATTTCTTTGATGAAGATGACATGTCTCTTAGTCATCCACACAACCTATCCCTCCATATTGAAGTCTAAATCTTTCGCACTCGAGTTCACCGAGTCTTGGTAGACAATAGTGTTGGGATAAATATTATATCTTTCAATGTTATCCAACAACTAAGAATGTATGATTTTTCCATTGATCTTAGACAAATATTCACTATCAAGGCATACAATAAAGTTGAATGGTCTTCTAAATGCCTACTTGTGCTACCTATCTATGTGGATCATGTAGAGAAAGATGTGGTCTTTCAAGTCCTAGATACCCCAATTGCATACAATCTTTAGTGTAGAAGACCATGGATCCACAAAATGCAAGTTGTGTTAGCGACATACCACCAATGCATAAAATTCTCATTCAATGCTGTAGATATTGTCATTCCAAGGGGCAACTCCATGTCTATTAACATGCTTACTACTATAGAAATGCTAGTACCACATAATTGTTCTTCCTATAAGATCAAACTATGCCTTATAGAATGTGAACATAAACTAAAAATGATGAGCATTGGTATGAGGAAGTACACTTTATACTCTATTACTACATTACCGATTTATCCACGATCTTATGGGAAACCTTTTGAGAAAATGAAACCCTCAACTTTTCCAATGACTATCTTTGGGACCTTTGTCCAATCATCCATCCCTTTAGAAGTAGAGAAGGAAGAACAAGCTATAAGGGACTAGATCTATAGAGAAGAAGATGGTGTTGAGGAAGTTATTTTTACTACTCCCATTTCTCATAAATTATATGGGAAAGGCTATAAGCTTTTCAAATAATGGGCTATCATGATCAAGGATCCTTGAATGGTGACAAAAAGGCTCTTGTGGAACCCCTAAGTCACACTAAGGGATGAAAAAGAAAGGATACTGTTGGTCTAGTCTTTGAGGTAGATGATGACTTTCCAAGGCTTGATAGAAAGGTCCTTGTGGCTAGTGAATCAGAAGATGATGATCAAGCCTTTGCTACCTCCACTACACAATAAGAAGACTTCACACCCTCTACTTTCCATCTTTGGGGAGAACAAACAATAATTACCAAAAATGATGTTGAAGCCTCTACATCTATACAAAATGAATCTGATGAATCTAATAATGAAAATCCTAATAGAGGTAGAATAAGAGAAAATATTGCTCGTCTGCTAGCTTGAAATTAGAGTACCAATTCTGGTGACTATGAATGAGAATCTCTTTTAGATGCCTCTTGTGAATTGGGAGTAGATGTAATAAATTCTTGTGTCACCTAACCTAGTATAGTTGACGAGTCTAGTGTAGGGCCAGATGAATTTGACTCATAATTTTCTTAGTAGATCGTGCTAATCTCTCTAGGCCTCCTCTTGACATAGATTTCTTTATAAGCTCAAATTCTCTTGTCACCAGAGATGATTCCTTTCATGTCAGCAATCTTGAAACTTCCACCTCCATTTCATTCGTACACCCTAATCTCATAGATTGGTTTCTCTAGCATCAAAGATCAAAACTACCATCCTTCCAAAATGATTATGAGATTTTCCATTATCTAAATGCTATTGAAAACATGGCGTCTTCCACCAAGGAACCAATGACTAATATGACAGAGATGGATATCAAGTACCTTAGTCACAAAATAAAGAGAAAATAAAAAAACAAGTATTCAAATAGCGAAAACCACTTTATGGTGATATCTGAACCTAAAAATAGTACAAATAAAGACATAAATGAGGGTGAAATCCTATTCGAGGCACCCAAGGATGAGGTGCTTGGTAGTCTCCCAAGATATTTTCAAGATAGGTCATCAGTTCTAATAGAACCAACATGACCAATCAATCTAGGTACTAAAGAGTCTCCTACGCTAATACATGTGGCTCAATCCTTATCAAAAGAGGAGAAAGAATAATTTATAGATTTCTTTAAGGAAATTAAATTCAATTTATCATGGACTTATGCTAGTATGCTTGATCTAAATACAAGACTCATCATGTATCATCTCTCCATAGTCCTTAGCATTAAACTAGTCAAACAAAAGCTAAGGAAAATGCACCCTCATGTGGAATTGTTAGTTAAAGTTGAGCTTGAAAAACTATTAAGTGCCAAATTCATTTGAGCTAGTGATTATGCAAAATGGATCTCCAATATTGTGCTTGTTTCAAAACATGACAATCCATTTGTGTATGTACGATTTTTGAGATCTCAATAAAGAATTATGAAAGGATGACTTTCCACTACCTAACATTGACATGATAGTGGACACGATTGCAAGCTACAAAATGTACTCCCTGATGGATGGTTTCTCTAGGTATAATCAAATCAAGATAGCTCCAGAAGACCAAGAGAAAATAGCTTTTACTTGTGCATGGAGAACCTTCTGCTAGAATGTAATGTCATTTTGGCTTTAAAATGCTAGTGCTACCTATCTAAGATCTATGATCACTATCGTTCATGATATGATGCATAGAAACATGGAAGATTATGTTGATGACACTCTGGGAAAATCTAAACAAAGAAGCACTCAGTTGTCAGACCTGAGTTTGATACTGGAGCATATGGAACAATCTAAACTTAGACTTAATCTAAAGGAGTGTGCTTATGGCATCACATTGGGAGAATTTCTAGGGTACATCATCTCGGCCAAGGGCATAGAGGTTGATCTTGAAAAGGTACAAACTATCATGGACATGTCACCTCCTAGAAATATTAGTCAGCTAAGGAGTCTACAAGGATGCCTTCAGTCAATTTGGAGGTTCATCTCTCAACTTTTTAATAGGTCACAAGCTTTCAATAAGAATCTACATAAGGGTTTTGTCAATAGCTGTTATGAAGAATGTGAGAAAATCTTGGCTTAAATCAAGGAATATCTAGCAAATCCTCCTATTCTCATGCCTTTAATTCAAGGGAAAATGTTGGTCCTCTATATCTCAACTACAACAAATTCACTAGGAGCTTTATTGGCACAACAATATGGAAATGGTAAAGAAAGAGTCATTTATTATATCAGTTGCACCTTGGTGACCTATGAACTTAACTATAACAATATGGAAAAGGTTGCCTAATAGTAGTGTTTGTGTCCCATAAACTTAGATATTATATGCTTGCACATACCACACAACTAGTTGGAAAGATAGATCCCTTAAAATACCTCTTAAGTAAAGCTACGCTTATGGGTCAACTTTCCAAATCGATGATGATTCTTTTAGAATTTGACATTCAATATGTTGAATGTAAAGCTATTAAATTACAAGCAATTTCCAATCAATCGACTAAATTCCCAATTATAGATAGTGCTCTAATGCAGATTGACTTTCCAGACACCTCTATTATGTATGTCACAGAGAGGACATGGAAGATGTTCTTTGATGGCTGACACACTCAAAATGGAGTCAGTGCTGTGATTTTTTTACTACACCTCATGGCTATATAATCCCAAAGTCTTAAAAAAATTTGTTTCCATGCACTAACAACATAGTTGATTATGAGGCTTTGACTAATGGGATTATATTGGCTCTTGAATGGAGAATCACATAACTTCATATCTATGGAGACTCCCAACTTGTCATTAATCAAGTCAATAATGAGTACCAAACTAAGGATGACAATTTAATACCTTATAAGAATTTGATTGATTCCCTAAGGAATTATTTCACATTTGTAACATTCCAGCAAATTCTTAGGACTAAAAACAAGGCTGTAGATGCTGTGATTACTTTAGCATCTATATTACAATTGCAAGAACATGAGTCTCTCTTTGAGCTCCTAGTGGATGAACTACAACACCCTGCCTATAACTCCCTTGACACCTACATAATCTGCACTATTACCATCCATGACTCCTCCTACTATTCCACCATCTTTTCCTACCTATATGACCAAGTTAATCTTGAAAACCGCATGCATAATGAAAAATGCCAACTCATTCACAATACCTCACATTAAACCCTTGTCTTTGGTGACTTGTATAAGAAGGGTCTAGATGGAACACTTCTTAGGTTCCTTGAGATAGAAGAGTCCAAAAATGAGTTTTTTGAAGTCTATGATGGCATTTGTGGGTCACACTCTAAGGGTATTGCACTTGCTCAAACATTGCTTAGGGTGGGTTCCTAGTGGCTAACTCTGTAGGTTGATGCTATCTGGTACACCAAATCATGCAAGAAGTGTCAATTACATGACAAATTGATTCATTATCTTAGGCATGAACTTATTCCTTGCATTACATATTGGTCTTTTCAGCAATGGGCCTTTGATCTAGTCAATAAAATTTACCCAAGCTCATCTAATGGATATAAGTTTATCATTATAGTGATTGAGTACTTCACAAAAATGGGTTGAAGTTATTCCATTATCTACTACTATAGGATAACATGTTTCCCTATTTTTACTCAACCATATCATTGTTCACTATGGTATTACATCCTCTATATTCATTGATAATGGAGGGTAGTTCAGGAATAAGGACCTTAGGTAATTATGAAAGAAATTTAAGATTAAGAAACATTGGTCCTCTATCTACTATTGGCAAGGGAATGGCCAAGCCGAGGCCTCAAACAAAATACTACTAAAAATCCTGCATAGAATAGTTCACAAATTAGGAAGGGATTGGCCTTTGCAAATAAATCTAGTGCTATAGGCATATAGAACTACTATATGTACTCCTATGGGGGCTACATCCTTTTCAATGGTCTATGGTTATGAAGTTGTCTTCCCTCTAGAATTTGAGATTCCCTCTTTGTGAGTTTATCTACATGGCTTAATTACTGATGAGGACCATAGAGCTATGAAGATCCATGAGCTAGAAACCCTAGATGAGAGTTGCACGATCACTTTTGATCACATGGGGGCCTATCTGAAGTGGATTTCCACTAGCTATAATAAAAAATTCAATCCTCTTAAGTTCTTAGTGGGTGAACTTGTTCTTTGAGAGAACCCTAAGAATCAACATAATAGAGAACATAATAGAAAGTTCAAGCCTAACTAGTTAGGTCCCTACATTATCACTATTGCATTCAAATTTGGTGCTTATCAACTTTCAACACCTAAGGGGAAACAACTCCTCGAACCCATCAATGTCCTACATTTGAAGAAGTGCTATGCTTAAGGCTCTCATGGCTTGACTATTTGTACATATCTTATGATCCTAAAAAAATCCAAAATATCATATATGATCCTAAAAAAATCTTTAAAAGTATAAAATGTCTTGAAAAATGATCATCTCAGTGAAAACCTAGCAATAGGTGCTTTGATGTATCACCAAAAAAAATCAAAAAATACAAAAAATACAAAACCAATTACAAAAAGTCCTAAAAAAATGGCAAGTGGTGAAAACCTAGAAACAAGTGCTACTTGAGATCCTTGCACCTATGTCTATCAGTCTCACTTTATGCTTATTAATTTTATGCTACCTTTCCTAGCTTTGAATTGACTCTTATCCTCGTCTAGGGGGCACAATTGCTTAGCTTATGAGGGTCTTCTTGTACATTAGGGTTTCTCTAGAAACTTAGTTAAAACAATGTTTCTAAACACTTCCCCCCTTTGACATCAAGTGTTTCTCAACACTTTTCAGATACCTTGGCTATAGTCTAGGATGCTACAATATTTCTCACTAGCAGATTCAAGTCCTAAGGAAATGACCATGTCACTTACATACACACACTTAACATTAAACCTGCTAAGACATGGTGAACCCTTTTTTTTGGTATTGTCTATGATGATTTTTTTTAAGTGTTCCCTCCTTAATAGCCTTTCAAGGATGACACAGACTAGAAGATTGGGGGCATGGGGCATGTTTTCCTTACTTTTTTCTTCTGGGTACTTTGTTAGTCTAAAGTGTTAAGAGCCTTCTTGCTTGTCCTACTTGACACTTTGGGCCTACAATGTATCATCCTTGTATGTTATTACAAGACTGCACTTGAGGGTTATCCTAGTGCTTATGCCTTGATACATGTGTAATCTTGCTATACTAAACTTAGGGAATCAAATTGCTTTAGTCATCTTGACCTACATGGCTTTGATTCTTAGGTTGGATTCCCACATACCTATCTGATATAGATCATATTCATATCCTCATAGTTATACTAGTGAGCATTGTATGATCTTTTGATGTCCCTAATAATACTCAATAATGAAATTAGAGTCTAAAAGTTATGTGTCCTTTGCAAGAAACTACTTTACATATTAGTTTACATTGTGAGATCACTCTACCTTAGTTTTGCATTTTACATATGGAGAGTTCTCTCTCTTCACCTTTCATGGATACATCAACCAACTACATTCATTTCTTGTAATCTTTCCTCTTGATCATGTTCTTCAATCACAACCACTATCTTATCTCTTATATACCTGTCATTACAAGGGGTTAATGTCATCATCAAATATAATCTAAGTAAGTATCACATTTTCAAACATCATAAACATGAGAGCTAAAACATCTATGAGAGAGATACATCCATGAACATATAAACATGAGTATGAGCATGAAAACATATGAGCAATATCACATATGAGCATTATCACATAGAAATATAAACACAAGTGTTGAAACATCCATACAAATCCATCTCATGAGCAGAAAATGAGATAAGTACACAATGAAACCAATCAAATCTAGTATCTCATATATATCATCATGAATCAAGTACATACACATGTGAGATCCAAAAAATTGGATACATATCTTGAAATACATATATACATTAAAATGTTTCTCAAGAACATCAGCCTAGATCTAGTCCTATACCTAGGACTGACTCTCGTCCTCTTGTGCTAGCGGTGGTCATGGTAGAGGAGCATGTCTCCTATTTGGTAGTTATCCCACACCCTCTAATCTCCCTACACGCTCTAAGTAGTCAAGAAGTCCCCTATCTTAGAGGTACCACACCCTTATATGTGTCATAGTAGTAATTCACCCACACACCATGATGCTCTACCTCTTGCCTAGCTACGTCTCTCTCCATGTGGAACTCCTCACTGTGTGTACACTCATTAGTGTGTTGATAGTCCCACACAATGATGATAATATTTTTTTATTTAACCTCCACCTCTAGTGCCTGAATCTAATCATTCCTCAAATCCTCCCCATCTCCCCCTATAGGTTTCTCCTGCATAGGCTTAGTCCTCTCCACCCTACTATGTCTAACTAGCCTCTTCTCCTCCTTAGGCTTCTCCTCCTTCTCCTCATCCCCTTCCTCCTCCTCGGCCTCCTCCCTTATGGATTGACTTCGTGACCATGTCAGCCTACCTGCAATTCCCCAAGAGCTTCTTCCAACCTCTATTTGCTTAACCCCTCTACCTTCACCATCTCCCCATCTCCATCATCCCCTCCCTATCCTCCTATGCAAGGTAATGCATCTGGTCTAGTAAAATGGGGAAACAAGTGTCTCTGTATCTCATGAAGATATGTTGGCTCTGCTCCTACAACCATGACATCAGGACAATAATCCCATGTATCCTATTATAGTGTGACAGTATTCCTCAAAGCTGCTTGATAATCCAACATGGGTAGCCACCCCTAATCCTCTTCACCCCTGAAGTAGGCATATGTAGTCATCTCTATAGATACACCTTGCTGGTGCCCAAACTATCTCCATACCTGGATAATGACAAATCTCTCAATAATCTCAAAGTGTCTTCCCATAAGATATCTATTATAGAATATTTACTCTAGCTCCCAAGCATCAAATAATCTCACACATTGTCAATAGGGCCTCCACTCAAATGATGCTAGCTCATTAAAAAGTCTCTTGTAATATTTCAAATCCCCACTATGAGTCTAAGGGATAAATATGGTATATCTATAAATGAATGGAAGTCTTCACTCTCAAGGTTGTACCCATGACCACACTACTACTATATGCTCCCATGCCCAAATTTGGGTTAAAACTATGTCACAAGCCCATGTCCTCCCATCTATATAAAAAATCCCATAGAGTTCAAGGTACATGTCAGCAAGGCTCACTGGTCCCCATGCCATCCTTTGAGGTTGTCCGATCAGATCTGCTACTAGCTGACCCCAACCCAAAGGGAAGCCCTTCTGGCTCTTGTTTATGACTAGGGCTTGGGTTACCAACAAACACACAACACAAGCTATGAGATACTAATCCTCATACTCATCTATTAATCGATTCTAGCTGTGATGCTGATCCAAGATGGTGACATCCTCAAATAGCTCCTACATGGCTATCCTCCCCTTTATCAGGGTTTAATCATAATATACCTATGACACACAAACACTCATGTTAGTACTCATTATATGGAAACCATGCACTAAAAATAGAAACCTCAAAGACATATCGATCTTACTCACTGGATGTCCATGAGATGGTACCTAAAGGATGCAATACATATCATCAAGAGTGATCATGGCCTCACCAGTTGGTAAGTAAAAGGTGTTATGATCATTGTGCCACCTTTTTGCCACAACTTTCAATAGGTCATGGTTCACCTAGATACGGGTTATATGCAATAGCCAACAAAAGCCCATGGTCTCTAGTACTACAGTCTCATGAGCATCTAGATGTCGTATGACTTGTAACCCCACCACCTTGGGGGCTCTGATGAGCAATGTCAAAAAAACCAACAACATGACTAAATCAAGAAGCAAAAAGTTTTAGTACCAATCATGACGAGTCAAGTAATGCTATAAGAATCCAACCAAGTGAGAAATCAAAAGCCTCATGATCAAACTCTGCCTTTAAACATGTGAAAATGCTCAAACATAAATTGTGTGATACTTTTTACAATAGCCATGCGATAATTTTGGCTGATAATGTGTCTTGCAATATGTCTCATAATATGTGTGTGACACTTTTGTGTCATATGATACTTTGCACAATGTCGTACAACTTATGGGTAGTCCACATATGATACAATCTCTAATACTCACGAGATACAATTGCATTGTCAAAGGTATCATGCGATATTTTTCATAGTAGGTGTGCAATAAATCATACAATATTCTACACCAAACTTATAAAAAATTAATAAAAATGTGCTAAAATGTGCAATAAATGACTAAAAAGCTCAAAGATTTTGCTAACTCATCAGATCCTTGTATTGTGGAGGCCGGTTGTGCAACCGACAGAGCTTGAATCAATGTCGATTGATTGGAATACCTGCTTGGGCCATCACTATCTCTCTTAGATCACTCAAATCTCTCAAAATCACAAAAGACAAAATGAGTTGAAAATGACCCTTGGACCCCTTATATTGTCCTTTGGCCCAATTTTGACCCATTTTTCAAACTCCTTGAAATTCCACAAAAATTAAACCACTAGCTAATTTTAACATTCTAAATCCATTTTCGAGATCAAAATTAAAATTTGAGTTCATCTTTATGGTCAAATTTTCATTTTAAATTCTACCTTCTTCTATGCAGTTAGTTGAACTTTGGAGGACTATTCTTCAAAATTTCACTAGGGCATCACCATTTTTTCATGTCTTCATCATTTCCACACTTCTCACTTACTCCAATTCACTTCACTTCACTTCTGTATCAACTTTCTACTTGATTTGACCTAGTTGTAATACCTTATCCTATGTGGTCAACACTAGTCAAAATGGGGCATTATATCACTCCTTAGTGGTCACTCTTTGGTTTCAATGTCTTATTTGTCATTATGGACCTCAATTTTTTTTTTAAATCATATTTTCCTCATTTATGCATCCCTTTTACCTCATTTCAATTTTGATCCTAAGGGGGTAGGAATATTCTATTAATATTGCAAATTGCTTTCTTGCTCTGATTATCTATTTCTCAGGAGCATATGCTTGACCTTTCCATTTCCTCTTGATCTACCTTCTTTTCTTGTTATTAGTACTATTCTTGAGTCCTAACATCATCTCTTTCTCCTAGTGTTTAGTATTGTTGCTACCAGGTTGTGCACTAAGGACTTGTTGGTTCACTCTGCATTTTCATTCTTCGGAATCAAATCTCTCTATCTATTTTTGGCTACTTGGATTCTTCATTCTTTGACATAATGTGTTCCTAGATCGATCACATGTTACTAAAATAGGGGTGAATGTAATCACCCTAAAATGGTCACTTAGACTATTATCCCCCTTGTCAACATTTTGGTTAAATTATTAAATCATTTGCATAGATCAAATCATCAAAAATAAATTTATTCAAAAATAACCTATGGTTTGACTATAATATTATAAGTCCATATTTGATTAAAATAACATGTCCCATTTTAATTAAATAAAATAAAGTTACGCACATAAGTCATTTCTCCTATTTTTAAATTAAAAGAAAAAGACTTTGTCTCATATGAAAAGTCAACCCATTTCTATTGAAGGAGGTGAATGTGCACATGGATCATGCCAAAAGTTAAACCCTACCCTTGATCATTAATCTCTTGATTTTAATCTCAATCATTTGTAATTTAAAAGGGAGAGATCTCTCCTCATCTAAGGATCTTAATTTTGACCTATTGTTATGTTGTAGGTTTTCTCGTAGGCTTAGTTGGAGAATTTTGTGGAGAACTTATATCTTCTACCTTCATATTCTTGCATACTCATTTTAGTTCATTTGCATTAGTTTAGTATTCTTTTTTCACAATAGCATAGCTCACTTAGTTAAATTAGTATGGTTGTAATAATCTCATATTCTTAGCTTAGTTGCATATTTGCACTTCATCCTAGAATAGTAACATTTTCATTGCATCCTTTGAGTTATTTGGCATTAGCACTCTTTCTCTTGTCTAAAGAGTCTCCAATTTCATGGTTTACTAGCAAGGGTTGCATCTCTAAGGCTCAGCTAAGAGATATTTTTCATACTTATGCACTTGCCTTTGCACTCCATGACTAGGGAGCTCAAAGCCGCAATTCAAGCTTTCCAATCCATGAAATACCTTGGATAAAAGGGTTTAGAGGAGTGCACTATCTTAGTGTATAGGAAGATGTCTAAGGTTACCAGTCGAGAAGCATTGAGATATACTCTAGCACACTTGACAACAAGATAGAAATGGATATTAGTTGATCTGAGTCTTCAATACAATGAGTCACCTATGATGTGATAGAAGAGAAAAGCTATATGGTGGAAGAAGAAAAGGATAGAAAAATTTCATTATCGTGCAACCAAGAATTGGCAATGCTACCAATCTAGACCCTAGGCATAGGATTAACGAGAATTCCATGAGACTTATCATTGTACCTACTTGGAAGCTCCTAACAAGGCCAACTTAATAGGGAAGCTTGTTGTGAAATCCTCTAACAAGGTTTCTCTTAGAAAGAGATTTGAAAAATCTTTTGAATAGGTAGTTGTAATAGAGTTGTAGTGACCCTAACAAGTTTGTAGTGCCTCTCCCATTTGACTTTTGTAAGTCATCTAAATGGATGCAACCTTGTTGATCTTCCATTGTGATGGGATCATGATTAGGACCATGAGTGGTCTACACTGTTGAGGTGATTGGATTTATGTTTCTATATCAGTTGCTTTGAGTATACTTATGGCTGATTTATGAGATTATGGTGTGATTAATGGTTCATTGAGGTTGTGCTAGTGGTTACCAGGATCAATATGGTATCATGATGTTGTTCCATGATTACCTTGAGATGTGTGTAGAGATTGCACTAGGCACTATTACCATGCTATACTGGACTAGGTTCCTATAGTAGTGGTTGGTCATGTTTATGACCGTGTTCACTTATATCTTTTAAGTGCATTTTTGTGTTGTATAAACAATCATTATTAAATGCTTAAATAATTAGAAATGGATTGTCCATATTTAATTCATTGGTTATGTGTTACAGATATTTAACCTATTATATTTTGATCTAAGAGATATTTGTTACTCATGTTATGTTTACTTTTGAGATGACTCGAGGGTCAGATGTTGTACCTTAGTTTCAGTATCATAGATGTTAGACTACAATGTTGTTTAGTTAATCATATTGCATGATGATGCCATTTTGAGATGACAATGTGTTTTATGATGATATCTATTAATCTGGTATTTGGACATATCTTTGATTAGGTTATGTGAAGGATTTAATGCTACGGTTACTTACTTCATTCCTGCGTTGTTATGCTTTATACGAATGTGAGTGATGTAAATAGATTATTTTTATAAAATTAAATAAATGGTTAAATTAGGTGATTTAATGCATTTATTGCTTTGGCTATGTTATTATATTAGTGTGCAAGATTTATATCCCTAGCAGTGGCACATGGAGTTAGTGATTTAGTCGTTCATATTTTACCAATGTCATCATTGTATGATCAATGTGTCCTTATTTTAATTGTTTAGTTAAACCTTTCGGTGATTATTAAATCCAAACTCATTTGCATTAAGTGATTAGACTAGTGAGCGTGTCTATGCATTTAGAGGTTTGCATTGTCATGAAAGTTGTTAAGGAGATTTTTGTGTTTTTGAGTTTTTGAGATTTTAATTTATTTATTTAAATTTCTAGCATCTTTGCTATAGATGAATTCCTATTTCTAACAATAACCTAAATTCATTTGGGTCGATTCGGGGTTTAACTAGGTTGGCTAGTTATTTGCCCTAATCGATTATTTGTTCAAAAAGTGAATAAATATCCAAAGAGGAATTTAATTCCTCACTTCTCACTTTTGAATTAGAAAGTTGGAGAGTAAAACCCAAAACCCTCTTCATGAGGATTTACTATTTTTTTTGTTGTGGGAGCTACGAGCGTGGGATCATTGCGAGGTTGAGCTCATTGGATCCAGCTTGGCTCCTTGGATTGCCATGATTTTCAGCTACTTTTGTGAGCTATTTATTTTATGGCTCAGATTTTTGTTTTGCCCTTTTGGCTGCGAGGAAGGGCTCTCCTGTTTTATTGTTTCTACTCTGTTTCAACTTTTGTTTTTGGCAGCCATTTGTTTGGAGGCTAAGAACTAGTGTCCCCTTTCATTTCTATATGTTAGTTCTACCTAGTTGGGCAGGTACGAACATTTTCTTGTTTTCCAAGATGAGGGTTTAGGGTTTAGCATCGTTAGCTGGCCATTTTTGCATATGGTGTTCGATTTCATTTATTTTTAGATTTTTCAAGGTTTTTGTACCCAAAGGTCAAATGTGTTTTAATTTTGAAGTTTTCCAAAATTTTAGGGTTTTTGCCTCATTTTGTGTGCTACCCTATTTTCTCAAGTTTTCTTGGCACAATGTGGGTCATGGACCTAGATGATTTGTTTGGACATCAGTCAGACCATTATTGCACTTTTATGTTGCATTGGGATGTGTGTCACATTAGTACTCGTGACTTTGTGTTCGGTTGAGTCATTTTATACCTGGTGTTATGGTTTCTTTTGGACCTTTGCTTTTGTTTTGTGGACACTATGATTCGTGTGGAATCCATACACCCGAATTGAGGCTGATTGTGTGAGTTCATGATGTTTGGCCTTGTTGCATCATTGGGATTCATGTAGAATCCATACTCCCAGATTGACGCCAGTTGAGTGATTTCACGATGTATGGTTTTATTGGCTTTGGGATTCATGTAAAATCTGTCCTCTCGAGTTGGTTTTGGTTGAGTGATCTTTTTCATTGTGTTCTCATCCAATCCTTGTGTTATGATCTTCATGATGGTGGTGCCCCACACATGAGTATGTGTGCGTACATTTGTCAAGTGACTTGCGAGGCCTGATCTTCTTTGGTACTTCTAGAAGTTATGATCATTGGGGTTGGGTTGGGAGTATGCATGCCCATGGGCACTTGTTCTAGGATGAGCATGGGCAAGGTAGGATAGCATCTAGAGGGGACTTCTATCTCATAGCTCAGTGTTCATGGCACCAGAGGTTGACAGAGGATAGGAAGTTTTAAGTAAGTGATAACTAAATTAAAATGTTCGAGTGTTAATAAAACTTTGATAATAAAATGTATGTGTGAGAGCCTTTTCGTTGATGGGTGTTGTATCTGCACAATTTGAGCTTGGGCTTGTCAATGCCAAGAGACTCTCCATGATGTCAACCCCTACTTAGTAGCCTTTTAGAGTATCTAACTAGGACCTATGCTTCTTGCATTGTCTTAGGTTCTTGGTTATAGTCATCATACTATCTGGTGTGAGTGTTAGCCATGGATGTTGTGCTTTATGTGTGTTTGTAGTTGGATCATTATCTCCATCAGCATGGTGGGTGTAGACCTATAGGTTCCACATGGTTGGGAGGTGTAGCTACCCATACTACTGCTAGGGATCGGTATTCAGAGACAATCTTTTGTCCTAGTGCAACCGTTGCTAGACTTTTTTCACTTGGTACTTGGGGTTCTTGAGTAAGCTTCTTGTGATTTAAGCTTTCATTGGAATGCTTGGATATCATGTTTAGATGATGTTAGTTTATTTGATGCATTCTTATATTATAATGTTTAGCATATGATTAGATGATGTGAATTTCTTTGTTAGTATATCTATTACTTATTGATGTTTAGCATGTGATAGGTGATGTTATCTACTTGTAGGATTGTCTTATGCTTTATTACTAGCATGTTAGATTCCCTTATGCTTATATTGTAGCATGTTTAGTAGTGATGTCTCTATTACTATAATATTGATGATTTGGTCAGTAGCTTGGGATGTTATGCATGGGAGATGACTAGGATCCATGATGGTCTTATGATGCTATTGACAGTTGGGAGTAATTGCATACTTAGTATGGTTGTTTGGTTACTAAGATGTTATTTCTGTACATTGCGATGTTGCTTCTATACACTAGGATGTTGCTTTGTATGTTCTTTTACTGCTATGATTTAGATGGTTAGATGTTCTTCTTTCTTATTTCCTAACATCTATTTGTTTATGCACTCGAATGCTTGCTCCTCGATTTATGTATTGGCTTTGAGTGCCTCTTTTGTTTCTCCTTGCGGAGTTAGGTGAATTGTTTCCCTATTTTCTCCTAATTGTATGTAAATAAATGAAAATCTTTTGTGATTCTATGCTTTGTCATTTTAATAATGAGATGGTTCATTTCATTGAGAAATGAGTGTTTATCTTGAATCATTGTAATTAAATAGGTGTTGTATTAGGATCTTTTGGGTTAATGACTTAAGTCCCCAATCTAAATATTTCTTAAGTTTATGGAAATTTGCATTAAATTGATGAATATTTAAATATTCCATTGCATGAAAAAATAATTATGGAAATTATTTTTGTCTGCATATGCATGAGATTACTAATGGTATATTGCTTGATGTGTGTGAGTTTGTTCTCTAACACTGTTGGGATGATGTTTTCCTTAGCATTGTGCGGTGATTTATGCCTCTCCTGTGACTGTCCTCAGTCATCAAATGTAATGTGATTTGATTGATGCCTTATTTTATTTGGCTGGAGGCATTTTCTTCATGTTGTTGGGCTAGCATTGGTTTATAGTATTTTCCTCTCTTGGAATAGTCATCAAATTTTATCTATTGCTCTCTTTGTGATTGTTGTCACATTTGACTTATTGTTGAAATGTGCACTTTTTTTATATTTACTATGTTCATCTCGAACCTCTGGTAGTACATACAAGGGATAATATCATAGAGAACATGCTAGTGTGCTTATAGTAAATTTAAAGTTGTTAATGTAATTGGATGGTTTAAAAGATGAGCAAACCTAATGTTATTCTTGAAAGAAATTGAAAGATATGTACTTGTTTTATGGTGACTCTTGAACCCTTGCTTTGAAAACCTTTCATTTTCATTGTACATTAGTGCTTATGTTATGTTTAATTAATAAAATTATGAAAGATAAGTGATGATAGTTTTTAGTGTGTGAATTACCTTTCTTTCCATGTCTTATGTTGTTTTGGGAATGTGGGATTCTTGAATAGTTTTGGTCGTTTCATCTGTTGCTTGTATTGGTGACCAAGACTGTTGATTTTGCCTATGTTGTTTTGTCTTGAGTGGTGACTCAAACTCTTAGATCTTAGGACTCTATCTTTTCGACACTTTTTGAATGGAGTCAATCTGAGTCTGGATCTGAAAGCTGTGGCCTTCGGAGTGAAGGCAATTTTTATGCTGATTTGAAATTCCACGTGAGAAAGTGGTTCATTGCACTTTCTCACTTGGTTTGATGAGAAACTTTGCGCGAGATTGTGCTAATGCAAAATTTTTCTTGGGGAACAATGAGCAACTCGTTAACACTTCTGAAGGTGCAGATCAATGTTTCGAGGACCCTTTATCAAGTAGAGGTCAATTCAATCATGACATATCACATTTATGGCCATTGAAGAAGTTTAACTCTTCATGTTATTCTTAAAAGGGAGGTGTTAACAATCTTCATAATCTACTAGGTACTTGTTGGGATATGTGCTTGGGATTATGTGTTTCCTATAGCACCAACCCACCCTCGTGAGGTGAAATGTGGTTTGTGAGCATTCCTTGCTCGAGGTTGATGTTGTATTGTCATTTGGAAGTGACTCAATCATTTGATGAGTCTAGATTCACCATTTGGGATGGTGACCTTGGCGCATCTCTGTAGTTTCTTTCTCCCTAAGCTTGTTTCTTCAAGAGGCTTATCTCAGTCAAGTTTCTCTTTGACAGTCGGCTTGAGGTTGGAGATTGATTTTAGTAGTAAGTTGGGTGTAGTACTCACACCATGGTGCTGGAAGGACATGGTATCATTGGACACATGTTACCATCTTATGAGTTGGTATGCAGATATTACATGATTGTGTCCACTAACAAAAGTCTTTGCAACCTTGTGGAAAGGTGATATTTTTCTAGTTGGGTTATGTAACCTTGTTCCCGATGGTATTTGAACTTTTGTAACTTGGAGAGGCATTTTTCTCCTATGCTTGGTGGTTAATAGTGGTGAGTATCCTTTTGGAGTGTGTAATTTTGTTAGTAAACAGCCATCCTCTTTGTTCTAAGGGTGATTTTACTTAGATTCAAGGATGGTCATGTGTGACATGATAGTATTCTTGGGAATTTTGGGATGGTTATTCCCCATGATTCCAACTCTTGTTGGAAGTGTGTCATGTTTTGACCTTGTTTTGTGGTCATGTGGTAGACACCTGTGGACAAGGTAGAGTGACTTTTTCCTTACCTTGTATTGTTGACTTTATGGCTAGATGGTTTTTTTTCCTAGCACATAGAATGTTCCTTGTTGGAGGACCTTATGTCAGTGTGACACCTTTCTCTTGTGGTTGACTTGCTTAGCGGTTGATGTAATGGTTTGAGAATGTTGGAGTGATTTGGTTGGACTTGAGAAGGAGTCAGTGAGTCATCCCTATTACTCAATTTTGATGTTTCTCTTGGTGTGTTTCAGTTTTTATTCTTGGATTGTAGGCTTCCAGGAGTAAGCCTAGTCTTTGGGGGGCGGGGGGGGGGGGGGGAATGATGTGGTGCCTCTCCCATTTGACTTTTGTAATTCATCTGGATGGATGCAATCTTGTTGATCTTCCATTATGATGGGATCATGATTGGGACCATGAGTGATCTACACCATTGAGGTGATTGGATTTATGTTTTTGTATCAGTTGCTTTGATTATGCTTATGGCTGATTTATGAGATTATGATGTGATTTATGGTTCACTGAGGTTGTGCCAGTGGTTACCAAGATCGATGTGGTATCATGATTTTGTTCTATGATTACCTCGAGATGCATGCAAAGATTGCACTGGGTACTATTACCATACTATACTGGACTAGGTTCCTGTAGCAGTGGTTGGTCATGTTTATGACTATGTTTGCTTATATCTTTTAAGTGCCTTTTTGTGTTGTATAAACAATCATTATTAAATGCCTAAATAATTATAAATAGATTTTCCATGTTGGATTCATTGGTTATGTGTTGCAGATATTTACCTTGTTATATTATGATCTGAGAGATATTTGTTACTCATGTTATGCTTACTTTTGAGATGACCCGAAGGTCAGATGTTATACCTTAATTTTAGTATCATAGATGTTAGACTACAATGTTGTTTAGTTAATCATATTACATGATGATGCCATTTTGAGATGACAATGTGTTTTATGATGTTATTTGTTTATCTGGTATTTGAACATATCTTTGATTAGGTTATGTGAAGGATTTAATGCTATGGTTATTTACTTCATTCATGCGTTGTTATGCTTTATACGAATGTGAGTGATGTAAATAGATTATTTCAATAAAATTAAATAAATGGTTAAATTAGGTGATTTAATGCATTTATTGCTTTGGCTATGTTATTATATGCAATTGCACTTGATTGTGTTGTTTAGTGTGCAAGATTTATATCCCTAGTAGTGGCACATGGAGTTAGTGATTCAACCGTTCATATTTTACCAATTTCATCATTGTATGGTCAATGAATCCTTATTTTAATTGTTTAATTAAACCTTTCGATGATTATTAAATTTGAACTCATTTGCATTATGTGATTAGACTAGTGAGTGTGTCTGTGCATTTAGAGGTTTACATTGTCGCAAAAGTTGTTAAGGAGATTTCTATTTTTTTGGGTTTTTGGGATTTCAATTGATTTATTTTAATTTTTGGTAGCTTTTCCATAGATGAATTCCTATTTCTAGGAATAGCATGTTTTTGTTTGGGTCGATTCGAGGTTTAACTAGGTTGGCTGGTTATTTGCCCTAACCAATTATTCACTCAAAAAGTGAATAAATATCCAAAAAGGAATTTAATTCCTCACTTCTTACTTTTGAATTACAAAGTTAGAGAGTAAAACCCAAATCCCTCTTCATGAGGATTTACTATTTTGTTCCTTGCGGGAGCTACAGACGTGGGATCATTGTGAGGTTAAGCTCATTGGATCCAGCTCAGGGAGACCTTGGATTGCCATGATTTTCAGCTACTTTTGTGGCTATTTATTTTATGGCTCAGATTTCCATTTTGCCCTTTTGGCTGTGAGGTAGGGCTCTCCCATTTTATTGTTTCTACTCTATTTCAACTTTAGTTTTTGGTAGCCATTTTTTTGGAGGTTGAGAACTAGTGTTCCCCTCCATTTTGGTATGTTAGTTCTACCTGGTTGGGCGGGTACAAACATTTTCCTATTTTTTGGGATGAGGGTTTGGGGTTTTGCACCGTTATGCTGGCCTTTTTTGCATACGGTGTCTGATTTCATTTATTTTTAGATTTTTGGGGTTTTTGTACCCAAAGGTCAAATGTGTTTTAATTTCAAACTTTTTCAAAATTTTGGAGTTTTGCCTTGTTTTGCATACCACCCTATTTTCTCAGCTTTTCTTGGCACAATGTGGGTTGTGGACTTGGATGATCCATTTGGATATCAGTTAGACCACTATTGCACTTTAATGTTGCACTAGGATGAGTGTCACAACCGTACTAATAACTTTGTGTTAGATTGAGTGATTTTATACATGGTGTTATGGTTTCTTTTGGACTTTTGCTTTTGTTTTGTGGACACTGTGATTCGTGTAAAATCCATGCTCCTGCGTTGAGGTCAGTTGAGTAAGTTCATGATGTTTGGTCTTGCTACATCATTGCGATTCATGTAGAATCCATACTCCTGAATTGAGGTCGGTTGAGTGATTTCATGATGTATGGTTTTATTGGCTTTGGAATTCATGTAGAATCTATCCTCCCGAGTTGTTTTCAGTTGAGTGATCTTTTGTTTTGTGTTCTCATCCTATCCTTGTGTTATGATCTTCATGATGGTGGTGCGCTACATACGAGCACTTACGTGTACATTTGTCGGGTGACTTGTGAGGTCCGATCTTCTGTGGTACTTATGGAAGTTATGATCATTAGGGTTGGATTGGGAGTATGCATGCTTATGAGCACTTGTCACAGGATAAGCATGGGTAGGGTAGGGTAGCATCTGGAGGGGGCTTCTATCTCATAGCTCGACGTTCATGGCACCGGAGGTTGACAGAGGATAGGAAGTTTTAACTAAGTGATAACTAAATTAAAATGTGTGTGTTAATAAAACTTAAGACAATAAAATGTATGTGTGAGAGCCTTTTCGTTGAGGGATGTTGTATCGACACAATCTAGGCTTGGGCTTGTCGATGCCAAGCAACTCTCCACGATGTCAACCCCTACTTAGTAGCCTTTTTGAGTGTCTGACCAGGACTTATACTTCTTGCATTGTTGTAGGTTCTTGGTTACAATCATCATACTATCTGGCGTGAGTGTTAGCCATGGATGTTGTGCTTTATGTGTGTTTGTTGTTGGATCATTATCTCCATCAACATAGCGGGTGTGGACCTATGAGTTCCACGTGATTAGGAGGCGTAGCTACCCATACCACTACTAGGGATTGGTGTTCAAAGATGATCTTTTGTCCTAGTGCGACTATTGCTAGATGTTTTCACTTGGTACTTCAGGTTTTGAAGTATGCTTTCTTGTGATTTATGCTTTCATTAGAATGCTTGGATATCATGTTTAGATATGTTAGTTTATTTGACACATTCTTATATTATGATGTTTAGCATATGATTAGATGATGTGAATTGCTTTTTTGGTATATCTATTGCTTATTGATGTTTATAGGTGATGTTATCTACTTGTAGGATTATCTTATGCTTTATTACTAGCATGTTAGATTTCCTTATGCTTATATTGTAGCATGTTTTAGTAGTGATGTCCCTATTATGATAGTATCGAAAATTTGGTTGATGGCTTGGGATGTTATGCACGAGGGATGGCTAGGATCCACAATGGTCTTATGATGCTATTGATGGTTGGGAGGAACCATGTACTTAGTTTGGTTGTTTGGTTACTGAGATGTTATTTCTATACATTGCGATGTTGCTTTTGTACACTACAATGTTTCTTTTAGTATGTTCTTTTACTACTCTGGTTTAGATGGTTAGATGTTCTTCTTCCTTGTTTCTTGACATCTATTTGTTTATGCACTCGAGTGTTCACTTTTCGATTTATGTGGATCCGGTACTCCTTGGTGTGGAGGTTGTGTGCTCAGTTTCTTCTTTTATTCTTTCGTAGTAGTTTTCTCTCTTTTCTTGGGTGACCATGTGTTAGAATGGGGTGATAGGATTTTGTGTCACATGCCCAATGGAGTTCTATTGTGTGTTCCCTGATTATGTCGCATGCCTCTTGAAGTTTTTTCATGCGATACTTTCCAGTATCACACCCCCATTGAAGAAGTATCGTGTAATACTTGTAAAGTATCGTATGCCCTTAAGAGATGCGTTGACCAATCCCTAAAAGTATCTTCCTCTTTCATTCCTTTTGGGAATTGGTGTAATTTCAATAAGACTTTTCCTTTGTATGTCAATAAGGACTATTGTAGATGATGTTGCACATAGTGCACTTGACGTCATACCACTTGGTAGGGTTAGAAGCAAAGGTGTACTTTGTTGATTTGCCTCCAAAGAAGGTATGTCTGGCATCCCTAGAGTACAATTCCCTTTAGGTGCATCTTGTTGTTGCATCATGTGACTAAAATCAAGTCTCAATGTCCTTTTGGGGTGTTTAGGAATTGGTGGTATTTCATTGAACAATGGATTAATATTGATGTGTTCAAATGTACTTTGGAGGATTTCAATTGTTGGTTCTTGATGGGACCTTATAGGTGCCATTATTGCATTTGACAACTCCAAAGGTTGTTTTCCCTTATATAAGTCCAAATTGATCATGGGTTGTAGGTTTTCAATGGTTGTGTTGGTTTGATTTTTGGACTTAGGTCCTTCCATATTTGGGTTGAATTTGACAATTTCTTAGGCTACCAAAAGTTTGAAGTTTTTATGAAAGTTTTTGTCTTGACAAGCCCTAGCCATTTCTTCATCAGTGATGCCATAATTAGTGTTAGAGTCATCACTTAGGTGTATAGTACCTTGTTTTATGTTTGATGTGTTATAGTTGAAGGTACTTGTGTTAGGTTGGTTGAATTTGAAGGAATGTGATTGTTCATCTTCGGGTGTGGTTGGCACACTTCCTCCTACTTGTGGTATTGGTACAAATATAGGTTCAAATTTAGGACCCCACTGAACCATCCCATGTGTGGGGGAAGTGTTTGGAGGAAATATCATGGTAGGTGCATTGTTTAAGGTTTGTTGTGTCATAGCTTGGTTATGGTGCTCTTGTGGATACATGTTTAAGGGGTCTGCAAGTAAAGGTTGTGATGCCTCGATTTGTTCTTCGTCAATGGTTTGTTGGGTTCTCTTGCTTTTCTTCTATCTTGGATGAGGTTTTGGTTGTGCTTGTTCCCTAGAAAAAAAAGGTTGATAGAGTTCCTTGGGTCACTGAGCTGATTGTGTCCTAGTAAGTGCTGGCATGATAGCTAAGAATGCAGATACAATGGAAAATTTGAGTGTTTTGGGTGATTTAGAGTGGTGGGTATGCAAGATATGAGTGTTTTTGGGATTTTTAAGTGTTTAGGGATGTTATGCAATGTGAAGAAATGCTAAATGAATTATGGTTTTGACATGCAAAGTGCAAATGTGTTAGGGATATTATGTAAATGCAAATACAAGGTGTTGTTTTGAGGGTATGCAAAATGAAGGTTAGGGTTATGTTTTGGACTTGGTAATGACAATAAAGGTAGGTGTATGCAAGGTAGACTATGCAAAGGATGGTTTCCAAGGGTTGATAATGACATTTAGGATATGAAAAATGAGGGTAAATGATCAAGAAGGCAATTTGGTTGATGGATAATCTGATAGGGTTTAGTAGTGAGAATGATGCTAAGGTTTGGACCATGCAAGATGAAGGGGATATACCACTAGGGTAAGTCAAAATGATGTTTGGGGATGCTAGGGATATGATTATGCTATGACAAGGATATATGGAAAGTTTTGAACTTAGGTAAAACCTTTTAGAAAGTATTTTGTCTAGGATTTTAACCTTTTTATAAAGGACTTTGGATCTTGACCAAAAAGTGACAAAAGATGAAAATATCAAATTGATAAAATATGACAAGGTCAAATCTATCAAGACATAGATAGATTTTGACCCAAGAAAATGATAAGAAAAGATAAAAAGACTAGTCAAGATCCATTATCCGTCAACACTAGGAGATACTCTAAGAGTCATACTTTGTCTAGATTTTTGACTAAATTCAAAGGTTTTGGGGGTTCAAAATGATGTTTTGGGGACTCAAAATTGTGGTAATGCTGAGTGGGTATGTAATATGGACAATTCTTATGATGAAAAATGTGATTTTGGGTGCAAGATGCAGTTTTGGGTCAAGTGTAGAATGGGGAGGTGTAGAGGCTCCTAGATGCAGTTTTGGGGTCCTAAAGTGCAGTTCAGAGGCCCAAAATGGTCATGAAGGTACCCAAGTGTTCCCTAATAGTTCCAAGTGCACTCAAAAAATACCAAATACATCATTGATGCACTTGGAGCTAGTTTGGGTGCAATTGGTAGTTTTTGGGCGCAGTTGGTAAGCTAGGAAGAATGTTTGCTAATTTTGAAAGGTATGGTTGCCAAATTGATATGCCAGGAAGCTAAGATGTTGGGGTTGATGTTAGGATGGATTGGGAGGTGCAAAAAAAATTTTATGGCTTAGGTAATGATGTCTTAAGTGGAGGTAATGAAGATGAGGTGATGCAAAATGCAGATCTCGGCAAGCTAATGGAAAGGGAGCTAACCAGGTACCTAAGGACACTATTGAAGCCCCAAAATGCTATTTGCAATCCAAAATTGGGTCTAAGGACCACCAAGTGCACCTAGATAGTGCCAAATATGTCAATGATGTAGTTGGTAGTTTTATGATGAAGTTGGTAGTTTCAGGGCGTAGTTGGTAAACTGGGCTGAAACTAAGGCAATTCTGGGAGCTATGATTTCCAAATTGATATCACAGAGAGGTTAACAGTAGGGGACAATGTTAAGACCAGTATGAATGCTCAAAATGATGGTTATGACACTCAAAATGATGGATAAAGTTGTCAAGATGATGAATAGGTATGCAAAGATGCAAGGTGGTGAATGCAAAGTGTTGATTTTGAGATGGGAATGCAAAAGACTAAGGGAGGTAAACTAAACCTAAATGGATGCAATATGAAAGGTAATAGATGCTAAATGAGGACTAAAAGGTGCAATATGAAGTCTATATGATGAATTAATGAAGCCTATACTAGGTTGAATGCAAGTGAAGTCTATGCAAGTGTGAGATCTACGTTTTGCCAAGTACGTTTAAGAGCACGAGTCACCATGTTTTCCAAGGTTTGAGTGTGTTGAACCAAAGTTTGCAAAGTTTGATAAAGGTTGTAAAGTTTTGACAATTTGTAATGTTTGGAGAAGGTTCAAGGTGTAAATTTGAATGTTGGCTATTATCTTGATTATGTTTTACACACACGCAAGACACATTAAGACAAGAATAGCTGTTGTTAAAAGTGAAAAAGCACATGACAACCTAGGCTTTTAGGACTGTATCCACTGAATTCCTACTTGAACCAAAGTTCATCCATTCTTATCCAGAGTGGAAAACCTAAGATCTTAGCACCATAGGCTCCCCCTTACAGTGCACTCACTTCTCGAGGCTACCAAGATCCGCTTCCCAAGGGGCATGACTTCCCAAGGGACTGTTGCCTCTACTAAGGATCGTGAGAATGTAGGATGTCTTCACAGGCATGGGTGACCCCTTAATCCAATGGATAGAAAGGATTTTGGCCACTAAAACACAATTTTTAGTAAGGGCATTCCATTCAGCAAGTGAATGATAAACTTCTACAGAAGGCCTCCTAGCCTCGAGAATCGGGGTTTGATGCACCATAAGGGTACTGGAGGAGAGCTATCACACAGAAATACCATCGACACAACTTTCACCGTAATCAAATTTTATATAGCAACTAAAATGTTGACTTGGCTTTTGGCCCGTTACCGCTCTGAGGTCATCCCCTGGCATACCCAATATTGAGTATCTTGGTCCAAGGCAGGCCTCCTATAGAAGTGACACAGATTTCTCTTACACCCAAGATCCATGAATGGCGAGGGGAGAGGATACGTCCAATGTAACCCCTAGGGATTTAAAAACTATAGACACACTAGGAAAAAAAATAAAAAGTTCATTTTAAGCACAAAATAAAGTGTTATCTAAGCTAGAAAATCCACACACATAGTTTTGACAGACACACAAAGTCTTCGACAACGTCCTACAAAGCATGAATTAGTAGTTTCTTATGATCACATCTTCATCCAATGATTTCCACATGCTGAAAATAGACCATCAGTATCACAAAATAATCTAATCCAAGTTCTAGAAGGAAATGGAAACATTATGTGCAAATTTTGATTGATGTATGTGCTCACTGTGAACCGGGTGTGCTTTGACAAAGCAGGTGGCACCCCAGAAGGCCAAAATGGCTCAAAACATCACCAAGTGCACCCAAATAGTGCAGACTATATCAATGACATAGTTGGGGCCCAGTCGGGCATAGTTGGTAGTATATGGGTGCAGTTGGGAGTCCAGGTGCAAACTGTGGGAAATGGTGCCCTAAATGATACCCAGAAACTGCAAACTTTGACACCTATACTACCAAGTGTGCCCAAATAGTTTAGAATACATAAATGATGTAGTTGGTAAGTCAAAAATAGCATAAAGGGGTTTTGGTGGCTTTTGGACTCCTAAAACTGCTCCTAGGGGTCCCAAGTGCACCCTGACAGAACCGAGTGCACCCTAGGACAGAAAGCTAATAGAATGCATGAAACAAGAGCATATAAGAATTTTACTAGACCCCCTAATTAATTTAGGTGTGAAAAGGAAGAGAAGATAGTTGTTATACCCTTCTAAGTGAGCTCCTTCCTTGCACCGGCAAGCACAAAACAAGAAAACCTAAGTTAGATATGCATGTTCACATCGGGTTCACCAAATGTAGCAACTAGAAAATGGGTTAAATGCATAACATACTATGAGAAAATCACAAAACTCAATCAACGTATGTTAGCACCCACTAGTCTACCATGAAAGCCAAACTAATAAAGAAAGCAATAAAAACCCCCTCTTTCGTTTGTAGCTCCCATGTCCTTCTTTCTTCTCTAAATGATGTAGCTCCAAAGTTTCCTATAGTGCACACAAAATTGAAGCAAAAGTCTATGATGTGGATAATGCCATGAGAATACTAGAAGTGTGATTTTAGTGTGAGAGCAAGAATTCAAAATGCAAAGAAGCTAGGGTCTCAAGAATCAAGACTTAAGGATTTTCAAGACTCAAGCATTAAGATCAGAAATGAGAGAAAGAGTGTCCATTTTATAATGGGCATGGAGGGTGAGAGCATTGGATTTGTTACCCATAGATATGGGATGTGGCAAGAGACTCCTTTAAGAATCCATGACACGTATGACAAAATATGCCAATTGTAAGATTCTATGACACATGAAAGTCAAACTTGGCTAAATGTGGAAGAGAATCTATGATGCGTCATAAGACACCTCAACCCACTTAAAGCCAATAATCTATGACAAATAAGCCAAATAGAGACATGCGTAAGAGAATAAGAATATTTGGTTATGACATATCTTATCCAAGTGTCAAAGGAGAATCCATGAGGTGTCATATCCAAGTGTCATGATGATGCAATATTTTATGGACTATTTGAATTAAAAATCCTTTTATTCCACAAAATAAGAATTAGTAGAAAATGGAATTAATGATGGGAAATGGAACTTAGGAAATTAAGAATTCCCATGGTTTGCGGATAATGAATCAATTAATAAAATTAATTAATTGAGGATGATAATTAGCAAGAGTAATTAGCTAGTAAGAATGATAGGATCAAATTATGGGTTATTTAATCCTATAGAGAAAATTAGTATATGATTGACCAGATTGATTAAATAAGTGCTACAGTATCCTTTGATGAAAATGTAATGATAATGGATATCGAATAAGATGATGATAGATAGACCAAAGCCATGGTCAAATTGATTGATTGAAATTGATAACATGCCAAGGACACATGACATGAATTGATTGATATGTAACATTTAACCAACATAATAAATGCTATAGGATTGAAATTGATTGAAAAAGGTTTGATCATAATAACATCGACAGACATTGTCAATATTATTAAAATGGTTGATAATGCCATGATTTGACATTGAAAGCCTCAACAACATCAAAGATTGAATGACATGAATGATAGTTTGACCTAGCACTGAGAGCCACGACAGTACTAAGGTCAGATTAATAAGATTGATAGGTTTATAGGTTTCCAAGGCACTGAAAGCCACAACAATACCTAGGAGTTGGATAAATGATGATTGATTTGAGATGTTTGATATGTTTTGGGTTGATTAGGACTGATTCCGAGTGATTCCGGGTTGATTTGGGGTGATTCTGAGTTGATTTGAAATGGATTTGAGTTGATTTGATATGATTTCGAGTTGATATGAAATTGATGTGAAAGGGGATACAAATGACGAAATATGGTCAATCTAGCCAAAAGATCAAAGTTATTAGAATGAGAAAATGGGACAAATTAATATGAAGAAGTGATGAAACCATAGATGCAAACCATTTTTGAGCATCTACAATTACCACCATGGTTTTCACCCTATCATCAAGGGTTTCCACATACAAAATATCTATGTCAACTTGATGATTGCTTTTCTGTGTGAGTTAATATGTTTCTACTTAACAACATTTTTCTTGTTTGTAAGTTTAAAGTGGGTTATAATAAGTATAGCTGAAAGGATAAGAAGAACAACCATATTTACGAATAGTATCTATTCACCCCCACTTCCACCCCCTCAATACTGATTAGGACCAACATAAGATTGTTAGAGCATAAGAGAAGCATGGAATAGCATGGAAAAGATTGTTAGAGCGTGAAAAAAAGATTGTTCAATCATATTATCATTGATTATGATCATTCCTATATATATAGTGGAAGACACAAGTGGAGGTAGAAGATGTGATCTACTTGAACTAGTTGAAGCACCCTCATCAAGGCCATGAGATATATAATTAGCTAGAAAAGTCTGTAAAAACAACACATCTAAATGTTAGTTAATGACATAAAAGAGTATAACATAAAAATAATTATTGAGCTTTTTTTTATAATTAAAAATTACATTATTAATAGTTACTCTATAATTTTCATCTATGTGCATTAATTTAGCAATCTAAGGGTATATAGTTGCCAATTGATTCAATTCTAGTCCAATTTTATGGAGGACCTTTTGAACTAGAGCTATTGGGTTAGGGGCTAATGTGAGATCAATAGTGAATGGGTTTTCCTCATAGGACTCCTCCTAAGGGACTAAATGTTCTTTTTCCTTTCTCTAATCAACATATGTTTCTGAGAACAATAACATTAGCACTGGTAAAATTACTCCAAAACATGTAGTAAAGAAAAAAAACATTTTTAAAAAAACACTATTTAGCATTTTTCTTGTATCTAATTTGTATAATAACAATGAGGTTTACCTATTGGGAAGAAGAAGTGTATAAAGGATCATCATCATCTATTCTAAATGGTTTCTCCATATTGTAGCCTTGCATTTGAACAAAGTTTCATTAAGACATGTAAAAACACATTGTTTGAAATAGATAATACTTAGGGGAGGGAGATGGGTGAATTAGTATTCTACAAAATTTTGCCCACAACTGAATAATATTAATTACTTTATAACTTGCATATGAAAGTAAACCAACAATGTTGAATAGTAAATATAATCATGCACATTGTGAACTCATAACACCATTATTTGCTAACTATGGAAACCCTGGCCAAGGGAAAACCCTAGTAGGGATGATACCCACTAGATGATACACTAAACAATAGGATCATGTTAAGGATATTGACCCTATTAGGAGTCTATGAAGTACATATAGTGTCTTGAGTCCCTATTAGGAGACTAGGCCTTGTTAGAAGCCTCAACCCTATTAAGAGTTTCTTTAACCCTATTAGGAGTTGGTAGAACAAATATAGTGTATGCAAGAAGAGACTACTACCCTAACATGCAATTATACAATTCAGTTTTTCACAAGAATAGATATACACACAATACTTGTTTTCTATTGTACTTCACACTTGTTGTGATCATAGATTAAAATTCACATCACATAAGGCTCACATATCTTTCATATCGTTCACACTATAGTTTGCATATTGCTTCACACATATTTCAATTAATGCGCAATATAAGATTTCTACTTATACCTTGCACATTTACAAAACTTTTCTCTGTCAACATTCGTGTGTTCACACACTTGACATAATAATGTCCACATAGTTGGCTCATCATAACTTAGTAATTATTTTGTAACCAAAATAATTCTTAAAGCCATACAATTCAATCTCTGCTATGCTATGTTCTACACTATTTAATACTTGCACTGGTATTTTAACCATATCTTGTATCATATTATTCATACAAACTTGCACACCGATACACGTAATCATGATACTGTCATGAAGCTTCCCTCAACTGTGCATGAGCTAACTCTCAATGAGTCATCTGTACACTTAACATTTGTGCACTATGTTGCTATAAACTATCTAAAACTTAGACAATTTTCTAGCTCTAAATGCATAAATGAAATTCTGAATGTGTGTTTTCATAAATGAAAATGGTCAATACATATATCTGACCATATTTCCAACAATCTCCCCCTTTGAAATTTATGGAAAAATTTGGGAAAATTGGCAAAGTCCCAAAATGATGTCATACATAACAAAAATAAATAAAAGTAACTACAAAATTACCATCAAAACATAATAGTTTTATTCATGTTTTGATGTATCATTACATCCCTTATCACTCCTTTAGATTGATTCATAAGTGCACTTGTCCTTACAATAGCTTACATATACAATATTACTCCTCCTTTGTGTATAATCCTTTGTACTTATATAAACAAATATGTAATTTTTCTTACATATTACTCTCCCCCTTTGACATAATGACAAAGGTGCCAAAATTTGTGTACAAAAAATTGGGTGTTCTATTATTGATCAACCTATTAATCTGGAAAAAAAATCTGCATAAGAAACCTGTAGTCTTGCTATCTCTTTCTTCTAGTTGTCCTTTACTATCTCTGAGATACTAAGTGTGAAAAGTGCATAGGATGCCACTTCAACTGCACTCAAATCACTATAATAAAACTTATCATATGAAGCCTTAGTTGTAAGACATTCCTCAAGTTGTCTTTGCAAAATAATAATTTTAGACAACAAAATTTCTCTAAGACTAGATAATCTCCTTGTTGCTTTCTCTTTCTTAGATTTCAAGTCTTTGATCATACCATGTATCTTCTCCACTTCTACTCTATAGTCTTCAATTTTGGATTTTGGGAGTTGGAACTTGACAAAAAAAAAAATTCAAGTTCACTTAACTTGCCTCTAATCTGACTCTTAAAGTCTATAAGCTACTTGTATAACTGTGCACATTGTCCATACACTCTTTTTCCTTCATTAATATGCTTTCTCAGTCCCTTTATGTTTCCATCAAGTGCCTTCAGATCATTGTGCACATTGGTGCATACTATGTTAAATAGAATTGTATCATGTTTTACTTGAGATTTCATTGAAGCTACTTCTGCTAAAGTTGTGAATTCCTTATCTAAGGTTTTCACCACCTCCATGGCCTTTAACTGCAAGTCTAGAATAGCTACAGTTGTAGTAATTGTCTTCTACATTCTTTCAAAGACTTTAGTGAGAGTCTTCTCCAAATACTTTACTGATTTGTTCTTCTCAAATAACTTACTCAATGTGCTCATCAAACCCTTCTAATCATCATCAGATGGTACTGGTAAAAGGATTCTCCTTTACATCAAACAATAGTCACTCCATATCCTGCAAAAGGATTCTCCTTTATATCTATAGTTATGCATGTACTATCCACTTGCATTAATTTTGTACCCATAATGATGTGAGGTGGTGAGGGTGCCTGTCATGTCTCCTCTTCTTCTTCCATTTCACTAGAAGGTGTATCTGCCTATACATACACTGGACTATCAGCCTTTGTTTGCGCACTCACCTTAGTTATTGAGGACATGTATTTTAATATAACCTCCTCTAATTCTTATCTAACTTCCTCATAATTGCCTCCCATCAGAAGAATTGATCTTCTTTTGTTTCTTAGCAAGGGCTCAATACCCTTCAAAAATCTATATGATTCCTCTTTGGATCCAACATCACATAGTTTATTTATTGTTGTGATCCTCATATTCAAATCCTCTTTCAAAACTCTCTTTGTCCAATTAATCGATCTATTGTATAGGTCTTCAGGAATCTTATTTTGTGTATTCTCAAATTTCTTCTTCTTCAATATCATATTTCTTATAATAGCATTCTCTAACTACCTTTTGTCCATATTACTATGCATATTGTAATATTTATTCAAATGTACAAAATTATCATCATTTAATATCTGCATATTCAAATTCTCTACCTTGGGTTTCCAAGCTTTCTTTCCTACTATTGTTCTTGCTTCCTATCTATCTTGTTCAACATGTTTATCTCCAACTTGATCTTAAAAACTTTTTTATCTACTTATCTGTATTGTTTTCCTCCTCCTTCCTGGTCTATTGGCAATCTACTTAACCCTTTTCTTGACTTGTGGTTCTGGTTCTTTCTTAACCTTTAACAATCTCCCTGATTTCCTCTACGCAATAGGTGCTTCCACCTTTGAATGCTTTTTAGTCTGTATATATCTTGCTCTCACTAGTTGCACTTGAGCAACTATTGCATAAGGTGTAGTAGGAGCTTGCGTAAAAGGTAGTGCCACATTTACTCCTTTTGAAGGTCCTACCACAAAAATAGGAGTTACTACCAACACCTTAGCTTGAACACTAGCTGTCATCTCTAGTGCAATTCCTTTAATCTCATTGAACTCTTGTTTTGTCATGCTAGATTCCTTAAGAATGGAATCTATCTCTTTTTTAACCTTTTTCTTGCTTTCTTTTTTGTATAGTTCATACTAAACTATTCTTGATCTCTCCTCATAAGTTCCCCATCTAGGGCACTCGATGTCCTTCTTAGATTCAAATATGATCTTGCATAATCTTCTGTGAGCTTTACACTCATCTCATAACCCATAGGATCAATGAATTTGACTCTAGGAATCACTACTTCCATGTAGGTGTTGTCTGTCTCCACCATGAAGCATAAATCTTCCTTGTACTTCTCTACCATAGAGGGAGGTATTCTATACTTTAGTTTCATCTCTGATTGGAAACTTTTCATCATACTATCAATGTCATCATCTCTAACATTCTCTATCTTGGATCTGTAGCATTGAGTCACCATCTTCATTGCACACTCATTGTTGACCCAATTTATCAATTCAAGAAACTTCCTTGTACAAGAATATATGAGTCAACAAGGACTCAAATTTGAATATTGCATTCTTAGCTTTCTTCAACCTTGCAATGTTATCCAAAAATTGTAGTCTAATAATCTCACATAGGTTGATCTTTCTTCCTTTAGCTGCAATTACATAAGTTTCATGAAGAAATCCAGTTGGTATTGAGTTAACCCTTGATCCATGGTTCAACTTGTACCCTAATATCTTGGTTAACAACTTTACTCCTCTATCTTGAATAGGTTCAACCTTCATGTTCCTCCCTTTGAACTTTGTCTTTAGGTCCATCTCAACCATTTTCCTGACATTCTTCATATTTACAAGATTACATCCTTCATTGCTCAATCTTGTGACCTTGTGAATTAGGTCAGTGTCAATAACAATCTTCTCATCTCCTAATCAAAATATATCATCATGTATCCTACTCAAAATTCAAATTCTCTAGGTGTGCATACTCAGACTTTAGGTATAGGTCACTGTTACACATCTTTCCCAAGTCCTCGTGGATTTCATCATCACCTATGTTCTCAATCTTACAGTGAATGTAGCTTCTTATATCTTCAACATGTAACACATTTTTTGGAACTTGCAAAAATGTGCCCATCAGATCATACAATAAAGACACAAATAGATGCTTCTTGAATTCATAATGTGGTCTATCACTTATATCATGCACTTTTTTACTTGTCATTTGAACTATGACTGGAATTACTAAAATTTTTGATTCAAGCTTCACAAAATACCTTAAAAACATGATTTAGGGCTTATGCTCTACTTCTCAAACTACACTTCACACTTTAGTTTGTTGTCAAATCACTCTTTAATTCTCTCAAGACACTTTGCATGAACAAATGGTACATAAAATCTTGTTTGCAATCCTTAAATCATTTCAAAACTCACTGTGCATTAAATGAATATCTACCACATATTCAAATACTATCTCTATTTACTAGTAAGCTTGATTTCTCAATTCTTACTCACTGTGATCATATCAAGACTTGCACACTTGACCATAGCCTTCTATCTATGTCCTTAAGCTCCTATTAACTACACAACTTCCAACTCTCTCTCTAACATTAGTTTTGACCAACTGATTCTTAACTACTGCTAGAGTTGCTTATTTTAGGTAAGATGAGTCACAAACAATATGTGACTTCAATGCCTTATCAAGTGCATCAAAAAATTGTTCCTCCAAAATAGTATGAGAGATTTTTGGATCTTTAGCTGTCACAAATGCTTCCTTGAATTCATCAACATGTTCCTTAATTGCTTCCTTTTGACTATTGCCATTTTCATTAATATTCTTTTTGTCATTTTTTTTGTTGTTCCTTCTGTTATTTGGATTCCTATTAATGCCCCTTCTATCCATTATGCAATAACTTGTTGTGTGTTTGAAGTTATTACATAATTGACATACAAGTGCATTTCTCCTCTGATTAGTTCCATTCTGATTCACATGTGCTCTACAATTCCTTGCAATGTGTCCAGGATTGTTACACTTGTAACACACAAACTGGTTCTTTTCTCCATTAGATGTCTCCCCATCATTGGATCTATTTTGTAATCTCCCTCATTCATTATCTGTGGGGTTAGTATTCCTAGACATTATACTATTTACATTATTACCATCAAACTTAGGTTTCTCACATTCTACTACCTTATGTCCATAACCATGACAATTATAATGATAGAAATTAGTAATGGGTTTAAAATACTTACTTGTGCAATCTCTTTCCATGTGTCCAACCTCATTAAAAATGAAGCATCTACCTTTGAACTCACATCTTACTTCCTTGGGTGGTTCATCTTGGTTAGGTTTATCAACTTGCTATGGTTTCTTAGGTTCATCAAGTTTAGCTGACAAATCAATCAACTCAACTTCCTTTGATACTTCAATAGATGTGCTTTATTCTACTTTACTCAGATCAAATCTCATAGGGGATTCAATAATTGGATTTGGTTCTCTTCTGATTTCAACTTTCTTGGTTGATTTATCTCCAATCAGATATCCAAGTCCTATCTTGTCATCAGAATGTCTATGATGAAATATCTACTGCTCTATCTTTTCCCTACTAGAATAAATTTTCTCTAACTATTGCTTAGCTTGTGTCAATACTCCATTCATAATAATTTTGTACTTCTCTAACTCAACATGTTCAATCTTAATAGTATCTAATTTAGATGTAACTTGACTTAATTGGGATCTAAGATTTGCATTCTCAATTTTCAATTACAATTCATTCTTATTACCATTTCTCTTAAGACTCAACTTAAGTTCAACGATTTTTAGTTCATGTTTCAAGATCTCATTTTCCTTTTGAAGATCTCCTACTTCATCATTATCACTAGTTTGTGTAATAGATTCCTTGCCAGATTTTAAATCATCAATCTTGTCTTTAACTTGCCAATGAAAACTTTCACATCCTCATAGCTATCTTTCAGGTTATCTCTTTCTTTAGTAAGGTCAATTTAATCAAGAGCTTCTTCTAGGTTTTTCTTCAACTATTCCACATCTTCAAGGATATTGCTTAAGTTGTTAAACTTATTCAAAGTAATTGGGCTTTGATACCAATTATTATAAATAGATAATACTGGGGGGGGGGGGGGGGTGTTGTGAATCAGTATTCTAAAAACTTTTGGCCACAATTGAATATTGTTAATTATTTTATAACTTGCATATGAAAGTAAATCAAAAATGATCACCAGTAAATATAACTATGCACACAGTGAACTCATAACACCATTATTTGTTGATTAGGGAAACCTTGGCCAAGGGAAAACCCTAGTGAGGATGATACCCACTAGACGATTCACTAAACAATAGGATCTTGTTAAGGATATTGACCCTGTTAGAAGTCTATGAAGTGCATATAGTGTCTCAAGTCCCTCTTAGCAGACTAGGCCTTGTTAGAAGCCTCAACCCTATTAAGAGTTGCTTCAACCCTATTAGGAATTGGTAGAACAAATACAATGTATGCAAGAAGAGCCCACTATCCTAACAACAATTATATAATTTAGTTCTTCACAAAAATAGATATACATACAATACTTGTTGTATGTTGTACTTCACACTTGTACTCTTCATACATCAAAATTTGCATCACATAAGGCTTGCATATCTTTTAGATCATTCACACTATAGTTCACATATTGCTTCACACATATTTCAATTACTGCACAATATAAGATTTCTACTTATACCTTGCACATTACAAAAATCTTCTCTGTCGGCCTCATGTGTTCACATGCTTGACATAATAATGTCCACATACTTGGCTCATCACAATTTAGTAATTATTTCATAACCACAATAATTCTTAAGGCTGTAGAATCCAATTCTCTACTATGATCTGTTCTACACTGTTTAATACCTGCATTGGTATTTTAACCATATCTTGAGCTATACTATCTGTAAACACTTGTGCACTGATACACATCATCATGATACTATCATGAAGCTTCCCTAAATTGCACATGAGTTAACTCTCAATGAGTCATCCATACACTTAACATCTGTACAATGTGCTACTGTAAATTGTTTAACACTTAGACAAATTTCTAACTCTAAATGCATAAATGAAATGTTGAATGTGTGTTGCCATAAATAAAAACCATCAAGACATCTATCTAACCATATTGCTAATGGTTATGACTATAGTGGACTTCCTAAAGACCCAGTAAGGACTTGTTTAGACCTTCCCAAGATTTCTATTCAAAAAATTCACTTGGTACTAGGTTGTAGACCTTGCACAACCTTATTGAACTAACAAGTTTCTCCTACCAAAGGACTACTACCACAATTCCTCCACTAACTAGGATCTTAATTTTTTAATACCCTTTGTGGAATTTAAATATGTTGGTTTCATTCAATTTAGGCAATGGTTAAATGGGTTGTATTCAAACTTACTTAATACTCCAAGTTGTTATAAGAAGTCCTAATAGGTCTAATCTGATTAGCCTTGCGTATTGAGTGTTTAGCCTTTACCTTACTAACTGGCTAAATGACCCCAACATCAAATTATAGTTTCTACCACCCATTTGGGTGTTCCAAACAATATCAAGGATTTACACTTGGATTTTGCCTTTAAGATCCTAAACCCAGATTAAGCACTTTATAAGCTTATTGATCATCTTTAAAGCAATTTTACAAACTATACTTGTAGTCCATCACCAGATCAATCATCTTGAAGTCTAGACACTTGAATGGGATATGCACAAGTCTAAGGAATCCCAATCTACCTTTAGATTTTACCATTCGATCTTTTGTTCATTAAAGTCAACTTATCTTTCTCTCTTCATATCTTACCACTACACAATGATCAAATTAGGGCATCATTGCAAAAATAGAGAAGCAATCTTGGAAAGACCAAAAAACTAGAATTTTTTTTTAAAAAAAAACTACTATACATGTGTACCTAGCATTCCAAGAAGGCATAATGAATTCTGACTATGGAATTCTCGGAAAAATGCATTTAAGTACAAAAACCTAGGTTTTGAGGGTTTTAGACCTATGTGGATTGAAAATCATGACTCTCTTCATACACATAACTTTAGAGCCTCAAACTAGGTGAAAAAGAAAGCTAAAAGACTAAGATTTAAGATCTAAACTACTTATTTACACAACTAATCAATATGCTATGAGTTTTAGTATGGAAAATGTCTTCTAAAAGGAAAAATAAAGTAAAATTCAAACACAAAAACATGATTCTTGCTTTGATTGATCCAACTAACTTTAAAATAGTTTTCCAAGGGCTCATATTTGTTTTGAATCATTTGTACTCATTCCCAACTAAGTTTCAAGCTTGAATTTGTACTCTTACAATATTTTGCAAAAAATGTTACAAAATTTGCAAAGGAGCATTTTGCAATTTTGCACTTCTAATGCTCAAATCTTTACCCAAGTGTACCAAATCAACCAGAAACTATTCCAAACACCTAATACACCTTGGGACACCCTTCCTAAGCAATATTTACACTATGACCACCCTTGTTGGCTCAAGACCCCAAAATCATGTCCACCAATTAAGGTTTACAAACCAAAATGGGTCCAATTAGGCTCAATCTCACTAATTTGTTTGCTTGTAGACCTTATTACATCAAATAATTACATTTCGCAACAAAATGGTTAGGGTGCCCTTGCACCAAGCCTAATAACCACAATAGTTTTGCATAGATACCCCTTTAATTAGAACCCCAAAAAATGAAAACATGTGTACTAATAGCCGATCACACATGTACTAATAATCAATCATTTAAAAAATAAAATGTTTTGGTTAGTGATTGACCAATTCGTGCATCTCTATTGGGACATTTCATAAAGACTAATGAGACATTTAACCATAAGTATTGTGCTACGCCCTTAATATTATTGTATATAGGGTTATGAATAGTCAACTTGTGGCTATCTTAATCCTTAATTAAGTCACGTTATCATTATTATATTATAATTAGGTAGGTAGGTAGGCCTAGGTGTTATGAAGGATTGTGTCTATTCAACCTAATCTTAATTAGGTATATATAGGTGGTTGTGAGTCTTATTTCATCATCATATTGTGAAGTGTGTTCTCATTGGAGATATTTGGAGGTTGCCCCCTCGAAGTGGCCTATTACTCTTAGCTATTATCAAGTATTTATATAATATTTCATATTATTTCTTCTATTGTACAACTTATTTCATTACAAGCGGTATCAGAACATGATCTTGCCACCATAGAGGCAAGATTTTTTTCTCAACATTGGGGCAATTTTGGGAAGAGCATTACTTTCAGATTTTAGCAAATTTTTCAAAGATTTTTAAAGGGTTTTCAAAGAACATATTAAAGAAGCTATAATCCAAAATTTAGAGGAATTGGAGCAAATTAGAGAAAATTATTGTAGAATTACTATTTCTACACAATTTTTTGAGATCTTCATATCTTTCACATCCTGCCGAATTTGAGTAAAACTTGTATTGGGTTTTTTAATAGATAGTAGAGAAGCCTAAATTCAAAGCTTGGAAAAAGTGAAAAACAAAATAAACAAGATATTGTAAAATTAGGAAAATTTTCTCTCAAGGCAAAAAATTTGTTAATTTTTTTGGGGATTTTTTCCAAGGATTTCTTGACCCAAGTAAGTTACAATGAAAGAATAAATAAATCATAGAATTTACATTATATTTGTGTGATTTATTTCAAAAATATTGGTTTCCATCATGATGGGGCCTCCAAGAAGAGGCAAAAAGAATTCTACCACAATGGGGAAATCCTTTGATCAAGATTGGGAAGCAACAGAGGATAGTAAGCCCAATGAGGAACTTAGTAAGTTCAAGGAAGAGGTTAAGAAGGGTATGTGTGACCTATGAGGAGATATATCAAATATATGAAGCATGTTAAGCACCTATATGAATTTAACAAGGAAGGAGCTCTCAAGCAATCAAGGTGGAACCTTCAAGTCGACTTAATAATGACACAAATTTTATTAATCCTATGAGATCTAGGAATTTTTTTCCAAAGGTGGATATGCACAAATTTTATGGCAAGGATCCTCTAACATGGATAAATCAAATGGAGTTTTTTTTTTGAAATACATCAAATCCCATATGGACAAAAGGTTACGATGGCTTCCTTATATCTAGAACCAAATCAATTCATTTGGTATTTTTGGCTTTGTACTCATAACAGGAAAGAGGGTCTCACTGTATCATGGTCAGTTTTCACAGAAGAACTCCAAGCACAATATAGCAATAGCATGACAAAAAATTTCTTTAGCTAATTTGCTCAGATTTAAGAAATAGGATCAGTTAAGAATTATATTCAATAATTCCAAAATCTATCCTTAAGAGTGGATACAATTACAAAGGAGAACTTAAATGATTTATTCTTGGGTGGTCTTAAGGATCACATTAAACATGAGGTACACATGTTTTGTCCCAATTCAATAAATGATTCTTTTATATTGGTATGCAGGGTAGAGGAGAAGTTCTTGATTTCTAGAAAGTAGGGGGCTAATGTGATAAGAGACAAAGGATATTCAACACCTTATCTTCCTCAACCTACTAGGTTGACTCCAAAACAAATTGAGGAGAAAAGAGCAAAAGGGTTGTGTTTCAATTATTATAGCAAATATAGTCAAGGACATAAATGTAGTGAAAAGAAATTGTTCTATATTGAAGGTCCAAGTGAGGAAGAAGTGGATGGTCCCATATCAGAGGAGGATAGGGAGTCAGGTGAGGAATCATATGATTCTCAACCAATCATTTCTTGTCATGCTCTTTTAGGTTCTAGTGCACCACAAACTCTCAAGGTAGTGGGTTTCCTAAAGAAGTAGAAAGTAATAGTGTTGATCAACTTAGGTAGTACTCATAATTTCATCAATAAAAAGTTGGCAACTCTTCTAAATTATTTTATATATCTAGCCCCAAAGTTTTAGGTTTTGATTGTAGATGGGGGCATAGTTAGTTGTTCAAGAAAGTGTCATAGCATCAAATTATCCATGGGAGATTATCAACTTGATGCCCCAATATATGTGATATCCATGGGTGCAACAAATATTGTTTTGGGAGTACAATGGCTTACTACATTGGGAATAATTGAGATGAACTTCCAAGAACTATTTGTGTGATTTCAATCATAAGGAAAGGTAGTGGAGCTAAGAGGATTGAAGGAAAAATCCCCACAAATGGTAAGCTCTCATCAAATGTAAAAACTTCTTAAGAAAGGTGCAGATGGATTTGTGGCCAAGCTATGTTTGTTAGAAGTCTCAATCTAATGCTCTTATTAATCCAGATTTACAAGCAATAATTGATCATCACTCAGTGATTCTTGGAGATATGCCTAAAGGAATTCCTCCTAAGAGGGTTCATAACCATGTCATACAACTAGTTCTAGGGAGTCAACCACCAAACATTAGGCCTTATAGGTACCCACACATATAAAAAAGTGAGAAAGAAAAAATTGTGGAGGAAATGCTAGAGATAGGAATTATTACAGGCATGGCCAAAGTGCTTGCTTCTCACTTGTTGTGCTAGTGTGTAAGAAGGATGAAACTTGGTACATGTGTCCAGATTATAGAGTGCTCAATAAGTACACCATTAAAAATAAGTTTCCTATTCTAGTCATTGATGATCTTCTAGATGAATTAAATGGAGCTATGTATTTTACCAAGTTAGATCTTAGATCAGGTTATCACCATATTTGGATTAAGGAGGAAGATATTTGTAAGACAACATTTTGAACACATGAAGGTCATTATGAATTTTTGGTGATGCCATTCAGTCTTACCAATGCACCATCTACATTCCAAAGTTTGATGAAATCCATTTTTAAGAAGTTCTTGAGCAAGTTAGTGTTAGTGTTTTTGGTTGATATATTAATTTATAGCAAGACTTGGGAAGAACATTTGCAGCATGTAGATCAAGCATTAAAATTACTTTAAGATCGTCAACTCTATGCTAAGCCATCTAAGTGTGCTTTTGGTCTCAAGGAGGTGGAGTATTTGGGACACATAGTTTCACATGAAGAAGTAAAGGTTGAGCCTAACAAAATTAAGGCTATCATGGAATGACCTATTCCAAAAACTATTAAGAAGTTGAGGGGTTTATTGGGATTGACATGATACTGTAGACACCTAAAAACCTTTAGAAAATAAAGTGTTTTTATTTTCTGAAAAAGTCCTGATGACATCATCATTAATTAATTAATTAATTATTTAATTAATTAATTAATTTTTATGCCATTAAATCCCTTTATCTTAATTAAAAATATTTAATTAAGGAATCCCTCCCAAAAATGTTTAAATCTTATTTAAACATTATTTCCTTATTTATTAATTATTTAATTAATAAATTGACCAAAAATCCACAATCATCCATTGAAGCCTTTGGAAGCATATTGAGCATACATCCTATCCATTTAGATAAAGCTACTCAACAGGAGAGCTTCTTATTGAGAGAGTCCATTAATGGCTCATATTCTCAATTGAGAGTTCATCTTAGTCTATCTTGAAGTTTATGAATTTTGTTTAGTTTGTAGAAGCTTTATTTAAATTTGGTTTCTATTAGCATACTAACATTGCTCATATACATTTTGGCACGCCCGGTGGGACCCCGCATGGGTCATCTTCATTAGCTTTTTTAGTCAAGTTTTGTATGTTATTTGCTGATTTTGGCTAATTTTTATTGTTTTTGTGATTGGTAGGATTGTATAAATTGGTTTTGTAGGTCCACATGAGCATGAAGAAGACAAAGGAACTCATAATCTATCTCATAGTGTTTGCAGATTTTTCAAGCTTATAGGTGGACAAAAAACTTGAAATTATTCTTCCTCTTCTTGTCTATATTCTTCTTATTCCATCTACTTCTTCTTCTTCTTCTTGTGGGAGATCTTGGCCATTTTTTTTTAAGGAAGCAAAATCATACACACTTCTTTTTAGTGCTTAAAATGAACCCCCAAATCATACTTAAATCCATTGAAAAATTAAAAATTTGCAAGAAAGAAAAAATCTTTTAACAAGTGAAACTAAACCAATCTAATCATTTTCATCCTTGCAACATCAAGGTTTTAGATGCATTCATGCAAAATTAGGAACACTTCATTTTTGGGAATTTAAAAAGAACTTCAAGTTTCCATTTCAAAAGGTTCAAAATCAACACTAAGTGCACACTAAAGTTCTTTTAAAAAATCTCATGAAAACTAAGAGTCCTAAATGGTTGCCAAAAATTGTCCTAAAAGCTTTGTTATTTGTTCCAAACAAATTTCTTATTTCAAAATCTTGAATGTTTCTTAGGATTTTCATGCATCAAAACAATCTAGGAATATCATTTTTGGGCTTAAAATATGCAAACTAGAACACAAAATCTTGAATGAAAACCAAAGTCTAAAGAGTCATTTTCACTTTTGAGTCCAAAACAATCTTGAATGATCTAAGGTTAAAACAAAGCACTTCAAAGTTCTTAAAACAACACACAGAATCTCAATCTTGAATGCTCAAAAGAAAACACTTGAATGTTTAACCACTTTTCTTTGAATGCATGTTGTTAAAATCACTCTTGAATGCCATGGATTAAAATCAAATTTTTCTTGAATGCATGATTAAAACAACAAATCCAATCTTGAATTCTAAGGATCAATTAACCATTGCAATATCAAACACTTCATTTGGAGCTTCTAAAAATTGAACAAAACAAATCTCTTTTCCACATGCAATCTAGGTAAAGTTTGATTTTTGGACATTTAAGAAACCTTGTTAAGTTAAAATACAAATTTGCAAAAATCAATTTGAGTAGTTCTTTGGACTCACCTCTTTTCTAATCACCCATCAAATATTAACCATTGGTTGCAATCTCAGCGCCATTTATGGGGATGGGTCTACTTGAAAAAGGTGTTAAATGTTCCACAATCTAACTCACTCACTTGGTCTTTGAATGTTTGCTTTAACTTTATCAAAATTCTTAAATGATCAAAACTCTAGATTAAATCGATCACAATTCAAGTTTGGGCACTAAAATTGAACAACAACTGATGTGGAGAGCCTCCGGGCGCGCGCTTGAAATTGAATCTCACACACTTTTGTTTTGGGCTTAAAATAAACTCACACTCAATCTTGAATGCCTTAAAGAAAATTAATCGATATTTGACGTGGAGGGCCTCTGGGCGCGCGAGTTTTCTTTTGTTGACCCTAACTCTTCTTATTGTTTGCATTCTTCGATCGATTTACTTTTGTTGGCACTTCAAGTTGGAATAAACATTGTATCTTAAACATGAGTGCTTGCAAAGTCTAGATCAGAAAACTTAAGCGTCAGTTGGTAAAAGAACAAGCATGTTTTTTAGCCCAAGGTCATCCAAGTCTTCTCTCCCCTTGTCGTCTTTCGAGGCCATCTTGGGTGCATAAGATTAGGATCCAAAACCTTGTTTCTTTTTAGGAGGCCTTCTTGGGGATTTCATCACCCCTTGGATGACCTCAACTCCAGCGTTCTGGCAGAGTATAAGAATCAGAAGGTGAATCGAAAGACACCTCTCTTGGGATCAAGATTTTGTCACTCGAGCTAAGCCTCAAGGAACTTTATACCCTTGAGAAGTGAAAGAGGAGAAGTGGGTTACCGCTCCTCTCGGCTGTGTGACATCTTTTTGGTCTCATCTACGGATTTGGGCCTCACGTACCTTGGGTATATCGAGGACTCCTTAGCTAAACCAATTGTCAACCTTGTAGACAACCATCTAGGATGTTAATGTGTTTGAGGTGACTGATCAAAACATTTGTAGAACATACACACTCCTTGGCGCAAGTATCAATTTCTGAGAATCAAAAACTTCTATCTGGTTGTTTCTATCTATTGCTTGATCTTTTATTTGTTGAATGAATGTTTGCCAAACTTGGTCAATCCTAGCTTAGGGCATACTTAGCGTAGTCATTGCCTATTCTAGAAGTTGAACGAGTTGAAGCAAAACAACCAAGATCTCTCAATGCCAAGCAGATTCATAAATTGATGTCAGAGCAACCCAAACCCAAACAGAAGTTCCACAAAGTTAAACTCAAACCATCTCTAGCATACCAAGAACTTTCAGCCAAGAGAAAAGAAATAACACCAAGCCCACGAATTGCCAAACTCCACAAAGCAGAGGACAAAGCTACCGACGAAGCACTTCAAGAGGCTTGGTTAGAGCGCACCATCAAATTTAGCCAACGTCCAGGAGTTAATCCTGCTTATGCCTTACCAACTAGGCATGATTTCTATGATTAGACACCCTTGTTTCTCCACATCTTCTTGGATTAGCTTCACTTTAGAGTCATCTTTGTAGAAAAGCCAGCCATCTTAGGTTATCCCCTTAAGCATTATTAGCTCATCCATCTCATTTAGAATCAAACCATCTAGCCAGCAATCAAAACCTCACATCCAAGCCTTCAAAATTGTTGTCACTTTTTCCAAAAGTTTGCCACTCCTAAAATCTTCCAAATCCATCAATCTCACCAAGGTTATCCCTTTGACAGAGCTTTGTCTAGGGTAATCCAGCTTTGTCACTTGTTATCCCTCATCACCTTGAGCTAAAGGTTGGGATCCACAAGTGGTCAATCTCGTGTTCTTCCTAAAGGATCATCAGTCTATCCTTAAGTTGACACAATCACCACCAAGCTTGCACATAGGAAAGCAGACCTTTCGTGCTTTGGCAACATATCTTTGAAGTTAGAATCTCCAACCCAATCCTCCTTAGGTTTTGTCATATAGCTTTGCCTTAACCTAGGAAATCATTTGCATAGAGAAGCCTTCCCCCTTTTGCATCCATCAGCATTATTGCATCTCATCCCTAGGAGCATTTTTCATGCCACCCGTCACTCGCTTAGCCAAGAAGAAAGAAACAATGGAGCCCTATCATTTGGATCGAACAACCTCACCCCCTTTGAGCACTCAGCCATCCTTCAGCCCACAGAAAGCTATGCCATCATGTACTGACATTGAAGCTTTCATGAACCAACCAGGAAATGCAGTATTGGTAAATGCCATTATAGACAAGAACAAAGAGACAATCATGGCTAATTTTCCAAGGGAAAATGTAGGAACCTTTGACTTTGGAAGACCCCCTCCATTATCAGATCCATCTCACCCATTGTTTGGGCAGATACCACCACCCATAGGCTCTTATGATCCAAATTATCCTCAATATATGCCAAAAGAAGAGCCTCTAGCCAATCCATATGATCCAACAGACCCAAACATACCATCATCCACCCAAGTTGAAATCTCCATGCCGCAAGCCAACCCAGCCACCACCACTCCATCCTTGGTTCATACCTCTCCGCTCCAAACCCCCTTTACCCAAAACAGCTCACCGTTCACCCCCTTCACTATTGCTGCTGTTGCTCCCCAACCCAGCCTTCCAAATCCACCCATCTCCCAAATCAGTGCTAGCATCTTTGGCCAACCTCAACAATATACAACAGGGATGCCACCCATGGGGCCAAGTAATCAACCTTTCATCACCCCCAGCTTGTTCACTATAGCCCAAAGCACAATCCCATCATTTCCATTAGGTCTTGGGAGCTCAATACCATTAGCCACAAATCTACAAGCTACTACCCTCACTCCACAAAGCTATCAAATCCCACAAGCTACTACCAATTTTCTACCAAACTCCCAAGTGACCCCAGCCCCTGCCACCACTCTACCAAGCTTCCAAATCCAACCACAAAGCTATCAAACCCCATCAGTTCCATTCCCAAGCTTTCAATTCCCACCACCTCCACCACCAACTAATCCATTACCTCCAATTACCAACTACTTTTCAATGCCACTTCTAGGAGGTAATCCACCACCCCAACCAACCACCAATTATTTGCAGATACCATCCCAAATGGGGGCACAACCCACATATATTGGTCAAACCCCATAAGCCCCCCGATCCTTTCCCCAAGCCTCTCAACCATCTTATACCTTACCTCCACAAAGTAATCCATTTATCCCACAGCCAGCTTATGTTCCTCAATCCCAACCTCAAATCCCATATCAACAGCAAGCCTCGCAGCACATGCAGCAATATGCGCCACCTCCCCCTCAGCAACCTGTCATCCACCATGCAGCTGCCCAAACAATGTACAATCCCTATCAGCAAATCCCTCATAGCCATCCATATTCAGTGGCCCCATCCAGCACATACCTACCTCAAGGCACTCCTACATTGGGGGCACCCCAGCCATCACCTATCAATTCAGAATGGGAGCAAATGAAGATAGCTCTGAAAGCCATCCAAGAAGGGAATGATCCGAAGACATTCAAGTTTGAGAATGTGTGTCCTTACCCATTTGACAGAGCCATTACCATGACACCATTTCCCGAACACTTTGAGGTACCCAAATTTGACAAATTCAGAGGAAAAGGAGACCCTGTCACACATATCAAAGAATTTTACATGCACTGCCAGGACATAGCATACAATGATGTCTTCCTCTTGCGCCTTTTTCCCAAAAGCTTGGTTGGACCAGCTCTTGAATGGTTTTATAGAATCCCCTATGGCACAATTAAAAACTTTGCTGAATTATCTGAGGCATTTGTAGCCCAATATGCCCATCTCATTGAAACAGAGCTATCAATAGTTGATCTTGTCCACACCAAGCAAAAAGGTGGAGAAAGCCTTGCCGAATACCTGCAAAGATGGCAAACCCTTACCACCCGCATATCTTGCACCTTGCCAGAACACCATGTGGTGAAAATGTTTATTGATAATGCCCATCCTAGCTTGGCTCACCACATGACCATGAACTGTTTGCAAACCTACAAAGATATCAAAGAGAAAGGAATGATCCTTGAGCAAGGACTCATTAAAGATGGTTTGGTCAAGCTTTACAAGGAAGCCAACCAAAATCAATCACATTCCAATGACAAGTCTAGGTATTGGAACAAAAACAAGCACGTTGCAACAAATGGCATCACTAACACCAGACATGTGAATATTGTTGGTCCTTCTCACAACTAGTCCAACCCACCATATCAACCAAAAAATCAACAAGCTATCAACTACCAACAACAGAATAACCAAAGCTATCAAAACCACAATCCAAGACCCAACTTCCAAGGGTCTAGCAATCAAGCTAATGCCATCAATGTAGCTGCAGGACAAAAGCCTAGATTCCAACCTAAACCTAGAAACTATACACCCCTTGGTGAGCCATTGGATGTCATTTTTGAGAAATTAGTCAAAAAAAACCTCATCAAATTTCCTCCTACCTAGCAAATTGACCCAAGCCAATCCAAAGCTGCATGGTACAAAGATAATGAGTACTGCAAATTTCATAGGGTAAAAGGTCACACTACCCTCAGATGCATGAAACTGAAAGACTATGTGCAGGACCTCATTGATCGGAAGGAAATCACTGTTGGTGCCCAAACCTCTCCCAATGCAAGCTTACAGATCTATCAAAATGTTTTTCCTCCACACCACAACCAAAATCCTGGAAAAGCACCTATCCAAACCAACAACAACAACACCAACAACCGTCAGCCAAACCAACAGCATGGGAAGAACAATGACCACACTTCATCCTATATAGACTATGGTAGCCTTATAGGTTGTATATCCAAGAAAGAGCCTTCCGTCAATGTTATCAATATCCAAGGACCAAACAGTGAGTGTTCAGTCACCACTTGAAGAGCACGATTTAACATCGCAGGCCCACCTGTTACACCAACACCATCAGCTCCATCAAAAAGCCAGTACAATATCTTGGAACACCTTGGGAACATGCCAGCCCAAATCTCCATTTTAGACCTTCTTCGCACTAGTCCTATGTACAAGAACATCCTTGATAGTGCTCTCATAGAATCTCGTGTCCCTTCTGATATCAATGCTACTGATTTTTGTAATCTTGTTGGACACCTCTCATCCTCATGTGCCTTATCGTTCAAACCCACTGACATACCCGTGGTCGAGCCAGATCACACCCTTCCACTTCGCATAGCCATCATGGTATCCAACTTTGCTGTAAAAAGAGTAATGATAGATAATGGATCAGCCTTGAATATTTGCACCCTAAAATTCATAAAACAAGCTGGGTATACTGAGGCAGATATCATCAGTGAGGTTATCACCATCAAAGCTTATGACAACTTGGAAAGAACCACAGAAGGAACTATTTTGCTGCCAATCAAGGTTGGGCCAGTCATCCAAGAGACACTCTGCCATGTTATTGATCTAAACCTACCATTTAACATCCTCCTCGGTCGCCCATGGATTCATGCCATGAAAGCCGTTCCATCCACTTACCATCAGTGCATCAAATTTCTGCATCAAGGCACTGAGGTAACCATCCATGCCGATCTAGAACCCTTTGCTTACTGCAATGCGGTTGAAGCTTCATATACAAACCATTGCCCTGGAATTGATATCGAAACATCCATTGCCAGCTCATCCCACACTTATAATGACCCAGAAACCATCCTTGCCTCTACCCTCTCTACCGTGAAGATCAATAACAAAGGTTGTGGAGAGTATAGTCTGTCAGATGCATTTGTTGTCGTGGCACTCCCACTTGATCCACATGCCCATGGACAACCGACATATCACAAAGCTAAGGAGGTTCCACCTCCTTGATACAAATAGTTTGGCCCAACAACCTTTGTATCCTCAAAAATCCCTCTTCATGAGGAGCTCACTCCAGATATCAACAAATGGTTACATAAGGATGCACCTCAAAGAAATCAAGCACGCCTTGATCACTTCAGCCAAAAGTATCCCCAAGAACATAAGCTCATCACTGAAAAATGGAACTATCAAGGTGGTGGTCTAGGACCAGAAGAAAGAGGCATGCAGTGCCTCATCGACGCACACAAGTGGGAATCGAAGTCAGGTCTTGGCTTTGGCATACCCACAATTGGGGGCACCAATGAGAACGGTCACGCTTTTTTAAACATTCACTGCAAACTTGTCAAAATCGAAGACATTCCTGAGGAAGTTGAAAAGAGAGCCTACGACAATATCCTAGACCAAATCTCCCTCGGAGACTCTGTTCTCCAAGAACTATCCATCCGCCTCATTGACCTAACACTCGCCCATCCACAACTCATAGATTGGGACCAGCCAAGTGTCATACACATCGATGAGTTCACATCAGAGGAGGCACTTCTAAGATTCATGGGAGCTGAAACTCCTCACAAGAAAACAAAGCCAAATTCTGCCTATATCTACAAGCTAGATCCCAAGGGGTATTTTGGAGAAAATCCCCAACCTAGTTCCGATACACCCAAAACTGGAACTAAGGTGGATCTAAGACTAGCTAAGGCAACGAAGAGAACCCCTCAGCAAGAAAATCTAGAAGAACATGAGGATTTAGCATTGCCTCCTCAAGATAATCAACCAGAGGTGTCTTCTATTCTAATTGAGGATACTCGAGAAGTCAACATTGGTTCATTAGAGATCCCCAGACTTGTTCACATTGCTGCATCCCTATCACAAGACCAACCTGACCTCCTCTTTGAGGTCTTAAGAGAGAACATTGGCCAATTTGCATGGTCATATCAGGACATGCCAGGACTTGATCCAAAGCTTTTAGTTCATCATCTTGCAGTTGATCCAAAGATCAAGCCCATCAGACAAAAGCTTAGAAAAATGCACCCCAAGGTGGCATTATTGGTCAAAGCTGAATTAGAAAGAATGTTAGCTGCTAAGGTTATCCGACCTATCGACTACTCAGAGTGGATCTCCAACATGGTCCCTGTCACTAAACCTTCCGGTGACATCAAAATCTGCACTGATTTTAGAGATCTTAACAAAGCTTGTCCAAAAGATGATTTTCCCTTGCCCAACATAGATATGATTTTAGATCTTACAGCTGGACATGAAATTTTGTCCCTCATGGATGGATTTTCTGGGTATAATCAAATCAAGATTGCAGAAGAGGATCAGCATAAGACAGCATTCACTACCCCTTGGGGAACCTTTTGCTACAACATGATGCCTTTTGGCCTAAAGAATGCTGGGGCTACCTATCAAAGAGCTATGACAGCCATTTTTCATGATCTCATCCATAGCATTTTGGAGGATTATGTGGATGATATCTTGGTCAAGTCTCATACCTTCATGGATCATCTTGCTGACCTGGAGAAAGTCTTTGATAGGTTAGCCAAATATCATCTCATGCTGAATCCCAAGAAATGTGTCTTTGGGGTCACATCTGGAAAGCTTCTAGGTTTCATAGTTTCTAAACGAGGTATAGAGATCGACCCCAAGAAGGTCAAGGCTATCTTAGACATGCCTCCTGCCCAGACACTACGACAGCTTCGCTCTCTTCAAGGAAAGCTCCAATCTGTTCGGCGCTTCATCTCCCAGCTTGCAGATAAGTGTACACCATTTTTACATTTACTGAAGAAGGATGAGAACTTCAAGTGGGATCCTTTATGTCAGCACAGCTTCGACCATCTCAAGCAGTATCTCATCAATCCCCCTATCTTGGTTCCACCAGTTCTTGGTCGTCCCCTAATTTTGTACATATCAGCAACACCGACTGCTCTAGGGGCACTTCTAGCACAGCTTGATGACTACAACAGAGAAAGAGCCATCTACTACATCAGTAGAACCCTAGTTGGTTATGAACTCAATTACACTCCTATGGAAAAAGCTTGTTTGGCAGTTGTTTTCTCAACTCAAAAGCTTCGCCATTACATGCTAAGTCATACCATCCAACTAGTCTCCAAGATTGACCCTCTCAAGTATATGCTCTCTAGAACAACACTTACAGGCCGTTTGGCCAAATGGGTTATGCTCCTTAGTGAATTTGACATCCAGTATGTGGATAGAAAGGCAATCAAAGGGCAAGCTATAGCAGATCACCTAGCTGATGCACCTCTAATAGATGCTTATCCATTGATCACAGAATTTCCAGATGAGCATATCTGTCTAATTGAAGAACAACCCCCATGGAAACTTTATTTTGATGGCTCATACACATCTCATGGATCAGGGGCAGGAATATTGTTGGTCACACCTCAAGGAGATTACATTCCAAAAGCCTTCAAGCTACAATTCCCTAGCACCAACAATATAGCTGAATATGAGGCCCTCATAGCAGGATTAAAGATAGCTGCAGAATGGAACATTGTTGAGCTACAAATCTTTGGCGATTCTCAGCTCATCATCAAGCAAGCCCTAAATAAATATCAAACCAAAGATGAAAAGCTATTACCCTACAAAGAGCTGGTTGATCAGCTAACCCAACATTTTACAAAGCTTCAGTTTACACAAGTGCCTCGAATACAGAACAAAGCAGCAGATGCTATGGCTACTATAGGCTTGCTCTTGGAAATTCCCCAAGTAGCTACACAGTATGAGTTTTTAGTGGAGCAGCTCCTCACACCCGCCTATGCGAATGAGGATTCAAACCGTGTTTGTATCTTGGTTGGTCCCCAATCCCCTTGGTACCATGAGATTCACGCTTACCTTAATGATGGTATCATATCCCCTCACCTCACACCTACCCAACGCCAGAACCTCATCCGAAAATCATCCCGCTATGTTATCATAGCCAATACCCTATATTGTCAGGGTTATCACGATACTCTCTCTCGATGTTTAGACCAAAATGAGGCCGCGATGGTGTTAAAGGAAGTACACTCTGGACTTTGCGGTGGCCACACAAGTGGTATTGTCCTAGCGCGACAAATCCTTAGAGCAGGCTACTATTGGCCTACCATTGAAGAAGACTCCTGTGACTTTGTCAAAAAGTGTCTCCCATGTCAGCAGCATGCAAATCTTGTGCATGCTCTGGCACAGGATCTACAGCCTATTGCACCACCTTGGCCTTTCGCTTGTTGGGGCCTTGATCTAGTTGGAACTATCACACCCCTCTCATCTGATGGACATAAATGGATAATAACAGCTACAGACTATTTCACTAAATGGGTGGAAGCAGTCCCCCTAGTCTCAGCTACAGGAGTTCAGGTCTCCAAGTTCATCTTGTACCACATTGTTTGCCGCTTCGGCATCCCATCCACCATCTTCACCGACCACAAAGGTAACTTTGAAAATCTCAACATGGAAGAATTATGCACTTCCCTCCACATCCATCATCGCTTTTCTAGCCCATATTTCCCATAAGGTAACGGCTAGGCAGAGGCAACTAACAAAACCCTCCTCAAAATTCTAAAGAAAGTTGTCAATGATTCCGGCCGTGATTGGCACCTACAAATAAATCCAACCCTATGGGCCTATCAAACTTCCTTCCGTACATCCACAGGCACAACTCCATACTCCCTAGTCTATGGTGCTGAAGCGGTACTACCTATAGAGGTTGAACTTCCCTCCTTGTGCATATCTTTGCAAGGGAAAATATCAGATGAAGAATATAGAGTAGCTCGACTCACCCAGCTAGATCTCTTAAACGAGAAGTGGCAACAAGCCTATGATCATCTCACAGTCTATCAAACTCGTCTCAAAAGAAATTTCAACAAGAAGGTGCTTCCACGACACTTTCAGCCAGGTGACATGGTCCTCAAAGAAAACATGAAAGTCCAAGTAGATCGAGAAAAGAAAGGCAAGTTTGAACCTACATGGCTTGGTCCTTATGTTGTCACTGCTTCCTTTGGCTCTGGAGCTTATCAGCTATCTACACCAGAAGGAGAACTCTTGAATGATCCTACTAACATCATTCATCTCAAGAAGTTCTATGCTTGAAGATCCTTGGTATACCTAGCTTTTGAAAAATACAAAAGAAAAAAATAGTAAAGAGAAACAAGCGTCCAATGGTGAAAACTTGGCAATTCAAGCACCTTGGATAGGTACCTTGGTGAAAACCTGGTAATTCAGGCACCTTGTGTACTAAAGACTAATCCATTATCTATCACTATCCTATCCCTCATCCATTCACCCACCATCCCATTAGACGCACTTGCTTGTTCCCTTGATGTTCCAACCAAATATCCAAAATCTGATGAAGCTTGTAAATACCTCCTGTACAACTTGTAAAATCTTGTACCAAAGCTTGTATTATACCTTGTAAATCTCGTACCATACCTTGTATATCCAAATCTTGTCCAAAGCTTGTACCATACTCCAAATTGTAGATAATCTTGTATCCTAGCTTGTATCCTATCACATGCACCCAAAGAATTCCATTTTCCTTAAGCTTTTCGCAAACCATCTACCTATCCACCTATCAACAATTATAGACATCCCATCCTTCACAAACATTTCCATCTCACAAAAAACCAAAACATGAACAAACTTGTACATTTGTAACATATCTTGGTCAGTCAACCTGTACATCCTCTTTAACTTAGTACCATTGTATCTATCCAGCTTTCGTGTCATTTCATCCTTGATCAACATCTTGTACACACCACATAGCTTGTTTAGCTATTTCAATGCATCCTTTAGCTAGATCTCCTGTCACCAAAGTGTTATCCTTCTTAGTTCAGCTTGCTAGACGCACCACTCATCCTGATCCACCAACTTAGGTGCTCTTCGATAGGTCCTTGCAGGATATAGCTTTCCTCAAGTCTAATCTTGGTCCGTTAGTACCTCGTCCTACCCATCTCGTTGGCAAACGGCTCTCTTTTGGATTTTCACTTTCTTTTGATTTGGAATCTCCCCTTTTGGGTCTTGAAGTATCTTTTCCAAGCAATCTCCTTGTTCCCTCCTCAAGGTTGCCATGATCTTTCATATCATGGTATGCTGCGAATGGGGCAATTAGAGTGTAAGGTCTTGATCAAGTCTTTCTTTTGTTTTTCTTTTCTGCTTGTGGGTTACCTAGTGTCGGTTCCGCACTGCTTCCTCTGGGATTCATGTGTGATGCTCGGGCAACCCTTGCGTGTTTGTTTTGAGTTAGTTTGTCAGTCCTTTGGACGGTTGGTGAAAAGGCCTTGATGTTCTTGGTAACCTTTGCAATTAACCAATAGTCCTATAGCAAATCTAGTGCTCAACTACATGGTGGTACTTCTCTTTGAAGTATCCCCCCACTCAAAAAGCTTCAATGGTTTTCTTTCATCTCCGTTATCCCCCATCCATATCCAGCATCCGTCTCTCCTACCCCAGCTTATGCATCAGTATCTCTTTGAATCACTCATCACTCTTAGCTTTAGGGATCCACAATCCTAGTCTTAGGGATCCACCAATCCAAATCAACCCACCAAGCCTCATCTTTCGAGATCCACAATCCTAGTCCTAGGGATCTCCGAAACCCATCTTCCACCAATCTAACTTTTTGAAATCCTGTTGCATCAGCTTTATAATCCCTTCATCCATCTCCCTATCCTGGATTCTTTTATATAGCGCTCCGCTCCTTTATCCTCTGCAATTCCTGAGATCTTAAGCTTGCTTCCTCTTGTGCCTCTGATTCTCCCTTTATCATTCTCCCATAGTAAGAGTTTGAGCTAACTAAACCTCTTCTCTTAATCCAATCTGAGTCTCCTTGCTCATCCCAGATTCTTGTACTTTTCAAGAAGTCATCGAGCCTCACTTTCTCTCCCCGCCGCCTTCTTGAGGGGGCATCTTATAGTCCATTCTCTCCTCTTCTGCTCTAGCCTTGGGCATATTATTTTCTTATCTTTGATGTCATGCCACTTGTGGCATCACATCAAAGAGGGGCAAAATGTAGACACCTAAAAATCCTTTAGAAAATAAAGTATTTTTATTTTTTGAAAAAGTCCTGATGACATCATCATTTATTAATTAATTAATTATTTAATTAATTAATTAATTTTTATGCCATTAAATCCCTTTATCTTAATTAAAAATATTTAATTAAGGAATCCCTCCCAAAAATGTTTAAATCTTATTTAAACATTATTTCCTTATTTATTAATTATTTAATTAATAAATTGACGAAAAATCCTAAAATAAATAAAAAATTTATTTTTTGCCCAAAACTTGGCCAATTTCTTTATGACCAATAACCTCTTCCAAAATCTTCTAATCCTTCTTTAATTTTGATTAAAGGCTAATCCCATCATTTCCTACCCCTAATCCCAACTCAAAATATTTAATTAAGATTAAATATTAATCCTCATGTTTATTAAAAAAGTTTTAATAAATATCTCCTCAACCCAAACCCTTGAAATAAATAAAACTTTATTTATTTTCTAAAAATCTAATTTATCCTCACCCTAAGAAGTTCTAGACTCTTCTAGAAAGTCTTCATCCTCATCCTAGGAAATTCTAGACTATTCTAGAAAGTCTTTATCCTCATCCAAAGTCTAGACTCTTCTAGAAGATGTCTTTAAACCTAATCCTAATCCCCTCCTAACCTTGTCACATTCCCTAAACATGAGTTAAAACTTCCTAACCCAAGCCAAAGTTAACAAATATCTCCTCCTTCACCCACCCTCATTAAATGCCATCCACTTGCCTATCCCTAAGCTAATCCTAAACCATCCTAATCCATCCTCTAATCATTTGCACAAGCCTAAGCAAGCTTAAAACCTTCCTAATCAAGTCCAAGCTGAATTTGCTCTCATCACCCTCAAAATATCTCAACCATAAAACTTTATGAAGTCCACTAGGTCATAAATGACTCTTACAAGCCCTTTTATTGCTCTTACAAGTCATTATGAAGGTCTTTATGAAGATTTTATCCCTTGAGCCTCTTTTGTTGACTCATCCTTCTCCTTTTCTCCATCCTCTCACCATGTGACATGTGTCACTCCTTGATTGGTTGTAAGGAAGCACAATCCATGTGCTCTCCTCTCATGCAATCTAAGCCCTCCATGAGCTTTTTCCCATCCTTGCATCTTAGCCCTCAATCCCTCAAGCCTCTTGCCTATAAATTGGATCCTTCCCCTTTGCAAAATAACACAATCCATGAAGTAAAGTTATAATGCTATTTTGAGAGCCAAATCCATACTAAAGCCATCTATCCACACCAAAAATCCACAATCATCCATTGAAGCCTTTGGAAGCATATTGAGCATACATCCTATCCATTTAGATAAAGCCACTCAACAAGAGAGCTTCTTATTGAGAGAGTCCATTAATGGCTCATATTCTCAATTGAGAGCTCATATTAGTCTATCTTGAAGTTTATGAATTTTGTTTAGTTTGTAGAAGCTTTATTTAAATTTAGTTTCTATTAGCATACTAACATTGCTCATATACAGATACTATAGAAGATTTGTGAAGAATTATGGTCGTATAGCAGTGCCCCTTACAACTTTGTTGAAGAAGGATTCTTTTCATTGGAATGAATCTACTAATGTATCATTTGAGAAATTGAAGAAGACTATGTGCACAACTCTAGTACTTGCCACTACAGACCTCACCAAGGAATTCATTGTGGAATGTGATGCTTCTGGAAATGGGATAGGAGTAGTTTTCATGCAAGAAAATCAACCAATTTCTTTTGAGTCATTAATTAAAAGGTAAAAATCAACTCAAACCTATTTACGAGAAGGAAATGTTAGCAATCCTTCATGCAGTAAAAAAATGGAGGCCTTATTCAATGGGTCAACACTTCAAGGTTAAGACAAATTATGATAGTCTAAAATATTTTTTGGAACAAAGACTATCATTAGAAGGGAAACAAAAATGGGTCACTAATATGTTGGGATATGACTTTGAAATTGCATACAAGAAAGGGAAGGAAAATATTGTGGCTGATGCACTTTCTAGGAAGGATGAATAAGATGAATCCTTATTGTGTGTCCTTTCAAAATTACAAGAAAATTGGGTGGTAGAAGCCAAAGAAGAGTGAAAAAATGATGTTGCAACAAGTAATCTCATCCATCAAAATAAAAATGACCCTAGTAGTTTAGATAAGTTTTGTTTAAAGGGGGATATTCTGTGATATAAAGAGCACTTATATCTTTGCAAGAATTCCACTCTTAAACACGAGATTCTCAAAGAACTACATGAGTCCCCAATTGGTGGTCATTCGAGATTTTTGAAGACATATCATACCTGGTCAAGCAAGATTTTTTGGGAAGGGCTAAAAGATGATGTTCAAAAGTTTGTGGCTGAATGTTTGGTTTTTCAAAGAAATAAGGGGAAAACAATTAAGACACCAGGTCTCTTGCAACCTTTATCTATTCCTAGCCAACGTTGGGAAGAGGTATCCATGGACTTCATCACAGGGCTCCCCAAATCTAAAGGTCATAATGTCATAATGGTAGTAGTTGATCACCTCACTAAATATGCACATTTTATTGCATTATCACATCCTTTTACACCAATTATAGTGGAAAATTTTTTCTTGGAATATCCAAAAGCTATATGGTACACCTAAGGTTATTGTTAGTGATCGTGATCCTATCTTTATAGTCACTTTTGGAAAGATTTATTCTCACGTTTGGGTACTCAATCGGCTCATACTTCTTCATACCATCCACAATTAGATGGGCAAACTGAGGTGGTTAATAAATGTTTGGAAGGATATCTACATTTTTTCACTTCATAAAGATAATCTCAATGGGTAGATTGGCTACCTCTTGCAAAATGGTGGTACAATACTTCTTTTCATAGCTCATCAAAAATGTCTCCATTTTTGGCATTTTATGGATATCATCCTCCTTCCATCACATCATCATTAAAGGTGTTACCAAGAGTTCAAGCAGTAGAGGATCATTTGCTTCATCAACAATAGGTACTTACAGGACTCAAGGAAAATTTAGGTATGGCACAAAATTGAATGCAACAAGGAGACCAACATCGTAGTGAAAGAAAATTTGAAGTTGGGAATTGGGTCTTCTGAGATTGTAGCCTTATATTCAAATCTCAATGAAGCAACAAAAAAAGAATAATAAGTTGTCTCCAAGGTATTATGGAACATACCAAATCATGCAAAAGATTGGTACTATTGCCTACAAGCTCGAGTTGCCACCAACAAGAAAGATACATCCAGTTTTTCATGTTTCTTGTTTGAAGAAGGTAATTAGGCAGAATATTCCTACTCAAATAGTACTACTAGAACTTGATGAATAAGGAAGAATAATTTTGGAACCAGAGTGCATTCTTCAAACAAGCACAAAGAAGCTAAGGAACAAAACCCTGACTCAATATCTCATCCAATGGAAAAATTTACTAGTTGAAGAGGCCACATGGGAGGATGAGGAGTTCATTCAAAAGAATCCACTTGGTTAGCATTGAGTAAAATGCTTCTTTCAAGAGATGGGGCATGTTATGCCCTTAATATTATTGTATATAGGGTTATGAATAATCAACTTGTGGCTATCTTAATCCTTAATTAAGTCATGTTATCATTATTATATTATAATTTAAGTAGGTAAGTTGGACTAGGTGTTATGAAGGGTTGTGTCTATTCAACCTAAGCTTAATTAGGTATATATAGGTGGTTGTGAGTCTTACTTTAGCATCATATTGTTATGTGTGTTCTCATTGGAGATATTTGGAGGTTGCCTCCTCGAAGTAGCCTATTACTCTTAGCAATTATCAAATATTTATATAATATTTCATATTATTTCTTCCATTGTACAAGTTATTTCATTACATATTGGTTTTTTTTGAGTGAAAGACTATTGGTGCATGAACATAGTGGGTATCAGGCGAGCATTTTGAAATAACACTTTTTGACCACTTTGCTCTTCACGATCCCTATAGAGAGATCTATGAATTACCAAAAGATAAAACCTTAGATTTAAGCTCTTCACTCACCTATGAAGGTAGATCAAAAAAATCACCAAAATCCAACTTACGAATTAGGAGTTCTAGGTGCGTGAAGTTAGCCTGGGCAACTATTGAGTCTTTTTGCATAATATTATCATTTTTGTGTGTGTCAAGAATGGAATCTATTGTGCCATAAAAATAGGGATTTTTGTGCCCTAAAAATTAGTATTTGCTTTGCCTTCATTCACTATACCAACAAATAATATATGTTATTTTATGTCATATGAGCAATATAATAAATAATTTATAAAATAATATTAATTTATAAAGTTAGTTGTCAGTATGCACAATCTTGTCAAGAATGTGATAGGAAGTCTATGTGTTGATGACAAGAAGTCTACATGATGATGATAGGAAATTTGTATGTTGGAAGATGTATTTCCAAGGCTTATAATCACAATGCTTGTTACTGAAGACAATTAATAATTATTTTCCTTATCTTATCCAAAAACTATATTAAATACCACTAATATAGAACATAAATTGGTAAAATGATAGAATATGGAATGCAAGACTAGGTATGGAGGTGCATGAAAGAGGCTAAACTATGATGTAACAATGAAACATAATTGGATCTTATCAAGGAGCTTGTAAAGTTCCTTGTAGTTTCCATCCTTCTCATCCTTTGCTCCATGTGTATCTTTTTGCAATAGGCACAATGTGGTAGTCAATCTATGGATAATCCTTAGTGAAAAGTGAGTAACATCATAAAGTTGGTTTTCCATACCTGCAATTCATTTTTTTATTTTTTTTATTTCTTCTAAGTGTCCTCCAAATTATCACCTAATCCATTGAGAGTAGCCTTGCCCTTGCTTATACTAGGTGACTTAACTTTCACCTTGATAACAACTTTTTTAGTAAGGACTAGGGTTGAGGCTCTTAGAAACATGGGAGGAAATACTCATAGTTATAGAGTAAACTCCTTTCAACAATTTTCTCCTCTTTTTGATATTTTTTACCATACTTACTTTGTACGCCCTCTTGAAATTTGATTCCACCTTCTCAATTTTCCCCTATCTTATAGCCTTCATAGCCAATCTACTAGATCAAAAAAGTGTGTAATTTTCTCCAGTAGTTTAGATATCCAAATCTATTTCTTGTATTAAAAAATTAGCTTTTTTTGTAAGCCTTGACTTTCAATTTAAAAGGGGGTCATTCCTTTCTTTTCCTTCAGTTTATCTTTAGCCACTATGATGGATGGTGTGTCAAGGGACCCATGTTGGGCTTTAAGGGTCATGCACTTCATGCATTTTCAAATATTTTATTTTAACAAATTCTAAATTAATATACATATATAATAAGCAATATGTACAATCATGTATATTACATATTAATATTATATAAATTAGTATTATATACAAAAATTCTCAAATTTACCAAGGAAGTTGCTAAAATAAATTTATAATATTAAAAGAAATCTAAATTAATATTAAAATAATAAATATTATAAAATAACTATATCTCATACTAGTATTAAATGATGATTATCTAACAATTATTAATTGTGATTATTATGGGTCCTGGTTTCGGTGGCCTACGACAAGTCGTGCTTCTTCAACACCCTTTGGCTGGACTTTTGTGGGTGGCCTAGTAGAGGCTTAGGTTGGCCTTTGTCTTCCAAAGGCTTTCCTAGATTGGTGGTTGTCTCCCAAGGCTTGAAGTGAAGAAGATTGAAGCGGAAAATGCACATTGTTAGACATCATTTGGCCCTGAGTCAGACCAAGAGCCACGACAAGCAAAGAAGAATGAACCATACCTTCCCCTCCTTTAGCTATGACTTTAGTTGCATGAGGGTGCTTTCCTTTTGAACTATGCCTTGGTGCGTTTATATTGTTCTTTCTTTAGAGCTTGACCCTTATGTTTTCAAAAACTTTGACTTGTAGACTATATTTATTATCTATAGGATTCTTCAAGAGTGACATTTTCCTCTCACTATTTTTCCTAAAGTTTTAATTTTTAAGTTAGTATCACTAGTTAGAATTTTATTAATAAAAATTATATTTAAATATTTAAAAATATTCATACCCAGTATTTTAAAATATTTAAAACAAATTTATATTTTATCATAAGTGTTGGGTGATGCGACACGCTCCCCTACCCACAGGTGGTTAATTATGCGGTGTTCCATGTTCACTAACAGTCATGGCTTTTGGTGCAACGAAAAATGGGCCCCGCAATTGGTATCAGAGCCTGGTTTTGGCTTATTCATGGGTTCAAATCTCCCCGGTGCCTTCCCGACCCGCATAAGCACCTGGTATGCGCGTCGAGGGGGAGATTGTTGGGTGATGCAACACGCTCCCCTGCCCACAGGTGGTTAATTATGCGGTGTTCCATGTTCACTAACAGTCATGGATTTTGGTGCAACGGCAAATGGGCCCACAATAAGCCATCAAATTTAAGGAAATTTTCAATATACGAATATCCATATAAAAATCTCGAGTCGCCCACAAGAAGCTTTACAGTAACAAATAGATATAAAAAAATGAGTGTCTCCGTAAATGCAAATAAATATCCGATTTACAACCACAAAGTGGAATGGACCAAGATATCTTTTCCCATCGCTACCTCTCTCCCCTAAACTACTGTATAGTTTTTTACTTCGAGATTTGCAGATCAAACTTCAGCTGGAGGAAAATATTCACTTTCGTACGGCGACATCGCTTTGTTTTCTTATTTAACTATCAGATTTTTGTAAGTGTTACTTGCGTTCACAATGCTGCTTTCTTTCCGCCAAAGCATTCTAAGCAGAGCTGAAGAAATTAGCTAGGAGGGGTAAAGAAGAGGGTGGTCAAGTATGAATCAGATATTAATTATGCGCCAGATCCCTTGCCCTACTGCTCAATTCAGTCATCGCAATGGCATTGCCTGTTATTCTTCATCCCCTAAATTGCCTCTTGCACAAGCTTACTTTATGTTGGGGACAAGATTTTATTCATTTGACAAGGTATTATGGCCTTTTAATAGGAGGAAAAGTAGAGTGGGGTGTGGACGCGTAGATGGTAATTGGAGTGAATTGGACTCAATTTACGCAAGATGTAAAATGTGGAAGTGGAAAGGTTACAATATATACTACTTTGTCGAAGGAAAAGGACCAGCATTACTGCTCGTTCATGGCTTCGGTGCTTCCATTGGTCATTGGTGCAGGTATTCTGTCTTACTCTATCGTATCTGTAGACAATTTTAGTTGGAATTGCTCACAACTAATAGTGTTATGTCAATCCTTATTGATAACAGTGTTATACCAAGTTATAGCTGGGAACAAGGACAGAATAACCCCATGTCTCATTCGGCTGCATTTTCTTTTTAAATTTAAGTAATTAAAGTGTTCTTATGGAAAATTAAAAAAGTAAAAAATGGATAAATATGGAATCCGTTCTTATATTTGTGGAGCATTTATTGTTTGGGAAATGAAAATAAGGCTGGGGTCTCATAGAGTGGGTCTATCTTAAAATTAGAGTATGGTCGCTGATAATTTTTAGGAATATTTAAGAGTAAGTAGTGTTGGAAGTGAATCGATTCACTCTGAGTGAATAAATTTATTTTTGAATCTATCTAACACTACACAACTTTTGATAGTGTTGTGTACCATAACAAAAATTGATGAACTGATTAAGCACATATATTACTAAACTGAAAGTAAAAGTAATCATGATCAATTTTAGAATGTTTTACACTGACCAACTTGTGAACATAGAATGAAGTGAAATACAATATGAAAAGATGACCTTGATGATGCAAGAAATGTGCTGATTCAATGTAAGACATAAAACACGATGACTAGTTTGAACATTTAACTATAGAAACCTAAAGAAGAAACTGAAAGTATTAAAACATATAAATAAACTAAAATCTATCACAACATGAAGACATGTGAATAAAAAAGAAACATCACATAACACATGTTTTCTGCCTAGTGGGAAACCCTCAAAACTTATCAGGCTTTGTCATAGAGAGAAAAACCACTCCAGACACCTGTATCTTTATTGATCCAATGAGCACCAACTCTTACAATTCATTAAGCAACACCTACTGCAAGAGCACCAACTCTGTTACAAATGCATTTTTGCAGCTCCGACTGCAAGGAGCACCAACCCCTTTTCAAATATTCAACTGATATGTTATCAAATCACTAGTGGTCTTGTAGTCATGAGATCAGTAGTAACTTTAAGACTTTCAATGAATCCAATACAGATACAATTTCATGTATATAGATACATAAACACACATACTGCTCTATATTGCATGCATGCCTGTGATTCTAAATATATGAAATAATTATAGATTTAGAATATATTTTCCAACTGAAAGTAACTGAATGTATCTGTCTGCTAGATTTACCCGAACTAGGGTAAGATGAACCCTATGAAGGATATTAGAAACATGATAAATTCTTGTTCAACAAAAACTATTTTGCATATGCTTTCACCTTATTTCAGTTTATTTTTTAATTATTTATGTCAAAGAGAGTTGTTCTGTACAACAAACCCGTTGTTGGTGCTAAAAAATTGCATGGTCAATTTTGAGCACCATTGAAATTTTGAGTCCTATAAATGCTTAAAAACTGACTTTGTACATGGCTGTCAGTTTGTGCCCCGCTGTTGAGTTAATGCATAAATGGTGTTTAATATTTCTAACACCTTCCATTCAGCCTGTCTACCTATTCCATGAAGTTAAAACATCATTTCAAGCTGTTTGGCGAAGTCCTGTTTTAAGCAATTGCCAAACCTGCATTTCCACCATAGTGTCAGACAGCGACAGGAGGCTGTGTTTGCCAGTGAATATCTTGCACCCAGAAATGTTTCATGACCTGCCACTTTGAGAATATCTAATATCCATACATAACAGCCTATGTTCCAGATTTTGTGTCATTTCAAATCCGTTTGAATAGGTTTTGAATCCCTCAAAGTTGGTCATTCACTATTTTCATTCATTTGCACTTTGTACACAATACTAGGAAGCCCTGTTTGACGTACTATAAATTCTGACCAGTTGATCAAAATCTTGAAATTCCTATTGCACTGTATTGTAGACGTCAAAAAATTGTTATGTTTCAAGTTTCAGCTCTTGACGAATCCGTTTGAGCAGTTTTCAAGGGTGATTGCAAATGGAATTTCTAACCTTTCACTGGTGTTTGAAAGTGCAGATTGATTGGTAGCCCTGTTCGTGACATTTTATCTCCTAATCCATGATTGGTCAAGTCAAATGGTTTGTTCTCTTATATTGTCCACTAAAAATACTACAAGTGTGCCAGTTTTCAAAACTTGATGAATCTGTCTTCACACTTTTCTAGGGTCAATCCATTTATAAAAATTGTTATGTTGCCATTGTTTCCTGTCCTGCAAATCCAAGTAGCCAGTTTCAGACCTTCGCCTAATATGCGCGTGATTCTTCAAGAGCCCAAATCATAGAATCATATGCTCCTCATGACAATATACCAGTGCCCCAATTTCCAGAATCTCAAGTGCCTGTTTGCCTAGTTTTCAAGGCCGAAACCAAACGCAATTTCTTGCATTCTAACATGTTTATCTGCAGATGATTTCAAGTGAGCAACTTTAGAGGTCGATATCTTTTTACACTAATATCGTCATGCAACGAGATCAGGCAGACCTATTGAACATGTCAGAGAGAACAAAGATCTTAAGTTTCAGAGCTTGGTTAGGTGTTTGAATTAGTTTTTAAAGCCAGGAAACAAGCCTCCTGATTGAGATTTCATAGTAATGCAGAAGTGATTTAAAATGAGTTTCTGTGGCATGTTTGTCTTAAAATTTGGTTCCAAACAATTCAAGGAGATTTTTGGATCATTTTTGCATTTCAATCGTTCCAAAACGAAATTTTTTAGCCAGACCCACTTTGGGGCCCGGCTAAATTCATCAAATTTTTGATAGCTGGTGAGATTTTAAGATGGTTTAGACAAAGCAATCATGAACATGACGAAATGAGAAGGTTTGAAATAGAGAAGAAACATGAATTTTGGGGACAAAGATGGGAATACAGAGTTAAATGGTTTCTCTCTTTTTAAACCCAGATTTTCAAAAGTGAATGGCAGGGGAGGCCGCTTCAATGAGGAAGCCTTTTTAAAATAGGACAGCAGCTTAAGTAAGAGGAAGAACACATCATAAAGATTATCACGCCATTAATGGAAACTGAAGCAACAACGTAGAAGTTTTAGGCCAAGTAAGCCGCAGTCAAGTGCTAAACATGGGACGCCAATGTAAAAGGCACCATCTATGCCAGTTAAAGGAGGACAAGATGCCAGTCAAATTGCAATGGACAGATTGTGCCAAGTGCATTGAAGGAAACACTCCACGCATGAAAAAGTATAAAGATGCCCATGCAAGGTCAGCCATTAAGAAGCAACGTTCCACATGTTAGAAGAGATGCCCAAGAAGCAAAGGGAGGGTAGCAAATTGAAAGTGAGATCCCACGCATCAATTTGAAAGCTAACACAAGAAGAAGGCAGCACAGACAATAAAGAACAGTCAAAACAAGAAATTTATTCACTCACACCCATGCAAGTAGAATCCCTTGCAATGCCCACATCCCATGCTGAAGGAGGCAGCGTATTGAAGATGTGAGCCCAGATGTTTTAAAAGGATCCCACAGCTTCAGTAGGTAATTTTCAGAGTAGACCACGCAATATAGAGAGGAATCCATCTGAAGAATATTGAGGCGGCATGTTGAGGAAGAATTCCATGCTAAGACAGAGAAACGACATATGCAAGGAAGCCGTGGGCAACAATGGAGGTAGGAGATTCTTAACCGCAGTCAAAATCTGAGTAGAATGCCTTAAGTGAATAAAAATATATCAAAAAAGAAGATAAAACAATCCATGCATTAAAACAAAGCACCCACGCAAGCCAATTGAAAACGCAGAGAGGGAACTCAATGAAAAGGATATAGACTGCAGGTGAACTGTTTTATTGTTGAGAAGACGCCAAAGTCAAAGTAACGACTAGCAAATAAGAAACCAAATGCAAATGGAGGCAGCGGCAGAAGTATAAAAGGCTACCCATGCATAAAAAAAAGAGGCGTATCTAGCGAAGTAGCAAGCCACCATCATACAAAAAGATCATTCACGCAGAGAATGGAGGGGAAAACAATGATAAACATTATTCCCACATTTACTGTGGAAGAGGACAATATAGTTTTTAAATACCATGCAACACATTGTTCAATATGAATTCAAGTAAAGGCCTTTTGTAAAGGCAACTGCATGGTATGGGTCCCATTCATCCGGCCAGTTGGAAGATAAGTATAATTTTAAACAAATGCACAGTCTAAGTTGGTGACGTCAGCACGATTTGAGGCGTCGAAAAACCAAAAATCCGGCTAGTTCACCAACTCGCTAGTTGAAAAATCTTGGTAAATCCGGCTAGCGAAGTAGCGAGGTTGCCAAAAAACCATAAAAATCTGGCAAGATCAAAAATGTTACGTGGGTCCCATTGCAGTGCCGTTAGCAAATTAGATCGTGACAAGTGGCAGATGGTTGAGCGAGCAGGAGGTGATATGCATGATCAGATCGGTTGCAATGAGATTGTGCCACGTGGCACATCCAACGGTCCTCGCTTACTCGCCAAGTAGAAGATGCACGAGGTTTAATATAACGAGGTAGCAATGATGATGTGGCATGAGTGATTGGGTAATGACTGTACATTGAAGGGGCAAATCAGAAAGTGCCACGTGTCATCAGCTTGGTCAACAGGTTTGACCCCGAATTCAAAGGATAGGAGAAAATTTGAAGAATGTAAAAAATAGTTTTTAATTATTTTCTAAAGAGGTTTGCACGTGAATGAGTTTTAAAATCAAAGGGGATTTTTAATAGATGTCTGAAACCTTAGAATATTGTTAAATTTTTCAAAATTTAAAATCAAAGTTGCAGACCTGAATATTTTCTACCAGGGGAGCATTTTTCAAATTGAGATTCTGGGCGTTTTTGAGAGGCTAGATATGCCTTATCATATACCGCCGGAATCATGAGAATCCAAATTTTCCATTTTTGAAGTCAGTTTTTGCACAGGTGCTTCCTAGTTTGAGCTATAGCCAGAAACATGAATTTTGGGGTTTCCTCAATGGAATGGGTAAAAAATTGAAAATCTAGTTAGGGGATCAGTAAAACTTGGAAAGAATGCAGTTGGAGTTCACTTTTCTCGCATTCACCCAATTTAACCCAATTTTTGCCAAACATTTCAATGGGTAAATCAGATATTTTGGTGACTCAGCAAGGTTTCATCATTTCAACAGAGATATTGTGCAAGTCAGTAATATAAATGATGAAACAAGATCAGATCAGAATGGGAGATGGAAGAAAGAAGTTTTTCAGTTACAGAGGATTGGATTTCAAGTGGACACCTGGCAATTGCATATCAGATCCAGGAATTCATTTCTTGCTATATCTTTATTTCTTTCTTCATTTTTAGGGGTTCCAATTTTTGTCACTAAGAAACCAGTTGGTTCCAATTTCTGGGAAGAAAAAGTTCATTGCTGTGATACCATTGGGGGTTCCAGTATTTTGAAATGTTTCCATGACTGTGACACCATTTTCTTTAGTAGAACTCTCATGTGAACAGCATTGTAGAGATAATATAGATAGTTCTAAGATATTAGGTTGTTTCATGTTTTAATCTTATGCATCTGAATGTATAGTTTCAAAGAAATGAATACATATGAGCAATATTTTCACTAGTTTTGTTTTGGTTCTTGTCTCCTATCTCAGCATTCTATAAATCTTATGTGGTTTTGGAAAAAAGATTTGAGACCCATTTGCATCCCTTTCAGGTTGTATGTTTGATGTATTTTGCTGTTGGACCAAAGGGCCAAGTAAATGCTCAATATGTTTAAACAAGGTTACTGGTTGTTTGAGAAGGATATTTTGTGAGAATGAGACCTGAATGAACATTGATGTCTGAATCACAAGGTGGTTGGATAGATCTGATGTCTGGGTATATGAGATACACCCTGATGTCACAGATGTATGTTTTGAATTCATGGAATTGCCCAATGGATTAGGCACTGATCAGTTATAGGATCACTAGTTATACTGTTGCATTTTTGAGGTTTTGTTGAATCAACATCTTTAATCAAATGAATTTCCCTTTCATGTTGAAGAGCTCTAAACAGAATGCCCTCACTCAGCTTATGAATTTCATTGTTTTGCATCTAGCTACTGCAGATATACATTATTTCATAAGTTATTAGGAGAAATAAGGGTTTCTATCTGCTTTGCATTAGATTCAGTGTATGCTTTGACAACTGGTACCATATAAGGAATTTGGAGGTTCACCCACCTAGGTTTTGCAGAGCCTGAAGTGTAGAAGGAGTATAGCCTTATAGTTGGCCTGGTGTCTGAATGGATGTGTTGATAATGGGAGTTAGCTGCCCCTAGATGCAGTTTTGTTCTCATCAGGGTAATTGGAAATGGGTAACGTTTTCAAACACCAACACCCGCGTAGGATTTTTATTTTGTTGAATAATCACATACCCATATTAGGGTTTCAACAAAAAATATTTTAGTAAATCTGTCATAGATGAAAAATCGTTTCCTTAATAGTTTCCACAAAGTAAAACCAACTTTTATCTTTTACGAAGCATCTTCTTTATTACAAATGTCGTGAGTTAGGATTCGAGCAAAGCTGTCGTGGCAAATCCAAGACACATGTTGTAGAGTTCTTTTTTCAAATAAGTTGAACCAAAATCATGCAACTAACCATGTTGTACTTAATGAAACTAGGGTTGCATGGGTACGTGGGTACGGGTACGCATATTTTTCAAAATAGGGTACGGGGCTACGTGTGTATGCCTAATTTTTTTCTATATAATTAATATTTTATAGAAAATATAAAAATCAAAATATATGTCATGAGTCATGACATTGAGCATTCAAAACAAGAAATTTGAAAATATGAGCCATAAGTCAAATATATATATATATATATATATATATATATATATATATATATATATATATATATATATATATATATGCTATTGCTGAATGTTTAATGTTTAAAGTATTTTTCATAATAGGGGACGGGGGTACTTGGGTATGTCAAACTTATTTAAAAATTATACTTTTATATTTATAAAAAATCTGAAATTATGAGTCATGACAATGGTTTTTCAAAACAAGAACAGTGATAAAGTTTGCAAATGTAATGTATTGTTTTCAGTTTCAGATTTTCTATATGTTTGAAATAATAATACATGATAAATGCTTATATGCATAACAAAGAAGGCAAACTTTAAACATGAACAAGAAGATCCTAAATCATATGACAATGACATATTGCAAATGATAAACTTATGACTTGAACAGTGAAAAAGTTTATTGTTAATAAGTATCAAAGTTTCAAACTGATTTGGTATTGAATTAAGTTTGATAAACAACAAGCTAATACAAAAATCAAAAAACCAAAAAAAAAATCAGAATCTTAATCAAGGTCCTTAGCTATGATGTTCTCCACCGAGTACCCAGTACGTAGGATACGTGTACCCAGTACTTGGGTATGTGGGTACGAGTGCTAGGGGTGTGGGTACGAGTGCCCATGCAACCTTGAATGAAACATTTTGTTTTCAATTACTTGCCATTAATATTAATATGTTGTATTTGAAGTGGATTGATTAAAAAAACTTATTTTTCCACTTCTAATTATTAAAAGAAAATTGGATTGAAGATACCTAAAAAGTCTTCAAACCAAAATGTTATTGAAAGTGTCAACCGGCCTATAATCTCAGAGATAAACCCATTAATCAGCTTGCTAGTCATTTGTAGGCTAATAATAATTTTTTTGAAAAAATAATTTGCTATGATATCATATAACGCAAAGTTGGTAAGCCTTATTGTTGTCACTATAACTTGTAAACATAAGCTTCTAACTCTTGGAATCCAACTTAAAGCATTGAGCTTTTGGAATCCAAACATATTCTAAAGAGCCAAAAAAATTTAGGTGGTTGATCCTGTTAGAGTAATATGATATTTCCTTATTAATTAAATCATTTTGATTTAATTATTAAGTTACTTATTATCTCTAGTTTATTTAAGCTAAACTTTAGGCATATAATAATTAATTCTTTTATTAATTATTTTCATGCAACCTAGCTTTTTTCCTTTTAGGGATTTGATCTCCTTTTATAAGAATTGATCTCTTTGTAATTTTATTCATTCACTTTTGATAATAGCAATTTATTTTTTTTGCTCATCAAGAATGTCTTATCTATGGATCTGGTAATTCCTGCCTCTAGAGCTTTTTTCTTCTCTTTCTATGACAGGTGTTTGCATATAGGTGATTCTTGGGAGTTGTGGGGTTGATTTTTCATCAACTTCAACATGGTGTCAGAGCTCTAGATCTTCATGCCCCTAATCAGTTTATGAGATTTTTTTCTTGGCTTTCACATCTGTACTTTTTTATTTCAGAGGGTTTCAATCTTTAGAGTTATTTTGTATTAGATTTGGGGGGCTCATTTTTTCGTTGCATTTTGAGCCCAAACAGGCCTCACCGTTGGATTCGTAGCACCCAAAAAACTCCTCTTTTCATATAAAATTTGTCCAATTTGGACAAAGTTGAAATTTGAGGCAAAAAATTGCTTCCAAATTTGGGCACACTTCACGAGGTGATGATTTATCTTTTTATTAAAAAATTGAATCAGAAAAAAAAAGGAAAAAAAAGAAAGCACTTTTTAAAGAAAAAAAAGCATATTTTTTCCAAAAAATTATGAAATAAAAGTTTCAAAAAGCACTTACATGCTTTCTTTTATTCTTTTTAAAATAAAAATAAAAATCATGTGATGCTTATGTCAGCAAGGTATTGACACATGTCAATCCAAATAATAACAGCCACAAGTGCTAACATCATCCTTTTTTGGGCTGAAATTTGATGGTCTTCAAACCATCATTTCTATGATTTGTTTTGTCTTAAAAAGCTGGCTGTGGTTTTTTAGCCGTATCTTTGTCATATGGAGATATTTTTTGACAAATCTTATATCATTTGAAAGCTCTTTTCGAGCCCATTACGATGGTGCTGATTATTTGGAATTTTGATGCTGTTTGGTTTCCTATTTACGCAGTCAAAACTAGAAGTTCTATTTTGCACTTTGGGAGACATATCTTGAGCATCCGATCTCCGATTTGGGAATTCTTTATATCGTTGAAAAGGTCTTTCCAACCTATTTTTATTGATGCTGGTTGTTTTTCCAAATTCTTCTCCAGACACATTCTATTCAGTATTCTGCATTTTTGCATTCTGGTGGATAACTTGGTTGTTTTAGGTCTGGGGATCGATTTCTTTGCTTCAGATGATTTGTCATGACTTGTACTACTACTTTATTAGTTTTATGTCTCTTTTAATCTATTTAGACATCATTTGTATGAATTCTTTCAAATGCATTAAGATAAAGTACCATACTGCATCTGTATTTTCGTTCCAGTTGTTTGCCTTGTTTAGCCTTTTGATTCGAGCAGTGTCATATAAGGATACTCGTACAGATTATTATATTCTGGAGATTCACCATATCTTTTGCCTTATTGTACATGCACTACTCTAATAAAGTGCCATGGGGGGGTTGATGTTTTGCCTTTGTTTTCCATCTTCCTTTGTCTAGTGAGTGTCTCTTCTGTGACATTAGCCTCATGACGTGTTTGAAATTGATCACCTCAGTACATAGTTATGTACTCTTTTGTGCATCTTGATTGTGGTTCCTTGACTTGCAGTTCTTTTTGGCTCACTTTCTCAGTTTCCTATCACCTTACCCTGTTTGCATTAGGGGAGGATTCTTCTATTGTTTCTCATGCTTCCTTGGTTCGATTGATCAAGCTTTCAGGATTTGGTATTTCATGCCATCTGTATTTTTTGAGTGCAGTTGTTTGCCTTTGTTCGCCTCCTATTTGATGCAGATTACAGTCTTCTCTACCTAGTTAGGTTCCATCTCAAAGTAGGTTCTATAGATCAACGATTTCTTTTGACGAAGTTTGCGGCTTCTTCATGCTTTAGTGGTTTTTTTCATGATCACTCTTTGTTCCTATTTTTTGGGACATTCCTCTAGTTGGAGGTTTCTTCAGTCATTCACTAGATTTTCAACTATCTCTTTTTGGAGTAGAGTTTTTCCCACTAGGTTTTCTCTATTTCTCCATTTCATAGAGATTTTGTTGTGATTAGGTACCTCATCAGGCCTTGTTACCGGGACCCAACTTTACTTTCAGCAATAGTTTCTAAGTTTTTAGCTACTCCCTAAGTTTATCTTAAGAGGGGGTGTTAGAGTAATAAGATATTTCCTTATTAATTAAATCATTTTGATTTAATTATTAAGTTACTTATTATCTCTAGTTTATTTAAGCTAAACTTTAGGCATATAATAATTAATTCTTTTATTAATTATTTTCATGCAACCTAGCTTTTTTCCTGTTAGGGGTTTGATCTCCTTTTATAAGGATTAATCTCTTTGTAATTTTATTCATTCACTTTTGATAATAGCAATCTCTTTTTTTGTTCATCAAGAATGTTCCATCTACGGATCTAGCAATTCCTACCTCCATAGCTTTTTGCTTCTCTTTCTGTGACAGGTGGTTGCATGCAGGTGATTCTTGGGAGCTGTGGGGTTGATTTTTCATCAAATTCAACAGATCCTAGGTTTGGGACCAGCCTAGGCTTCCTCAAGAGTCTTTCCCTTAATATGTGTGGAAGACCTATTAAGGAGATAGACCACAGTAAACACTTCTTTTGCTCAATATTTCTTAGGAACATTTATGTGCCTCATCATAGACCCAGCCATTTCTATAATAGTATGGTTACAATGTTTTTCTATTGAGGGGTGTATGGTGTGGTTAACTGTTATTTTATACCATGTGTATCACAGAAAGTGGAGAAAGCAATAAAACAACCCTCCACTCCCATTATCAGACCTAAGAGATATAGTAAAACAACCAAACTCTTTTTCTATTAAGGCCTTAAATTTTTGAAATACTATAAACACCTCTAATTTCTATTTAAGAAGGTACACCCACATTTTTCTACTGAAATCATCAACAAGTAAGAAATACTCTCACCCAGTAACAAAAGGAGTATTCATTAGACCACATACATCAGCATGAACCAATTGCAGTACCTTAGAGGTTTGCCATGAGTCACCCCCCTTGAACAACGTCCTGTGTTGCTTTCTAGCCTAACAAGCTCCACAAACTCGCTATTTTAGAGTTTGAAGTTTAGGTAGGCTAAGTACTAAATCATCTTGAACAAATTGAGATAGATGGTGAATGTTCAGGTGACCATATCGTCGATGCCAAATACTGCTAATAGAAGATGATTTAGCTACAAAAACATGCTTAAGAGAATCATTAGTATCCATGAGTCTACATAGACCATGATCCTCAATAACAATAGTAGTAGTGCGTGTCACACGATCAACAATCGAGCACTTGTGGGAATTGAAAACCACATCAAGTTGAGGAGAATGCCGCATGATCTGACTCATAGAGAATAGTTTAAGTTCCATGCCAAGATCGTAGTATACATTGAGGAAAATGAGATTCCTCCCACCATACTATTTTTGTAAGTTGCCCTTGTGGATAACAGTATACTCTTCGCTTCCTCCAAAGATAATTGAATAAGTAAAGGGAGAAAAATCTGTAAACCAATCACACCTATGAGTGAAATGCCAAGATGTACCAAAATCTATGTGCCAAGCAAAATATTTTACATGGTATGCTGGTCTTTTAGCCATGAAGGCATAAAAGGTGGACTCTTTTTGCTCTATGTGCTCAACAACATTTTCTTTATGTTGAGACCCAACATGCTTTTGTTGTTCAGAAGCCAACCGATTGTGACATTCCTTGAGCAAATGGCCATATTTGTGAGAATAATTACACTGCACTTTCTTCTTCTATCCTATGACTAATTTGAGCCCTTCTGTTGAGATGACTGAGAGTGTTGAGATTTTCCTTTATCCTTTTGAAAGGATTTGGTTGAAAAGACATGCTCTGAGGAGGATGAGGTGGCAATGCTACTAAACTGTTGTTTCCAACAATGCTATTGTAGAAGTTTGGTGTATAACTCTAGAAATTTCAGATCAACATTAGTAGAAGTAATGTTGAGAGTCTTTATAAAGTTCTCATAAGGTTTTGGTAGACTCCTCAAGGTGATGACTACCATTTCTTCTTCCTCCATTTTCTAACCAATAGCTTCGAGCTGATCTTGAATGCCCTTAATCTTTGTGAGATGTTGTTGTAAGGACGTGTTCATCCATCATGATGGAAAAACACTGGCTCTTCAAAAAGAATGCTTGATTTTTATTGGATGTCTCATGCAACTCCTTCAAATACTACCAAATGTCTGTTGCAAACTAGCTAGAAGGAATCTGAGGCAAGTGATCATCTATGACAAAGAACTTGAGAAGCATGAAAACTTCTTGATTCTAATCTTCAAACTTGTTTATATCTGCTTCTACAGTTTTAGGACAAGTTTTTGTGCCCAAAACAATCATCTCAAGTTGACAATATTTGAAGATTGTCAACATGTGTTAGTTCCGGGTGTTATAATTCTTGCCATTGAATCTTTGATTGCCCTCCAACATTAAGTTTGTCAATGATGCCATCTTGCACATTTACCAATGCACAAAAATGAAAACTATTGGAGAGGCAATGGCATGGATTCAAAACCATGAATCCCAATGCAAAAAACTGAGGCAAATGCAAGTATAAACTTAAAAAAAAATGAAGTACGACTGGCACAAATTTTGAGAGAAATTTTTGGCTGACCTAGAAAAATCCAAAGATAACCTAGAAATCCTTGCAAAAAACATAGAAAGAGTTTGATGTCAAAATTCAAACCTACTAGCACAAAAATCAGTGCACAAAAAATGAGACACTCAAAAAAATTGGGACTGAAGTTGAGCTCTTGAAAAACCCACAAAGATTCTACAATTAGATTTCAAATCCAGCAAGACAGCTAAAATGGTTGAACAAAACCCTAGCTGACATTAGCAAACCTTAAAAAAATTACAAAAATAACAATGGAGGCAGAAAAGTGACCATGTAAGGTAAAAAATGGAGCTTAATTGGCATGTTTGCAGAGAGGAATACCCAAATGGCACCATGAGCATAAGACAAGTTCAAAAATGTGTTTTAAAATGTGGATCTTGTTAAGAATGTTAGCAGTTAAGCGTACTGACACATCTGCTCAGAAGTTAGTAGTTGATATTATATATATATATATATATATATAGTTTTTTAATTTCTGTCACTATATTACTGCAGTGTATTTCCATTCTTATTATAATGTAAAATCTTGTACATTCTAATATTGAAGATATCAATTATAGATGATACATCACCGATAAACATAGATCGATTGCTATCCAATGATTGAATGTTAATAATTTCCTCCAATGATGATTAACTTGATCACACCAATTGAGTTATTGGGAGACATCCTTTGGCATCGGTTGTGTTTCACAATTTGTTATCGGGTCTAACTAATATCAATTATGAAGAGGTGCTAATATGTATGCATGTTGAGGCATGATCACGTAGTGTTATGCCTCTACTCGGTTGTGGTTCAATATGTATATATATTAGTTCCATTTTGTATCTGAGATGATATCAATAAACTTGGCATACAAATCTCAGATGAGAACATAATATTACCACAACAAGAATACATACTTAAGAAGTCAAGCGCTCAATTCAGAAGTCTGCTGAATTAAGGAAAACAGACTGATACATAAATTCTAAGTCTCCACCAATTAAGATCTAGTAAACTCTACAGATCTTGTAGAGGAAAATCACAGGCCGTTTGAAAATGCTGTAGGTTGTAGAAGATTGGTCGTGTTTGAGAAATGTAAGCCCATACATGACACAAAATGCATAAAAGAAGCTGTGAATGTGAAATACAAGAGAAAATGTCCATCGTGGGTTGTAGATATGATGAGCATAGAATTGTCTACAAAAGAAAACAACTACAAATTGGTCGACAATGCTTAGGAAAAAACTTGTTTGGAGGTTCCTAGAATAGAAAATAGCTTAGAAGTTGCAGATTCAACAAAAATGCATGAGAATGAAAATCTGTAAAAACACCTAGTAAAATTGACATCCCAAAAAATGACCTAATTTTGGCCATGAAAACCCTACTTGGGTTTCAAAGATATCTTGCAAACAAATCAAAGAAAAGCTTTTTGAAAAACCTTAGACAAAATTTCAATAAATAAATTATAAATTTTTTGAAAAAAAGAATTTGCTATGATACCATATTATGCAAAGTAATTGGTAAAATATTTGATGTACTAACAAATGATTAAAGAGATCATTATAAGGAATTTACAAATGTACAAAATAGAAAGTTTCTATTGTCTAATAGAAACTTAAGAAGATCGTAAAGATGATCTTATCTACAAATAATCAAATATAATACATTATTGACCATTAAATTAATAACATGATACTATTCTAATACCAGTGACTCCATCATAAACTTTGACTTATTTGGATGAGACCACACATCCATCTCTTGTTGGTGATTTCATTGATTCATTACTAGAGATGCTTATTTGTCTTCTTGATTGGGATTCCTATTTGCCAGATATTGGTTCATTATTTTTGGAGTATCACATTTCAGAATTGGGAGATATATTTGAGGGGGTTTCTCTTCTCTTCGATGACACTTTCATCACAGTTGGAGTTGATACTTCTTCACCTTCTTTGGAGATTGGCACTCTTGATTCTTCTCCTTCACTTGGTTTGTTAAATCTCATGGTTTAGTTTGATGATGTGAACTTGGAGATACCTGTTCAGTCTACAGAAATGCATATTTGGAGACCTTCCTCCTTTTTATTTGGATGTGGATTGGTTCATGACATCATTGTCATTATTCATTTGGATTCCACTTCCTAGTTCCTAACCACAATGGGAAGCATTCTTGCATTTGTACTTGATGTATTTTCTTCGCAAGGGAAGAGATATTGTTGTTAGGCATTGGACTATGTTTTGTCTTCAAACACTCACCATATTTGCAAGAGACTCTTTATTATGGGGGGCTATTATTACTCCTACTATCCTTCTTATGGGGTGATAATTTCTGGTATACACATCATATATGTAGTTCTTGGGGGGTCTGGAGTACTCCCTCCATCCATGCATCTGTTTTTAATCTCTCTTTCTGGGGGAGGGTTTTTCCAATGAGGGTTTCCCTCCTCTGCTGTATAAGAGATTGCATTTCATGTATTACATTGCATATTGTACATGGGTGCCTAATATGGCCTAGTAGTCAGGATACATTTTTCTTTGTGAGTTTAAGTGCATTCCCTTAAGTTGCACTTAAGGGGCGGTATTGGTGTAATTCAATATTCACCAATTACATTTTACTAAAGCTTACTTAGGATAATGCATTGCATAGTAATTTGTCATTGACACACCTAGGAGTTTGCACCTCACTTAAGCAAATGGTGTAGGAGAATTCCACATTAGGTGGTTATAGTTATTATCTAATTCCACTTTTATGTGTGAGATCCACCTCTAGTGCACATTTCACATTATCATCCCCATCATGGTACATACTTCATTGCATAATGGAGGATGATCCACCTTTTGTGGACATGTGATTCCACCTTGTGCAGGTGATAACTTATCTAGTTATTATCATCGTCTCTTATTGCCTTTCCTATATATGAAAGCATATTATGTACATTTTAATAGGTTAATGTCCAATGTTTATTATTAGTAATACCATTCTTGTATCTTAATGCAATTGTCTTGTCATTCTCGTGGAAATTATCATGGTCTTTCATTTCAACTAAACCAATCAAGTAAATGTCAGGACTCTCAAAGCTTGAGAAACCTTAATCCCAACACTCTTATTTCATCAAAAATGGAGCATCAAGGTGTAAAGAAGAATGGTTAAAGGATATTGAATCCTTTATCCATGTTTTTTGGAAAAAATGTAAATGAAAGTAGTTTCCTTACATTTCGGGAATTAACCAACATTGCAAAGGGATTTATCTCAAAATTGTTGGCTATACTGTTTGTAAATGAGATTATATCAATAGAAAAGACTCGTTAGGAAGTGTCTTTTGGTGAATTACAAATGCATTCTCTATGTACTTCCCATATAATGTTGAATAGGAAAAGATGGTGACTGATTCCTTTAGGCAAACCCAAGCATGATATTATGTCAACAATTTTTCGTTCTACTATTTCTTTTTTCTATTTGTTTGTCGCTTTCTTCTTCGAGATAGAGTGTTCTACTTTGTGTAGTCACATAAAACATTTATGTTGATACTACTTTGTAACTTTATGTACATAATGCCTTCAATGTACATGTGCATGTGTACTAACATTTGGGACTTTTAAGGTTGCAAGCTTGTGCCTGTGTATTCTTATGCCTTTATATTCACTTTAATTTTTGTGTATGAGCTCAAATATGAAAGGAACAAAAAATGCATGTATCAATCACCCATGGGGTGAGTGTTGTCTCCACAAGCTATAAATAGAAAGCTCATCCTTGAGTTATAAACTTTCCCCTCTACGTATGCCCGAGTGGCAAAGGTTCATTTTGTCATACAGAGAGTCGCTATGTTAAGAGCCTTCCATTGTTTGATAGATTTGAGTAGACTACCTGAAACATTCTATCATAGGAAGAGTTTTCTATGGATTAGAAAATCTCACATGCTATTACTTGTTGCTAACACTAGGCTATTTTTAGGTTACTTGTTAGATCATGGAGAGCAATTTGTAATGGGAAGCTAGACTATAGGAAAGTCTCTCAAATACATTGTTGTTAGGACTAAGGTGCTATCTACCTTGTAAATGTCATGGCATGGTTTCGACAACCTTGAAAATTTTCCTAAGGCACTTAAAGTGTATTGGGAAAGTATTTTGTAATATTTATATGTGCTTGCCTTTAATAGATTAATAAGGGGTGATGGGTTCTACTACAAGGAACAAAAATGGTTTGTGAACAGAATTATTTAATATTATTTTCACCACCACTAGATGCCTAGAAGGGGATAATCAATGATATGGGAAGAAGACAAATAAGTGACCTTTGGTCTTCTCCAAGCGGGGATTTAGAAGAGGCAACATGTTTCTCTTGGTATACCATCATTTATTACATTTAATGTAATATTTACTTGCAAGATTGGGTGCCCAAGATGTAGGAAAAGTATTGGAGCCAAAATTTGTGTCCTTTTAGCTTCTGTGGAGGTCTTCCAAAGGTTGTGGTTGCTGGAATGAAGGCTCTTATTTGTACACCTTTATTAGTGGAGTTGGAGTTCTTGAAATCCTATAAATTCAGTTCTCTAGATGTAGAATGCACAATTAAATGAAGAACAATTGAATTTAGGGACTCTTTATAGGAACAAGGACATGTGGGAGCATAAGGAGGTTGTGTTGTGAGGTTTTCACACCATCGCCCCATTGCAAATGGGGACCCCCTCTTTGCTTTAGCAGTTGTAGGACTAAGTGCTTTAGGAGTCTTAGGTGGTAGCAACCTCAAATCTATATACCTTAGAAGAGGAATTTGTTCTAGTTAGAGAGATGGAGTTTGAAACCAGTCAAATCTTAGAATTCAAGTGAGGAATTCTTGAGGTTATGAGAGTGACTATTGATCTGATTGAGAGGAGCGTAATCAAAGGCCAAATTAGACTTCATCATGAGCATGTAACAAAGATTCATTCGAGCCAAATCTATGGTCTTGTGTCCAGCTAAGGAAATGGGCAAAGGTTACAAGACAAAAATTGGCTAAGTCTAAGTGAAGAAAATTCTGGTTGGAATTCCTCTGACTCTTATTAGGGAACTTCGCCATGGAAATTCCTCAACGTCAGGAATCTTCACCTACAAGGCCTTGATTTTGAAAGCAAATGAAGTTGCCTACATGTGGAAAAAGAATCAAAATAATGAAGGGTCAAGCTAGGATACTTTTGAGGTTAGGAAAGGAGGTTTTGGTGTATGCTAAAATTCTAGTCAAAATTCCTCTGACTAGTGGAATTCCGCTAGGGAAATTCTTCAACTTCAGGATTATTCACCCAGCCTAAAGTCCTGAATTTTGATTCAAATCGGAAGGTTTGGGAGAGGCAAACTGATTGTGAGGGTCAAAGTGGTGAAGTGGCAAAGTTGGAAGAAAATTTGAGACCATAGAAGGCAGGTAGGAATTCCTCTTATTAGTGGAATTCTGCCTAATGAAATTTCTCTTTCCTAAAGTTCCCCCCAGCATAGGGTCCCTGATTTCAATGGCAACTGAAGTGCCTAAGTGAGGGAGGTGGGAATTGAAACCAAAGTGGGGCAACAAATGAAGTCGAGCATTTTGAAGATAAATGTATATGCATCAGTTCTGGTTGGGATTCTGCACATGAAAGTTCCTCTAATCCCAAATATTCTGCTATGAGAGCTGACCCCTTCTAGGATGGAAAATGTCTAAGTTGCAAAGTAGCTGATGAGCAAAGGACACATAGTGGATCAACTAAGCCAGAATTGTGCATGAAGGGAAAGTGGCAGAATCCCTCCAACCTTAGGAATTTCACCCATCATTTTTTCTTCTCTAATCTAGAAATTTCTGCCCCTTTTTAAGGGTGATTAAAACTAAATCAAATTGATAGCCAAGGTGCTGCAAAAGAAAAATGGATGAAGGGGTAGTTAAGTGATGTCAGTAAAATGATTCCTAAGATGAAGTGTCAAGGATAGATGAAGCCAAGTGTGGTGGAATTCCTCTGATTATAAAAATTCCGCACCCATTGCACCCACCCCCCCACCCCGCAAAAAAAAACAAGAAAAAAGAAAAAAAGAAACAAAGTAGAGTTTCTTGCTAAAATTCATTCATTCATGGGCAGGCTTGAGTTTGAAAGTCATTTTTGTAAACTGGAGTCTGATAAAAAGGTCTAAAAATTTCTTGGCAGAATTCCTTGAATTAGAGGAATTCTACCCAAGATTTTCTACTAAGGGAAAGGGCAATTTTCTTGATTTTAAGTTAAAATCATTGCCAAAGTCAGCCTGCAGGCCCTGAAAGCAATTACATAAATAATTTTGTTTAGCCAAAAGGCCAAGGTTGGTCCTCTTGGGGGTTGGGCGCCTTCATGTACACCATCACCTATGTAAGAAATGTAACTCCAATTCAATTTAACATCAAGCAAACACAGTCTTCCCTCTGCTCTATAGGTTGCAAGTTATTCCTAATTAGCAGTGAGGGACTCTGATTAAGAAGTGAATTCCCCTTGCTTTGGCATCAAGGTTCCCTAGATAAGGCAGTGATCTTCTCTCTGCCTATAGCATCAAATTCTGTCTGTAGCAGACAGAAAATTGGGCCTGATCAATGCTTGTAGCTTCAGTTGGATTAATTTGGTTTGAGATACATTGTTGTTATTTGTAAATCATCATTTTCTATATATACTTATTCATGTTATAAATATATATTATTATATATAATTTATATATATATATATATATATAATACATATATACATATATATATTATACAAATTATTATTTTAATATATTAATTAAATGATAATTAAACCTTAGAGACATCTATATTCATGAGACATGTCTCCTCCTCTCATATTTATATGAGTTTTAAATTTGTATTTGGAACACACCAATTACAATGGCCATGTTAGTACTTTTGCAGAAATTGATCCATGTTACTCAATATGGTATCAAAGTCAAACTGCAAATGTTTAAAAAAGAAAAAAGATAAAAAGAAAAAAGATAGAAAAAGGAAGAGATTATTATTTTCTATTGTGATGCCAACTCTGGACATGTGGCTGTAATCAGACTTGAGCCTTGAGAATGACTCCAAAAACATAATATGAAAATCCTTCGTGCTAATATAATAGAGGGAAGATATACTATGAGTTCCAAGGTCAAGGAAGGTCACATGGATGGAGCATCAGATAATACATATTTTGGAAATATCAACTGAATCACAAACTGACATACCACATGTAGAACAAAAGCACAAACCACACAAGGCATAAGTCGACCATCCCGTCTATGACAACACGAGGGAAGCAAGTTACATTCGGAGTATATTCATATTATTGATGGATGGAACAAGTTCAGTGTATTTTTTAAACATCGGGTGAAGAAGATTATAAATAGACATCAACACACTATTATACCATTAGTGGTAGGGCACACTTAGTAAGAGGATTCGTTAGATTTAAGTTACACAACTTGTTTTTTCTAGACATTGCAAATATATAGTATAGACGAAACATTAATGGTGTGCAATATATAATAATTATGTCAAACTCTTCATACAAATGTTGTGGTTGTCATGAAATCTATCTGCTAAGCCATTCCCATTAGCGAAACTAGAGTTTCATTCCCATAAATAACATTGGAGTTTGATGATGGCTACCTTCATCTAAATTTGGAGATTATTGTAGGAGCAGATCCTTAAGTTGATTATATGACTTGTGGAGTGAATGTGAACCTATGATATTCATGCACAAATTGTTTAAAATCTGCATCGACTTTCACATTAGGAGATACCTTTAGCAAGGTCACATTAATGCTCAAGTGTATCAACGAAACCTGTTTTCTACTATATAGCAGTGACATGATATTATAATTTATCATGGGTAATAATTACCAAAGCCAATTTAAATATAGGAAGTACACAACTCACTATGAAATAGCGTTTGATATCAAGTCATATTTGTTGAAAGACTTAATCGATTATTTCCTTGCAAACTGTGAGTGTAATATCATATCAATTCAATACAGTTGAACAGATCATATGGACATTCCAGTTTCAAATCACAATGGGACAATATATTACAGTCACTCTAAGTCATGACTATGATTAAAAATACCTTAAACACATCATGTTTATAAGTCAGCAGTCGAGAAAATGTTATTTCCAGATGAAATTGCTTTATTGGTCATATGGAACCCAGTGTATCTTATAAGAGTCACTGAGAGATTGTTTAAAGACAACATCGTAAACTTATGGAGTTTGTTTTTACCAGAGTTGCACGTGAACAACTCAGCTAATATCATGAAGAATTTTGCACATGTGAACTAACATTATGTGTGCAGAATAGACTTGTTAAAGGGTGATATCGTGCATCGGAATCTAACATAGATTAAATGTGTTTCTATAAAATATAAAGCTACTTCAACAGAGGCACCCAATTGATAAAACATAGTGTCAAGGTATAAGGCATAAGCTAACCAAAATGTCTACATCAATGAAGTATGGGATCTCTAACAGAGACAAGAACAATATTATCGTCGTATGATAAAGCATATAGCAGTTTATGTTCACTGATAAATCGTTGTCTCTTATCCTCATGAAAATCGATAGTGAAAGGCATTTGAAAAGCCATCAAAGTGTTCGATGAATTGTGCATAGGATTAGTGTAAAAATTTAGAAGTATATGCAAGGGATTTACTAGAAATTTTGAAGTCCAATTATTAAGCTCCCAAATTTTATGAGATTGATTTCCTAGGCACAAGAGTTTGAATCATATTTTTTCGAATAGATTGATGCTCGCCAACAACTATCAAAGGAGTCTTACTAGCAAAAGAATTTCTTAAAGATGTCAACTTGAACCTAAGCATAGTATCAATCATCCTGAGCATTAGGTGAGAGTAGATTTTCCCATAGGTGTTACAAGCGATTGACCGAGGCTTTACAAAGATTCAACTTGTCCACTACGGAAGGTCAAGCTGATCAAAAGTAATGTGGTAGCAAGAGAATAAATGTGTGGAGATACACGATGAGGATCTTTGTAGAGTGAAAGAAATGCTAGAGGAAGAGTCGGATGAGAGCCTTTCAGTATAGTGAGTTGGTGGTGGAACTCCAATGTTGGGCCTACTATAAGGTCAAATTTGGATGGTTAACTAAGTAACTTTGAATTGAAGATTGGTATTATGGAATGTTAAGAGAACACAACAAAATTATCAGATGACAAGGATATGCATTATGGTATAGAAAGAAAGCAAGAATACAATGATCATTTCAAGAGGACTGAATAGGAATGTAATTGTAGATATTCTTCTAGAAGTGGAAGTGGTGTTCCAGTTGATGGTTCAAATTGATTGAAAACTCTATATAATGAAGTATGTGGGTATTTTACATTGTGTGGGGAATAATTACCTTAACCAATGTTTCATTCGCATTGGAGGTATTTTTTGATTTAATACATATGGACCTTCATTAGAGCAACTTGTATAAAGGATACACAGATAAGTATTCATTATCTTTGAGTATTACATTTATCTATTCACTATAATCTCTCTCTCTCTCTCTCTCTCGCTCTCTCTCTCTCTGATTTGCATTTCTATATATACTATAAAGAGCTATATGCCTTGATCTATTCATTTGTGTTTGTGGATGTTCTTGTAGGAAAAGGTACTTGAACATGCTACCAAATATTGTGCAGACTCAGTCTTATGACAGTAGCTTAAAAGATTTTGTGATCAGGCAGGATAAAGTGAGGCTCTTGAAGCAACTATCTTTGATGATTGAGATTATGAGAATTCTTCTACATTAAGAGGGAGTATGACCCTTCTTTGAAGGCAACACAGGAGTTTAGAAGATTGATACTCAGAGGAGTCTAGAAATACATGTGTGATTGCATGATTTTTATGGGCCTACTCTTGAGTGCATCATAAGGAAGTATCAACTTATCACTAGAAAATCAGAAGATTGATATCAAATTTAGAGTGAGTTTGACAAGAATCCTTGGGGGAAGAGAGCCTCTAAGGGAGCAACTATTCGACTTGACTTCCCACGATCATTGTTTAGAGGGAGAATGTTGAGGTGCAATCCTTTGTGAATGATATCTTCTCTGTGAGAAGTTCAAAGTGAAATTCCTCGTAATGCATTTTTCTCTGTGAGAGAGAATTGAGGTGAAAGCCCTTGTACCACCCTTTGACTTGGTTCATGGTGGTTACCATTTCACATATGATATGTAATGAAAGATGATGATATTTCATTGACATATATAGATAGAAAGTAACAATTGTAAGGTGATGATCTTATAAATGGTAGACCTATTATCATGATAGGCTTCATTAAGTTGTTGTTCTAAAGTGTTGGAAGTCATGATAACATCTAAGTTGATGGATATATGTTGATATGCCATTCCAAAATATCGTATTGAGATGATATCTTTCCATATGCTTGAGAGCATAATGTGTTCTATAAATCCTCCCTAGCTAAGAGGGAGTGTTAAAATGTAGGTTCAGTCGGATTAATTATAAATTGTTGTTATTGGTAAATCATCATTTCCTATATATACTTATTCATGCTTTAAATACATTATTTTATATATATTATAGTATATAATATATATATATATACATATAATATTATATATGATACATATATATACTATACATATATATAATATAAATTATTATTTTTAATATATTAATTAAATAATGATTAAACCTTAGAGACATGTATCTTCATGAGACATGTCTTCTTTCATATTTATATGAGATTCAAATCTGTATTTGGAACACACCAATTACAATGGCCATATTAGTACGTTTGCAGAAATCGATCCATGTTACTCAACAATCAATAGCAACTTTATCTTCTAAGAGGTAGCAGGTTCAAATTGATGTAACAGGAAGACTTTAAAATCTGTATTGAAGGGTGATTCTAAGACACCAAAGGAGCAGCCTTTTTTAACATAAAGGCTGATTTTCTAAGATCAAAGATGAAAAATGACAAGAAAACAAATCTGGGCATGTGACTTACTTATTTTCTAAATCTTTTCAGCAGGTTTTTATCTCAGAATCTGCAAGGAAATGAAAGGATACAGCTTCCAACTTGAGATAATTTATAACTTGGTCCGTTCTTGTTTGATATGATGAAGTTTATTTTCATGAAAATCTAGGATTTCTTACATGATGACTTTTACTTCGTAAGTTTAATGAAAATTTTCTTTTCGAAAGCTTAGGAAGAAAAGATATTCGAAGAGATCAAGACCAACATAAAGCCTTCAAGTGGATGCAAGGAGGTTGCTCAAACTCAAGATTTCAAGAAAGTGCCTACTTCATGTTCGAGCTCAAACGTTTCAAATAGGGAGGAAATTCAACACCAAGGTGATCAGAGTTCAATTCAAGTTCAAGATCAGGAAGGAATCCAAGAAGGAAGAAGAATCAGAGAAGAATTTTTATCAACTTGGATTTCCTTTCAAAATCCAATTTTACCATAAAGGAATGCAAGCTACATGAAGGCCTCATTACTTTAAAAGGTTCAAGATGCAAGCAATTGAAGTCATGTCAATGAGAAAATTTTCAAGGTATGAAGAGGATTGAAAAGGTGAAGCAATTTGGGAATATACTATCATGTGGGATAGCTTAAAAATGTTGAGTATCAAGAGATATCTTCCCATCACCAAAAGATTGATCTAATCTACAAGATTAGAATGATGAGGTGGCACCTAGTTGTCTTCTGCAATCAAAAAATTCCCATTTCAAGTGTGGTCAATCAAAGCATGATAAGTGTTCAATTTTATCATTGGCTATCAAAAACATTTTCCTATTGGCTTCATGTAATTGGTTGATATTATGGAAACCCTAATTAGGGTTTGTAGGGATTAATCTTTGTTAGGATAAACCACGGACAGAAATAAAAACTACATGCAAATATAACCAATAACAGAAAAAATAATAGAACACACAGAAATGAACACAAGGCACCAAGATTTAACGTGGTTCACCCAATCCCTGGGCTACGTCCACCAAACAGCAAGTCCAATCTTATTACAATCCAGTGATTACAACCTGATTACAATCCGTAATCCCTTACAGCTCAATACCGCCGCAAGAACCAATTTCGTATCACCACATATCAAAAAATACCCAACCCTAAGCCCTTTTTATACAAGTATTAAACCGCTTTAGGGTTATAACATGTCGGCCATAATATGTCGGCTACCATGTCGATGTCGGCTACTTCCAAAAAAAATTTTTTTCGGGGCGATGCCCCGAACCCCACTATTTATGAAGTATGTACAGTACTTTCCTGATCAGTCACCACAATCTAACAATCTTGGCCCTTGATCTTGAACTGATCTTGGCCCTTCATTGTAATTAAACATCCATCCTCATTTGTAACAATTATAGAAGAGTTAGAAGGATAGAAGAGATTAGATTAGAGAGCTAGAAATAGAATTTTAGCTAAGGGAGAGACTTGATCAAATTGTTGCTGTAATGCTTTCAAAGTGATAATTCATTGTTGGCTCTTCATGGGGAATTACTTAATGTTGCTTTGAAGTGTTTCTTAACTCGAGCAATATTGGGCCGCTAGCATCTTGCCAATTTTTTAGGTATGTCTTGCATGGTTAGCGGATGATTGAACACACTTAACTTCAATTAATATTCTATCTTTAGTTTCAATCCATTTGATGGGATTGAAGAGGAGATATTGATGTGAAAATCATTTGAGTATTCCTTTGAAGCTTGCACTAGGTGAGTGGAGTTGTTGACAAGATGGTACATAGTAGAGTCCAAGTTCATTCATGCTTCCTTTAATTCCTAGTTAGAAATAGAATTAGAAGGAGAAACTAAAGTTAAAGTGGAGAATTGGAAAATCAAACTATAATTTTATTGCACATTCTGAAGGTAAATCTTTAAAAGTGCAACTAGTTGATATCCATCAATTGAACAACATAAGTTCCCTTAGTGTTTACCAACAAATCACATTATTTCACTAGGCGAGTATCAACAATAGGAAGAATGTTGAAGTCATTTCATGATCTTACTTTGCAAACTTAGCATAAGAAGTGACCTTATTCAAGAGAGTATTGGAGATTAGTGTTTTGTCTTGGAATACTAAGCATTTGATTATGCATGTTGTAGTGAAACAAAACTCACTTTAACAGGTTGTTCACAAGTATCTAGGTTTTGTTATGTTAGAGGAAAAGAGGAGCTATGAAAGTGAATGTAAGTGTGCCTTGTATGGTTAGCCGATGATTGATTACACTTATCTTTTATTAATATTCAATATTTAGTTTGCATCCATTTGATGGGATTGAAGAGGATATATTGATGTGAGAACCACTTGAGCGTTCCCTAGAAGCTTGCATTAGGTGGGTGGAGTCACTGACAAGATTGCACCTAGTAGAGTCCAAGTTCATCAATGTTTACTTTTTCCTAGTTAGTAATAGAAGTAGAAGTTAAAGTTTAAGTGGAGAATTGGAAAATCAAACTATATTTTCATTGCACATTGTGAAGGGAAATCTTTAGAAGTGGAAGAAGTTGATATCCATTGATTGAACAACATAAGTCCCCTTAGTGATTACCAGAAAATCATATTATTTCATTGCGTGAGTATCCACAATAGGAGGAACCTTGAAGTCATTTCATGTTCTTTCTTTGCAAGTTTAGCGTAAGACGTGACCTTATTCAAGAGAGAATTAGAGATTTAGTGTTACATCTTGAGATACTAAGCATTTGATTATGCATGTTGTAGTGGTAAAAAACTCACATCAACAAGTTGTTCACAAGCCCTCAGGTGCTGCTATGTTAAAAGCAAAGTGGAGAATGAAAGTGAATGTATTGCAATTGCATTTATTGTTGATAATGCATGCTTAGCCTATCTTTTTGGTGGAGCTTTTTCTCGCAAGGGTTTCTTCATGTAATTTTTTCATTATGTGGTGTTCCTATGTTGTTGATTTTTGTTAAAACTGGAACTAGAAATATAAATAATTAACTATGCACAACTAGTTACCTTGGGAAAACCCCTCTTCACTGAGGGAAACAACCCAGCCCCAACAAATGAAAACTTATATTGAAGAAATCAAATGGTTTACAATAGCATAATCAAAGTGATATGAATATCACTTATGTTTAAGAAAGAAGCTTGTAAAAATATTGATTGAGAACATCGATCAATCGATGTTGCATAAAAAGAAGTAGAAATACGATCATTCGATGTTGCATAAAAAGAAGTAGAAATACGATCATTCAATATTCAATGCCCTGAGCGATCACCAGAAGAATCGAATTAAAGCACTAAGGATAATAGCATATTATAGATAATTGATATTCAGAAGCCTTTAACCACAAATTTGGAAAACAACAAACATCTAAAACTAGACGCAAGTGAGAGATTGTATCCTTGCCCAACAGGAATACAAATATGAAAGAAGTTACTTATTAAGTGACTAACGACGGTGGTCCAATGGAGGCAAACACATCATATTGCTTTCTTCGAATAACGTCTATCTTCTATGATGGCAAGAATGACGAATTGAACCTTGATCTTCCTCTTCACTCATACTCCGTTCGAAAAGAAGGCTCTTTTTCCTTTTACGTTATATTAGACACGCTAAATATAACCATTGCTAGAAAGAACACATGAATATGAATGAATTACAAAACTTAATCGAAGCGGTGAAGCAACATAGTTAACTTACAAAGACATCTCCAAATCACTAACACGGTGACACTTGGCTAAGGAATGTTCATTTGAAATGAAACCAAATACAAAGTTCTCTACCTATAAATTGTAAGTGCAGATACTCAACTCATAAATCACACTAACAAAGTGAGCAAAAAACAATCACACAAAATTTCATATGAAGCTAATAAATTTAACAATTTTTGTCTCTTTGCTGTTATCTTATGCTGATGTTATTTGCTATTTTTTGTTGTTTTAAGTTCATATACAATATGTTTATTAGGCATACTATATAGGCTGATTTTTGGAATCATTAAGAAGAACCTAGCATGATTTTCCACATTAAGGCAGCTTCATTTTTAAACTTCAAAATGTGGGATGAATGATTGTATTAAAAATGCAAAAATAAATAGAGTTTATAGATGCTATAAAAAGCTTCTACTTAAAAGAAAAGTCTAAATAATGACAACATCTAAAAATAGAATTGATTAAGAGAACTAATGTTCTAAATAAAGCTAAGATGATCTTATTAATTTCTGACAAAAGATCACAAAAAGGGTTTAAGGGACTACAAGAAATAGAGCAGCAACCCAGTGAATAGCGAGAACACCAATCAATGTCTGGAAGAAAGACAAAATATAAAGAAAAGAAATAAAGAACCAGAGCAAGAGGAAATCTAACAACTCAACAAATCAACTGGGAAAATGTCTAGAATTGAGAGATAAGTCGTAGGATAGGAAATCCCAAGTTGTCTTGAAGAGTCCCTGGAAGCACTAGAAGAAGAAGGTTGTTGCTAAGTAAAGGATCTACATGATCTCACATCCCTGAGAAACCCAAAAGGGGGATCTAGCACCTATTTGGTACCTTGTGTGGGGAGAATCACTATAAAAAATGGGGTGATGAGCTGTGTTGGTTCCCAAAATCACAGATTGGAATCCTACAAGCCTTGCCTACTCGATGCTAGGATATCCAACCGGTTAAGGCCAACTTGACAAAATTGAACAATAGGGTCCAAGTTCCCTGCACTTTCAGCTCTGCAAAAAGGTGGGTGTACCTGATCATGGACAACAACCTTATATCCAAGATGCTTAAGGTAGATCGGTTAAAACACAAATATAATGAAAGTTTTCCTAATGGCAAGAAATATAGAAAACTTCAAATTTGTGGATTACGAATTAAGAATAATAAAAGAATATATGAGAGTTTTTGAAATAAAAGTGACTATTATAGATGATTGCAACAAATGAATATATTATTTCCTCAATGAAAAGAAATGAAATAGTTGCCAACATATGGATTATGAATCAAGAGTAAAAGACCAGTGCTTAATTAAATGGGCAATCAGAGTCAATATTATTAGTTGAAATGTACAACTTTATAAAGTTCAATACACTTAAACTATAAACAATTTAAATAATTCAGATGCGACGGATCAATTATATGAATGCAATTTTGAACTAGTCTAGGATGCACTTTAACTCCTATGGAGACAAACTAGACATAAATACAAAAATAATAAAATATTTCACAATATTTATGTTTATCAAATTTAAAATGCAATAATGACCCAATCCAGTTATCCGACTATTAAAATATTTATAAAAATTAATAAAAAATATTTACAAAGGACACAACTTAATAATAATTTAAAACTTTGAAATATAAAATAAATAATTATGCCAAAAATAAATCACAATAAAGGTACTCCTTATAGATGATCAATTTATTGTGAATTCAACTCTAGAATCGTATATAAATTTGCTCAATGATCCAAAATCCAGGAGCTTTGTTCAATCACTCATTCCTTTACCAATCAAAAAATATAATACATCATAAGTGCATCATAGTATATAATTTTTTTAAAATAAAATATGAATGCCCCTTTTCGCCAATTATGGCTCATATATTTATAGAGGATGAAAGAATACATCCTATCCTCTGCACCTCTTCATAACAAATAACTGATTGGCTAATTCATCCACAAATCATAAATTCGACATGAAGGAAATTAATCAATAATAAAACATCTTCAGCCGCATACGAGGATGGAGAGTTGTCTGATCTTTGGAGAAATACGAGACATTCCAACCTACGTAATCTGAATACTCACAAAAATCCTAAACTTGCTTCACTTTTCAATCCTTGCCGATGATACCAAACATTCTCCCGGACATGAATTAAGTGGTTTGTTTGATGACGTGTGTGAGTTTGAAAATACACTTTCTTTCTCCTTTTCTTGATTTATTCATATTCGGACGGTTCCTCCTCCTATCGGGCCTTTTGCAAGAGCAAATCATAAATAATTATTTGCCTCTGAAATTTAAATTGGAAGGAGGATTGCATGAATATGCTTTTAGCCCGGATAGTCACATATCATTGACGGAAGCTCTCAATTCTTTAGTTGCAATGGTTTAACAAAAATTCTCATATCTTTATTTGCGACTCCATATTTGAGGGCCTCAATTTTCAGAAAATCCTCTGCTCCTCATCTCGTGCTTGTTCTCTTTGATTGGCATTGAAAACTTCTTAACTCCTTGTCTCCAACTTGCAGACGTTACCAGTGACTCTTGTGTATGTGCTCAAAGATCTGCAACATAACATAAAATCACATTAGGAATAATTTTAAAAAAAGAAATGATTGATAGTAGACAATACATCTCTCCCGCTCAAGAGGCCCTATGAAGACTGGGAGACAGATCATCCATACTTCTATACTGCTGCAAAGGATGAGCATAGTAGTCCCTTAGTTATGCCACAGGATGGAAAATGCGTTTCACATAGTATGTGATTGCCACAGTTGCAGGTATGTTGGGCTTCAAATATGGCTATCATCCTCATGGTGTACTGCTGTTGAATCTAATATATCCTGCGTATTACTTTTCAAATATGTCATTTTTTGCCTTACAGTCCCATATCTTCTAAATCCAAACTGAGATTACTATTATTCATGACTGAAGATAAACTGTTGGGTATGTTACATATACTGTGATTACATACTTGCTGTTGTCTCCATCACTATCTGATAACCTAGTATATCAATTTAGATATCATACTCTTTTTTATTGCTATTGCACATGAACATAGTTCTTGAATATTAAAAATATATTTTCTGTTGTCATTCATTTATTATGATTCCTAAGCAGATATGTCTTTATGCATATCAGTCCACTTGAACTCTTGTTTATAATCAGTGCTCTGTATTGTTGTTTCCAGCATTCCTCAATTTATTGATTATAACTATTGTTGCTCAACTTCCTCAAATCTATAAGCTCTCTTACTACTTATAGTGTCTTCTAAGCAACAACAAATTCCTATCCATAGACAATCATACTGATTATGAGTACTGTTAGCACATAACTAATTTTTTGTGAGAAGAGTTATTCACATTCTTTGACATCAATTTCAATGCCTCATCAATCTCTAACATTATTTTTTTAAATGGAAGCCTTAAAAATTTGGGCTCCATCAGTGGCTCTTGTTGGGGACATATGCCCGTTGTGGGCATAGTGAAAATTCTAGCTATCTCTGGAGGAGCAGACTGAGCATCCATGCTTAACATGGTGCACAGTGAAATTGGGTGGCCCTCGACCTTCCAAAAAGTTAACATTGCCTCTTTCCTCTATCAAATACTCGATTCTGATTGTGTAACACTTTGAACCTACTAAATACGGTATTATATGGTTCTTTGATAAAATCTGATCCACTAACAAGTGTTAGAAAGCAATCATTAGATAACATGTGCATTTCATTCATCATTTGTCTTGACTTAAATCTCACCATTGCTTTATCAACAAGATTACTTGAAAAGAAATAAATTTCAGTGTCATTTAATCCAAACATCTGATATCTTACTTCACTGATTTGATTAGTATATAGAGAAATAAAATCTTTAAAAGAATTATGAATATAACTTAAAAAAATTTCCCTGAGCATCTTTTCAATAAATGCCATCACAGAGTCTTCGGGGATACTTACCTCAGTAGGCCACTCGTACTTCATACCTATATCAAATGCATCATTCTTATGAGTAATATCTACTGTCTCTGCTCCATGAATGCAATCCTTTGCATCAAACTCTTGTTTAGCCTTTGAGAAGTAATTAAGTATATTGTGATTTTTGCTGACTGGAGGGTTCTTATGTATGTAATTAGTCATACTTTCATTAGAACAAGTCACCTTTGTCCGATTTTCCTTTGGCACACAATCTACCCCACATTCCGAATGATTCTCCCCACAAGAAAATTTTGAATATAACCCGCATTCAAGCATCATTACTTTCATTTTGTCAAGAATCTGATCAATTGAAAAATTAGAAAAAAATTCAGGACTAGCTTCCAACACTTCCTCCTTATTATGTACATTCGGTTCCATTTCATCTTCACATTTTAAATGCAAAAATTGATCATAAAATTGATTTGAAAATGGGTCTTCTTCAAGGGATGCAACTTTTCTTTTATCAAGAATTTGGTCAGATATGAAATTTGGAAGATATTCGGAACCATGCTCATATGATTGCTTTTCTTGTTCATATAATAAACTAGGAGATGTCTCATCTTCTAAATACATATCATGAATTTTGTCAACTTCAAAATCATTAGGTATGTGATAGTGATGATATTTATGATTGCATAAAAGATCTTTAAATAATGAATTCAAGAAAGAAACCCCGGGCATATCTTTATGAGAGCTTTAATTTGAAACCTTTTCACATTCATATATTGCATCGTATGTACTTTCTTCCTCTCCCTGAATGTTTGCATTACCCTCAAGATCCAGAATTGTATAAGAGCTAAATTCTTCATTCCCTTGTGCTAATTCATCATATATGGGATCTGAAAATTCTTTGAAATTGTATCCAATTTGATATGTTTCTAAACTTAGACCATAATTCCCATTTTCAACAAATATATTATCCTCCTCAGAGTTGTATGCCTCTTGGGGTTCATTGGTTGTCATGTCCCCACTCTAGCTTAGTCTAGCAAAGACATATGAGTCAGCTTATTATGGGGTCTTGTAGGCTGACAGGGTTGGATAGAGACCCAGTATGGTTATTTAGTGTTGGGGACTTGGTGTTCTGGCGGTTATTGATCAGTTGGGAGACGTTCCTTGTTTTTAGGAGACAGTTCCTATATTTATGGGGTTCATTCCTAATTTTTAGGAGGTATGATCATGCACAGGTTTGGGTTTCCATGAGTTTGCTCTTTGGGTTCAATTTCAGAGGGATAGAGCTTGTTTTCTAAAATTTAGGAGCATCCCTAGATTTTAGGGATGAGACTGCCAGTGGATCCTTGATTTTTGACTTCAGTCACAGACAGGTGACAGAATGATTTTATGGTTTGTGATGTCAGTTGGGCATTTTGTAGCTATTTGGGTTATATTTTTAATATTTCCTAAGTTAGCATTTAATAATTAAATAAGGCTAAGTTAATAGCCATTTGGGAGTAATAACGGGAATTTTGACCTCATTTGGATGCATACCCCTTGGTGTGATAGCTTGTTGGAAAGGTCTTGAACTTTTCTAAATCTTTCTCTTTGGTCTTAGGGCGATTCAGTGAACGGATTTATGTCTATGGAGAAAAAGGGTCATTTTTAGTAACATTGCCACTTTAAAATAAGACTTAAATCACTTTTGTAACCCAACGCCTTTTGGAGTCACTTTAGGGTTTGATTTGCTTTGGAAGGGGTTATAAGGAGATGGAGGTGCCATTCCTCATTCATATTATGCATTTTAAACTTGTTTACAAATTTTCTTTGCTTGGGCGATTTTATTCTGGGACACAAACTCCAAGGTATTTACTAGCTGGGACGTAACCCTCAGTAATATTTGGTCTTGGAATTTTTAGTTGTATCAACTGTTATCAAGGAAGGAGGACGCCATTTCAGCTTGGGTTTGTAGTATTGTTTAGCTGGGCATGCTTATTGGTACATGGGAAAGTGAGCCTTGCAGCAGTAGCTTCCATTTGCAGCACTTTGAAATATAGAGAGTCGGATAATCAGCAGCAGATGTTTGCATGTTTAGAGTCCTTTTCCATCAGCCAGTTTGGTGTCATTATTAGGGAAAATGTATTGGATCCTTTATTTGGCTCTATAATTTAGAGATCTTCCTAGTACGATTTGTATCAATTTTGATTTTGCTGCATATTGTTATTTATTTTCAGACTCTTTTCATATCATTTGCTCCTTCTCATTTCTATGTTGAATAATCATCAAAAATGCAAAAACAAATAAACTCTTTTGCATTTCTGTCTAGTTCTGCAAGAAAACTTTAATAAACAGGAAAAAGAAAATTAAAAAGAAAAATATAATAAAGCTACAACAGATTAGCGGTAGAGATCCATCAGGGATCTTTCAATGGTATCAGAGCTTACATCCTGCCAGCTTGTAGGGTTTGTGAGAAATTATTACAACAATTTTTGGCTTCTGGGTATTGGATAAAAAGTTTTGATAATTCATTTCAGCATCTGGGTACTAGCTAAAAAGTTTTAATAATTCATATTGGCATCTGGGTAGTCACTAGTTGGTGGATTGAATACAAATCTATGCATCCTGGTGGAGAAATACATAGGTTCTACGAGCACAAGAGAAACCAGTGGCAAGCAGAGGCCACCAAAGACACACAAATACTAACTATGGGTGAGGCACAGGGTGCTGCTGGCGACGGCATGCCTACAAAGGCAGAAGAAAGAGAGATGGTGCAGACCCTATTCACTACTCAGCCTAGGATTGCTCAGGCTTTAGACAGATTACAAGATACCTTGGAGCATTTGGAGATGGGTGGACACAGAGGCAGGCAAGGTAGATCAGTTTCAGTGGTTGGTAGTCAGTGCAGCCATCAGTCCCATTCTTTAGTTGGGAGCTCCCTTCATTCCAGTAGGAGGCATCTCCATCATACACCTACTACAAATAGGCCATTGCTTCCCCAATTCATACTAGGTGAATAGATAGCACAGGTGGAACCACCATAAGTGGGGTTTCAAGAGTCAGTTTTGGTGGCCACAGCTGAGTGGAGAGCTCTACCTCCTGAGGTTAGGGACATCTTCCCTCTTCCCCAGTATTGTGCACAACATAGAGATACAAACAGGTTCAGGGGAGATCATGGTAATAGACTACCATAGTAGTAGCAAAATTATGACCTCAATAGAGCTACTGGGAAGATTACATTGGCCCCATATAATGGCTCAGGAGACACTAGCGCACGAGCTTGGGTCCACAAGCTAGACATATATCTTTCATTAAGGCCCATGCCTGAGTGTGAGGCTATTCAGTTTTCTATGTTGCATTTAGAGGGGAATGCCTATGATTGGTAGCACCATGGATTGGTCACCCAGGATCATGCCTTAGTTCACTCCTATGCTGAGTTCACCAAGCGACTCATTGCACGGTTTGACCGTAAGGATACAGAACTTTATTACAGAGAGTTGGCTCACCTTAAACAAACTGGTCATGTAGAAGCCTCTATTAATGAGTTCCAACATATTGCAGTTATGGTACCTGATATGCCCCAGAAACATAGTTTGATGTTGTTCATTGAGGGTTTGCAGGATAGGCTAAAGGGGTTGGTACGTGCTTTCCAACCAGCTACTCTTAAGGAGGCTATTGATGTGACATTGAGATTGGATACTCTTCCCACTTCTTATCAAGCAGATAAGAAACCATTTAGAGATTCACAGCCTGCACAGAAGGCCAATACATCACAGAACAAAGGAGGGACCTCATCTAAAAATCCTTGGATGAATCAGGAGACAAGGAATGAATTGAGGAGGAAAAAGTTGTGTTTTTCCTACAAAGAACCATGGGAACTAGGATACTGTTGTATGGGTAAAGGAAAGGTTCATTTGATTGAGGTGACTTTTGAGTTAGGGGATGAGGAGGTTCTTGATATTGATATTGAGGATAATATAGAGGATGTTGAGCAATTTCAGACACAGTTGGAGTTAGACACCCCTGAGCCTGTGGCATCAGCTAAAGTAGCTATGGCTACCCTCTCCAGTTATCCTAAGTTTCATGCCTTTTGGTTGAAAGGTACACTTAAGGGTAAGCAGATCACCAGTTTGGTAGACACAGGTGCTACGCATAAATTTATTGATCAAAAATTAGTTGAGAGGCGTGGCTTACAGTACAAGGAGTTTGGTGGTTTTGGAGTGAAGGTGGCTGATGGTGCTATCTTGGGTTGTACCAAGCGGATTCCATAACTTAGTATTCAGATGGGAGATTATACTTTGATGGATGACTTCTATGTGCTTCCCATAGAAGATTATGATGTGGTTTTGGGCATGCAGTGGTTACAAGGTATTGGGCATTACATTATTGATCACCACCTTATGCAATTAGAGTTTCTTTCTGGTGGGCAGAAGGTGATTTTGAGGGTAGCGTCAGATGGTGGACCTAGAGAGGTGACTTCTCGTAGGATGGAGACCATCCTTAGCCATATTGATGTGCTTTGGGCTACACACTGTTTGGTTAAATCCAAAACACCCATATCTCAGGATGACCGTGTATTTCATGTGGACATTTAGTCAGTGATGGGTTGTCACAGTAGAGTGTTTGGTGATATACCTCCTGGAGTACCACCAGATAGAGGGTTTGAGCATGGTATAGAGTTGGAGGATGGAGCGAAGCCAGTGATTACTACCCCATACCATCATCCTAGAGCCTATAAGGATGAAATTGAGAAGACTATTCATGAGCTATTGAACATGGGTTTCATTCAGCCTAGTTCTAGCCCCTTTGCTTCTTCTATAGTGCTGGTTAAGAAGAAGGATGGGACTCTACGGATTTGTGTAGACTATAGAGCTTTGAACAAGAAGACAATAAAAAATAGATATCCCATTCCACGCATTGATGAGTTGTTAGATGAGTTACATGGGGCTATCTACTTTTCTAAGATTGATCTCCGTTCAAGCTATCATCAGATACGGGTACGGGCAGAGGATGTACACAAGATTGACTTCTATTGTCACTACGGGCACTATGAGTTTCTGGTAATGCCTTTTGGCCTTACTAATGCACCAGCTACGTTCCAGTCCTACATGAATCATATCTTCAACAAGCAGTTGAGGAAATCGGTTCTAGTTTTTTTGATGACATATTAATTTACAGTAGTACTTGGGAGGACCACCTCAGACATCTCGAGGAGGTACTTAGCATAATGGAGAGTTAGTCTCTATTTGCTAAGCTCTCCAAATGCGAGTTTGGATTGAGGGAGGTGTTATATTTGGGTCATGTGATCAATGCTGAGGGGGTGAAGGTGCATGAAGAGAAGATTCAAACGATTCAGAATTGGCCTGTTCCTTGGACCATTACTGAGTTACAAGGATTCCTTGGATTGTGTGCTTATTATAGAAGATTTGTGAAGGGTTTCTTGCAGTTGGCAGCACCTTTGAGAGATCTCACTAAGAAAGGGGCTTTCAGATGGATAGAACAAGCACAGGGGGTCTTTGATAGACTCAAGGAGGTTATGAGTACTTGCCCCGTTTTGGCACTACCTGATTTCTCACAGGCATTTGTCCTAGAGTGTGATGCTTCGGGTTTGGGTATAGGAGCAGTGTTGATGCAGAATAGACACCCCATTGCCTATGAGAGTAGGAAGCTGCAAAATAATGAAAAGTTGTACTCTACCTATGATAAGGAAATGTTGGCTATTATGCATGCGTTAGCTAAGTTTAGACAGTATCTTGTTGGCAGCAAATTTGTGGTGAGAACAGACCATAATAGTCTGAAGTATTTCCTAAATCAAACAGAGCTCAATGATCGACAACAAAAATGGGTTAGCAAAATTCAGGCTTATGACTTTGACATTGAATTCATAAAGGGGAAGAATAATACTGTGGCTAATGCACTCTCTAGGAAACCTTCATTGGTTGCCCTATGTTCATTGAGTGAGATTTCAGCGGATTGGAAGGCTCAACTTTTAGTTGAGTACTCCAAGGATCAGTATGCTTGTGAGATCTTGGAAGGGTTGATAGTGGATGACAGATACAGTGTGGTAGATGATATTATCTACTACAAAGGCAGGGTTTACCTTGTTCTAGGTTCTCAGTTGAAGGAACAAATTTTGCATGCTCTCCATGATACTCATACAGCAGGACACCCAGGATTCTCTTGGAAGGGTCTCAAAGATGATGTTTTACACCATGTCTGTGAGTGTATGACTTGTCAGCAGAACAAGTCGGAGCATACCTACCTAGCAGGATTATTGCAGCCATTACCTATACTGAAACAAAAGTGGACGGGGATCTCAATGGATTTCATTATAGGTCTTCCTAGGGTTCAAGGGAAAGATTGCATTTACTTTGTTGTGGAGAGGCTAACAAAGTATGCCCACTTCTTTTCGATTGCGTTAGATTTTATAACATCTCAGGTGGTTGAATTATTCTTCAAAGAGGTCTTTAGACTTCATGGTCTTCCCAAGACCATTGTGAGTGATAGGGACAGCAAATTCACGAGTTCCTTCTGGCAGGAACTTTTTAGGCTAGCAGGTGCTTTGTTGACACCTAGTACTAGTTACCACCCTCAAACTGATGGGCAGATAGAAATAGTCAACAAGTGGGTTGAGGGATATTTGCGTAACTATGTGTCAGGACAGAAAAAAGCATGGGTGCATTGGTTGCATTTGGGCGAGTATTTTTATAATACTACGCATCATATGTCCATTGGTATGGCACCTTTCAGAGCTCTCTATGGATATGAGGCATTATCTTTCACTGATTTGGCATTTAGTGATAGTAGAGTACCCTTGGCTCAAGATTGGTTACAGAAAAACCAGGATGTCATGAGATCTCTTAGGGAGAATTTACAGCAGGCCTAGAATCAACAAAAGATGTATGCTGACAGGCACAGGAATGAGAGAGCATTTGAGGTGGATGATATGGTCTTTCTACGCTTACAACCATATCGACAGAGCAACTTAAAAAGGGGGGGAGCTGAGAAGCTCAAACCACATTTTTATGGTCCATACAGGATACTCAGGTGAGTGGGAGAGGTTGCATATGAGGTTGAGTTACCACCTGGCAGCAGAGTTCATAATGTATTTCATGTATCTAACCTGAAAAAGGCCCTTGGACAACATATTACAATTTCACCCGAGTTACCTCCTATGGATGAGGAAGGTGAATTGATTTTGGTCCCCGATGAGATTCTTGAGGTGACGGAACGACGGCTAAGAAGCCAGGTGATTCGAGAGTATTTGGTTTGATGGAGAGATCTTCCCATAAAGGATGCCACCTGGGAGGGTGAGAGCATTTTATAGCATCTAGCATTACAGTTGCTTATGGGCAAGCGTCTCCGAGAGGGGAGGACTGTCATGTTCCCACTCTAGCTTAGTCTAGCAAAGACATGTGAGTCAACTTATTATGGGGTCTTGTAGGCTGACAGGGTTGGATAAAGACCCAGTATGGTTATTCAATGTTGGGGACTTCGTGTTCTGGAGATTATTGATCAGTTGGGAGACGTTCCTTGTTTTTAGGAGACAGTTCCTATATTTATGGGGTTCATTCCTACTTTTTAGGAGGTATGATCATGCACAGGGTTGGGTTTCCATGAGTTTGCTCTTTGGGTTCAGTTTCAGAGGGATAGAGCTTGTTTCCTAACATTTAGGAGCATCCCTAGATTTTAGGGATGAGACTGCCAGTGGATCCTTGATTTTCAACTTCAATCACAGACAGGTGACAAGATGATTTTATGGTTTGTGATGTTAGTTGGGCATTTTGTAGCTATTTGGGTTATATTTTTAATATTTCCTAAGTTAGCATTTAATAATTAAATAAGGCTAAGTTAATAGCCATTTTGGAGTAATAAGGGGAATTTTGACCTCATTTGGATGCATACCCCTTGGTGTGATAGCTCGTTGGAAAGGTCTTGAACTTTTCTAAATCTTTCTCTTTGGTCTCAGGGTGATTCAGAGAACAGATTTATGTCTATGGAGAAAAAGGGTCATTTTTAGTAACATTGCCACTTTAAAATAAGACTTAAATCACTTTTGTAACCCAATGCCTTTTGAAGTCACTTTAGGGTTCATTTTTCTTTGGAAGGGGTTATAAGGAGATGGAGGCACGATTCCTCATTCATATTATGCATTTTAAACTTGTTTACAAATTTGCTCTGCTTGGGCGATTTTATTCTGGGATGCAAACCCCAGGGTATTTACTGGCTGGGACGTAACCCTCAATAGTATTTGGTCTTGGAATTTTTAGTGGTATCAGCTATTATCAGGGAAGGAGGACACCATTTTAGCTTGGGTCTACAGAATTGTTTAGCTGGGCACGATTATTGGTACATGGGAAAATGAGCCTTGCAGCAGTAGCCGCCATTTGCAACACTTTGAAATATAGAGAGTCGGATAATCAGCAGCAGACATTTGCATGTTCAGTCCTTTTCCATCAGCCAGTTTGGCGTCATTGTTAGGAAAAATGTACTGGATCCTTTATTTGGCTCTATAATTCAGAGATCTGCCTAGTACGATTTGTATCAATTTTGATTTTGCTGCATATTGTTATTTATTTTCAGACTCTTTTCATATCATTTTCTCCTTCTCATTTCTATGTTGAATAATCATCAAAAATGCAAAAACAAATAAACTCTTTTGTATTTCCATTTAGTTCTGCAAGAAAACTTTAATAAACAGGAGAAAGAAAATTAAAAAGAAAAAATATAATAAAGCTACAGCAGATTAGCGGCAGAGATCCATCAAGGATCTTTCATTGGTTGCCATCTTGTGAAAGTAATATGGATTTGTAGAGATGATTGAACTTTCTTGTTCGTTGAATATTTCATAAGACACATTTATTATTTCATTAATATGCTTTTCTTTGTATACAGGAAGAAAAATTTGACCACCCTTTTCAACATACTTTTGATATTCCATGTCCAACAAGATTGAAATCTCATCCACACTGAAGGAATCCTCTTCATTATTTTCATGCCCTTCATTATCTAATTCCTTATGGGTCTCATCATGATCGGACTTTTCTTCGGTTTCTTCTACATTTGGATCTGAAATATCATTATGGTCTTGTATTACTTTAGTATCCTTTTCTTCATCTTTAATAGCTTGATCCCATATCTGAAGAAGAAGCTTCACGTCAGGGTCCTTCGGCGAGATTCTCAACTTAACAATTTTGTTTAGAAATTCCTTGTAAGGAGGTTTGAGGTTTGATGAAATCTCATGATAAGTGTTCATCACCCTCAAAAACAAATGTGCTGAAGTCTCGCCCTCATATCTTTCCAAATTGAGAAAAGAGTCAAGTGGAGACATGTCAGGATCGTCTTCCATGTTGCAATTCTGATCTTTATATTGTTGATAACACATCTCTTCTTCATTGCTTGTATCATGAAATTCATAAAGGAACCACTGTTCAACTTTCTTCCAAGACGAGATACACTGTGTGGGTAATGATTCATATTCCTGCCTTGCATTGTCCTTCAAATTCTTAGCAAACAATTTCATTACTTTATCTTCCGAACAAATCTCATAATCTTCCATAAATGAGTAAAATGCATCCAAATGTCGAATTGGCAATTCATCCCATTCTCCATGGAACTTTGGTACTAGTTGTGAAAGCTTTGGGAATAACTTGTAAGGTTCATAATCAAACTTGCTGAAATCCAATGGCCTGATGCCATTTGAAAGAAAAGGTTTTCTTTCAAATGATCGATACATCTGAAAAACCATCTACCATTTTCTTTTGAGTCTACTCCCTCAACAGAGCCACTAATGATTCGGGCACTCCTTTTGTTAAAGTACCAATCAAAATACAATAGAGTTACCACCTCCAAATGGAGGAAATGAATAATCTTCAAGAATTTGAATTCTTGCTTCCAGTATAGTATTTCTCACCAAAGATTGAATCTGCACAAAAGGCTTAAAGAAAAACATACAATGCTTCTACAAGATCAAATCTTCATAAAGCACTTTTTATAAAATAATTCTGAAAGTTTGAAATCTTCAAGGAAATTAAATTCACTATAATAAACTTATCAAAATGTTTTGAGAAATTAAATAGAATCTAACTCTTACTAGTCTACAATCAGAAACACTTAGGGTTTGTTTTGCAAGTCTCCCTAGTAGAGTCGCCAATCTGTTGTTTCCCAAAACCATAGATTGGAATCCTATGAGCCTTGTCTTCTAAATTCTTTCAATCTTAGGTATCTAGGTGTTCTATCTAGATCCTTGAAGATTAAGCTCCATTCTGGAGATAATCTTCTAAATGCTTTCAATTTTAGGCATCTAGATGTTCTGTCTGGATCCTTAAAGATTACGCTCCATTATGGAGATAGTCTTTTAAATGCTATCACTCTTAGGTGTCTAGGTGCTCTACTTGGATCACTTAGGATTAAGCTTTGTTCTAGAGATGGTCCTTAAAAGCTTATCAATTGGTCTCTATGTTATCAATTATAGAACCAATCTCGTCCTCTTGATCTTCGCATCACGCTTTTCTGATTTTCTTTGAATTGAACGTGCTGCTTGCACATTCATTCAAAGAGGGGAAAAATGTAATATCCCAAAATTGGCTCATTGCTACTTCAACCAATTTTGGTCTATTTTTAATCAATCCTAAGACCTATTCTAATAGGCAATTCTTATTCGACTACTCGCTACTTGACTTAATTGTCAGATGCAGAAAACCCAAATCTGCATTCATCATACTCTTTATTTAATTCCTATAGTATTGAGTCATATTAGTCACATTAAACCTATTGATTAATATTTAATTTAATTACTGAGTATTTATACTTTAATTAAATTAAATCATATCCTAAGGCTAATGTACTATGGAATTAAATTTATTTAATTTAATAAATGTGCCTATTTTAATTAATTAAACAAAATTATTTAATTAAATGGAGAAAGCTATTTCTAATTAATTAAATGAAGTTATTTAATTAAATGGGAAGTCATTCCTAATTAATTAAATGAATTTATTTAATTAAATGAGAAAAGCATCTTTTATTAATTAAATAAAATTATTTAATTAAATGAAAAAGGTAATTATGAGAGCATATCTCATTTTATTAAATTAAATATCTCACCAAAAGTCAAATCTAGAAGAGAATCTATGACACGTCATAAGATTCCTCAACCCACTTAAAGTCAAGAATCTATGATGAATAAGCCAAATAGGGACATGCATAAGAGGTAATAGTGATTGAACCTCATCTTCAATCCTAACCGTTGATTGAAATCAATCTCAACCGTTGATGGATTCCAGGAAAGTCTATTTAAGAGACCCTCCTCTCTTCATTTCAAAAAGGGATGAATGGATTTTGCTATCGGATTGCTGTTGAAATTCATGCTCACATTTACTTACATTTCTTGCATGCATTCTCATTCTTAGTTTAATCTCATTTTAGTTTAATCATGCATATGCTTAATCTAGTTTTCTTTATTTGTTCTTAGATTACATTGCATCTTTCATTCTAGATTAATCTGCATTCTCATATAGATTAGTCATATTTTCTTTCAAATCCTTCATTCTTAGAGGGTCTGGTTGCTTAAACACCTCAAATCTGAGGATATCTGACAAGCAATTCCCTTTAGATAGAAGGCAACAGGTCGCTTTGCAGGGCTGATTTTTGGATGAACAATCCAATGTTCTTTTCGGGATGAATCCGCATACAATGACTATGTCGAAGTGTCTGTGAGGTTCAGAGGCCCACATTTCATAGGTACACTATGGGTAGCAATTAGCACTTTTTAGAAGGCAATCTTATGAATCCACTACCACTACTCTCAAGAAAGCTTCTAAGGCTCTCACCCTTAACCCTTTTGATGTTAATTTACAAACTCAACCTGCTCAACTATGCCATGAAAACTAGGCTGTGGATAGATATGTTGTTTGAGGGAACCAAATCAAAGCTCACCTCCATTGGCTGGATGTTGGCAATAAAGCTTCAAAGGAGTTTTTTCAGGCTCTTCAAGCTTGTCACAAAAATTGTGGGATTCACAAATCAAACAAGGCACTTCTATTCTTTCCAATCTCCCTAACATCTTGCAAACTTTTGTTCACCGTTATGAAAACATGTTTTCTTTATAGGGAAATTTTGTTGCTCAAGAGGTGTAGTACCTAGAAAATGGGCTAAATGCATAACTGTTGTCGCTGAGGTTTGCACCCTTTTTCAAAGCCTATGCATGAGGACAACCTAGTGAAACATGGAAACAACCTCCAAGCTATGGGACTTGAACTGTGAGGTTGAATCTCCGGAGAAGGCCTACTTCCTCTTACTATTAGGATGCACCTAACTACTCTTGGAGGGGAAAAGGGAGAAGGAGAGCATGAAAGAAAACCTACCTAATCTAATCTAAAGAGGTGATGCACCAAAATAGAGTGTTCAGACCAATCTTTGCCCATATATGCACTATTGAACCAGAATGAAACTAAGGATATACACACTCAGACTTGCTTTAATCTAATAATCACATGTAGATCAGGAGACCAAGATGAATGACACAAGGAAAGAGAGATTCACTTATATTATGATTCATAGGCCAAGGAGATACAGTCATGCAGATCATAGATCTCTACAAAACACCAGTAAGAGGCAAAGAGTTCTTGCACTTTCATACCAATGGCTAAAAGAGATAAGGCAGAAAATCATGTAGTTCAGAGGCACAGGGGAATTGACATTGAGAAACTGCAGAGCAATAACAGAGAAAATAGAGAAAGGCTGACCCCCTCCAAATTTACAAAACCTGCCTTTATAGTTTAGGCACAACTGAGATGTCCTTTAACTATAATTATTCTACAATCACTGCATTGAAGTCCTTCAGAGAACAATCATGGAGCAAATCTAATCTAGGTGTAGATCTAGATGCAATGATATCTAATCCTCTATGTTAAATAATTCCTTGAGAAGATAGAAATGGTGCCATTAAGCCACTCTGACCAGGTACATGGATTAGATCAGAGGTGGAGTGCATCTCTGCATGTTTCACATTCACCTCTGGTGGTTGGAATCGATCATGAAGATCATATTTGTGCAAAAACCTCAATTTCCCCTACTTTCAGCTCGTGAATTAGCATGATCATCAGGTCAACCTATCCTTGGCACCAAGACGAGCCACATGGACCAATGATCTCTTTTCATTTTGCCACCTCGCAAGGTCTTATGAGTTTGACCATGCCTTTCTCTAAATAACCATGCCATCTTCTTAAAAACTTCACCGCGATGGCTACAACATAACCTCTAGCCCTTAACTGCCAATCTTGGTCAGGCCTGCAAGGACATGCATCGTCGAGGTGTTATGTTGCTATGGGTAACATCCTCATAGCTTTCCATAGCAAGATATCACCCACCATTGATTTTCCTAAGATCTGACGATCGTGAAGACTCGCTGTATTACTGTGCTATCTCCTATGAAAAAAAAACTTGAAAACCTGGGCCCACAAACCACTCAGCACACCTGGCATCCGACATGGCCCAATCTAGTACCATCCCTATGGTTTCATAACATTCGACCCCACCCTGCCACGCGTTACGGAGGCACTATGTCGCCATGGGTAATATCCTCTTAGCTTTCCATATCGAGATAGTGCCCACCATTGATTTTCTGAGATTTGACAGTGGGCAAGATGGATCTGACCTATCTGTCTATCAACCAATAAGAACTGGCCACATGCCAACCTGTCGGACAAGTCCTCATATTTGGTTTCCAAGGGAAGTAGGACCCACATTCTGCATAGTCATACCTTAGCTAATGAAAAAATGACCAACTGCCAATGTGTACCAAGTTTCATCACTGATATCCGACTGGGTGTACTTGGGACCCACCTTCCTTTTGATGTTGCTACAGTATCACTTTTCGTCTTGGAAATTTTCACTAACGGTGAGGAACACAAATTTTTTGATAGTGCCATAGTGCCCACCGTTGATTTATCAAAACTCAGGGCCAGAGAAACAATCAAGAAAAAAGGAGGACCCATCAACCACACGGCGAAAAGGCGCTATGTCCCTATGGCAAAACAACGTGTAACTTTTCATAGCCAGATAGCACCAACAATAGATATTTCTCGATCCGACGATGAGGTCTTGCAGGCCCGCCAAAATAGTTGAAATGCACAGGAAAAAATCATAAGGTTAGCATAAGGTATTTCGTGCCCTTTTGGATATTTGAATTTTTAAAACTTGTGAACGTTACTACGTTGAATTCAAATGTGGTGATTCTAGCGGGAAGGTAAAAATGGCCAACAAATCTGGCAACTCAAAGGTGACACAAGCCAGCTATGCATAGACCTATGACCTCATGCATCCATTGGGCTATAGAGTCAAAAAGATGTGGATCTTGCGTACACTGTGAAACCCTAACCTGACCTCCAAGAGGAAAACTCTAAAACCCTTGTCTCTGCAACTGGAACCAGAGACCAAAGCTCCTCCTCTGTGTCCTTCAAAATTGTGAAAACTTGCTATCTCTTGGAGACAATCTTGTGCTTGTGCACTTCTTGAAAAAGTAGGAAAAAAACTGGAAATGAAACTAAGCTAACTAAGTACATGGAATCTCAAACCCTCAGAAACATGGCTTGAGATAGATCCCATTGACTGGGATGGGCAAAACTTCACCACCAAGCTTATTTAATTGGAAAGCATTGGCCTACTTGCAACTGACAATCAAATAGAGACTACTCCATAATGCATCAAACTTTGAGTGTCTTCCTTGTTTTTCCCTATCTGCATCCCATTTCAGAACCAAATCTCCCTCCCTGAAGATTTTGACCCTAGCCTTCCTGTCAAAACTATTTTTTACTTGATGTTGGTGAGTCTCTAGGGTCTGCATGGCTTTATTTCTCTTCTCTTCTAGCTCCATCAGCTCTGCCATTCTTACTATCATGGCATCATCTTCAATCAACTCTAGCTGATGAGCTAGCTCTAAGGATGGGAACTCTAATGAGATTGGAAGCCTTGCTTCTCTGCCATAAACTAACACAAATGGTGAATTCCCTATTGACCTTTTAGGCATTATTCTATCAGCCCACAGTGTGGTCTTCAATTTTTGATGCCAACACCTCTAGTTATCTTCTATTTTCCTTTTCATGATCTTGATCAAGTTCTTGTTGGAGAACTCAGCCAAACCATTACCCCAAGGATAGTAATTTGAGAATGTGCTCAAATAGATATTATGATCCACTACCCATGTACAAATCTGAGCTCCAAAAAAAGACTTTGCATTATCTGAAATAATGGTTGAAGGGGCACCAAACTTGGTCACAATTCCATCAAGGAATTCCACAACTAAAGATTTTGTGGCATCCTTCAATGCAACTGCTTCTGTCCATCTGGTGAAGTAATCTATAGCTGTTAAAATTCATTTGCAACCAGAACTAGAAGGAGGATTGATAGGGCCTATGAAATCTAATCCCCATTGAGCAAAAGGTTGATCCACCTAGATAGGATGAAGGGGAAGAGCTGTAAGCTTTTGCTTGCCAGAGAAAAAGGCACATTTTTTACACTTCCTCACATACCTATGACAGTCATGGAACAAGGATGGCCAAAAGTAACTAGCCCTCATGATCTTCATTGCAGTTGTTCTAGCTAAGAAGTGACCACCATCAAGACCATCATGGAGCTCTTTGATTATTCTTTCAGCTTGGTCTATACTAATACATCTCAATAAAGTTCCATTAAAATCTCTCCTAAAAAGGATACCATCAATTATGACATAAGGGATTGACTGCAATCTATACCGTCTCCTTTTAGCTTTGTCTAACCCTTGAGGGTATCCATTTCCTAGCAAAAAATTCTTCATATCATCCATCCAATTCCTTGAGTCACTATTTCTTACCTCTTGTTGCTCTGTCAGTATCATAGCAGCTTCCTCATCAAGTTCTTGAGATGATAACATCTGTTTACACAACCCCCTCCCTCTTACCAGCTTGGTAATCTAAATGTCAATATCATATTTCATCACTTTAGTAATCCAACCAGCTCTTTTCTCACTAATAACTTTTCTCAAAAGGAAATCCTTCACACTGGCATGGGGTACGAACAAATGAATCTTATTATGAGACAGGAGGTGTCTAAATTTCTTTAAAGCTTTGATAACTATAAGGGTTTGCTTCTCTACATAGTTGTATTTATCTTCATACTCTTTAAGCCCTTCACTAAAGAAAGCTATGGGCTGCTCATCACCTTTATCATTTCTTTGAGTTAGGACAGTAGAAATGCTTGACTCACCACCTAGGGTATAAAGGATGAAATCTTTCTCAAAATTTGGATTCATGAGAGTAGGGGTTGAGGCTATGGTTGTCTTGATCTCTTCAAAACTTTCCTTCCCTTCCTTGGTCCATGCAAAGATCATACCTTTCTTGAGCATAGCTATAAGAGGTTTCACCATGGTAGCAAGATTTGGAATAAATCTTGTTAGAATCTGAAAAGATTAATAACCCAAAAAACTAGTGCAAAGAGTAAATATCTAAACTATGAATGCAAATGATACAAAATCAAAATAGCATCATAGAGTTAGTCTCCAAGAGAGTAATGCAAATACTGGAAGCAAAATAGCATTAAGAGGATGCAAAAACAAGAGATGCAAATACAAGCCTAGTAGCATGCTATATAGGCTAGGAAGAGGGAGGAGGTGCCAACACCAACCAATGAGGAGCAACCATCTATCGGACTAAAGATAGCAAAGTATCTTCCCAAGATAGCTAATGGATGCTCACATATAGGAAGGTGACACCTCACAACCATTCACCTAATAAGACATGCTTTATTAACCTAAGCGAGATTATTAAAAGTGTAGAAAAAACCTAGCAAAATAGGAAAAATAAAAAACTACACTAACACCCCCCATAAGTGAAGCTTAGGTGGATGTAGAAATGGGTCCTAGCAAGTCAAGCCTGATGAGGTACCCATGTACATAAGATTTCCCAAAAGAGAGAGAAAAGAGACCCCCCCACACAAAAAAGTCAGGACTCCGAGTGAGAGGAAGAGGCCCCCCCAAAAGATGAAGCATCTCGCACACCCAACAAAGCTCGCAAATGAAGGAACTTGTTCTCAATGAAGAGTTTGGTGAAGATATCAGCAACTTGCTTGAAAGTCGGACAATAGAAAAGGTCAATGACATGACCATGGATGAGCTCCCGGATGTAGTGCATGTGGACCTCTATGTGTTTGGTTCGCTAATGATGAACTGGATTCCATGAGATCTGAATGGCACTTTGGTTGTCACAAAATATGACTGATGGCCATCTGATTTGGATACCAAACTTAGTGAGAAGATGTTGAAGCCAAATGGCCTCAGTGGAGGCATTTACAGCCCCCCGATACTCAGCCTCAGTAGAGGACAAAGCAATAGCAGACTGCTTTTTGCTCGACCAACAAACAGGACCTAACCCAAGTGAGAAGCTATACCCTGAAATAGACTTGTGATCCTCAGAATCACCTGCCCAATCTGAATCTGTGTAGCCCACCAAATCAAGCTCAATACCTGTTGCATAGTGAATCCCATAGCTATGAGAACCCTGAATGTAGTGAAGAATCCGCTTGGCTACTTTCCAGTGTAACTCATGGGGCTCCTGCATGAATCGAGAGACCATGCCTATAGCATAGGAGATGTCAAGTCTCGTATGAGTCAGATAAAGGAGACTCCCAACAAGTTGGCGGTACAAAGTGCCATCAACAAGTGGAGAAGAACATTGAGCCTCAAGTTTGACTCCAGAAAGGAAGGGAGTCGGAGCAGGCTTACAGTCAGCCATATGAAACCTCGAGAGTAAATCTAGAGCATACTTGGATTGTGTGATGGTGATCCCAGAAGGAGACTGAAGGATCTCAATCCTGAGAAAGTAATGCAACAAGCCCAAGTCAGTCATCAAAATACTGTCCTGAAGGGCCACTTTGACAGCCTTAATGGTGGGTGAAGAACTTCCTGTGATCAGCAAGTCATCAACATACAAAACCAAAAATAGAAGTGAATCACCCTATTGCAAAATGTACACATTAGGATCAGAATGGCACCATGTGAACCCAACTGATAGAAGGAAGGAGTCCATCTTGGCATACCAAGCTTGAGGAGCCTGTTTGAGGCCATAGAGAGACTTTCGAAGATGACACACAAGTGAAGAATCCTGAAGGAAGCCCTGTGGCTGTTCCATGTAGATCTCCTCATGAAGGTCACCATGAAGAAAAGCACTCTTCACATCCATCTAATGTACTTCCCAATGATTAGTTGCAGAAATGGCAAGAACAATTCGAATGGAATTCATTCAAGGAACTGGCACAAAAGTCTCAGAGTAGTCAATCCTAGGAACCTGGGAGAATCCTTTGGCGACCAAGCGAGCCTTGTGTTTGTCAACTGGCCCATCTACTGCAAATTTTGTTCGATAGATCCACTTACATCAAACAAGTTTTCTTCCTTTAGGAAGAGGGACAAGATCCCAAGTGTGGTTCCTCATCAAGGAACTATACTCTTCCTGCATAGTTGTATCCCACTCAGAAATACCAGAAGCCTCATGAAAGGACTATGGATCTGAGGCAGTAGCAATGAAGACATGTGGAGCATCCTGGAATTGTGAACGAGTTCGCCTGGTGTCTGATGGATCCCCAGCTCAATCATCTGCAGACTGCAAGGTCTCTCTAGCCCAAAGTGGGCAAGAAGATGGAGAATTTGGAGGGGAATCATTAACCTCTGAATGATGACTAGGAGAGGAAGGAGGTGAGTTCTAGAATCACTTTCTACATCAGAAGTAGAGGTAGAAGACTGTTCAGGTGAATCTGACTCATCAAAAGATCTGTCATGTATTCCAAGTGACTCTAATGTCAAGGTAGAAGGAGCTGGAGAAGTGATAGAAAGTGAGCTTGAAGATCCCTCCTCAAACTGAACACTCCTCTCAATGAATAACTCATGTGTAGTAGGGTGGAGCAACCGATAACCCTTCACACCATCAGGATAACCTACAAATATGCAAGGTCTGCTTTGCGGATCCAAGGCCTTACATTTCTCTGTAGGAATGTGGGCCCATGCAAGGGAGCCAAAAACTTGAAAGTGCTTAACTGATGGTTTTCGACCGCTCGAAGCTTCAAAAGGAGTAACTCCCTTCAAGGCTTGGTGAGGAACACGGTTCTGGATATAATAAGCACAGTTAATGGCTTCTGCCCAATACTATGGTGCAAGAGATCTACAGTGAATCATACAGTTTGCATTGTTTGTGCACAAAACCTTGATGGCTTTCCCAGATTGCTTTTCTAAAAAAAAATTGAAGTCTTGAAAATGATCAAATACCTCTGACTTCTATTTGAGAAAGTACACCCATGTATATCGAGAAAGGTCATCAATGAATGTGAGAACATATCGGGCCCTGCTGAAAGAAGGATGTTGAAATGGACCAGCCAAATCACTGTGAACTAACTCTAGTATCTGTGAATCTCTCCATGCCTTACTTTTTTCAAACTTTTCCTTAGGATGCTTACCAAGAATGCAACCTTGGCAAACACCTCCTGAGAATTGAACCGAAGGCAACCCTGTGACCATGCTCTGTTGATTGAGCTAATGCAAATAGAAAAAGTTAAGATGGCCAAACCGCTCATGCAATAATTTACTCACATCATTAGAGTGAGTGAGCAAAACAGATGAAGGAGGATTAGGAACAAAGTGAGAAAATAGATAGAGTCGTGACTGATGATCTGCTCTCCCAACTACAACTACAGAATCACTATGCAACTCACGTATCTCCACTGAATCAGGAGTGAACTCAACCCGCTTGCCTAAACCTATGTGAGTGATTTGGTATATTGATAGGAGATTAGTTGATAATGAGGGTACACAAAGAACATCATGGAATGTGCCATCCCCCACATCAACAAACCCTCTCCCACACACCTCAATAGGAGTGTCATCACCCATCAAAATAGAAGGCATAGTACGTGGCTCCAAGGATGCAAGTTCTTCCTTAGATGAAGCCATGTGGTGCGAAGCACCCGAATCAAGAACCCAAGTGGATGGTGAGGAAGCAACTGCAACAAGAGCTTTGCCCTTTCCTTTCCCCTTGTTGTTTTCTTTTGCCTTGTTAGACTCTTCATTAGAACTTTGTTTGATAGACTTAGGAACACTAATATTATTCTTCTCAAGAATGTATGTCAAGTGATCAATTTGTTTCTTCAAACATTTATGTTCATCATGACCGAGTCTTTTACAATAGGCACATTTAACCTTTTCTTTCTTAGGCTTATCACCCTTAGAGGATGAGGCATCAATAGTTTCTTTTGAAGCAATTGGTATCTGATCCTTCTTTTCCTCACTATTATTTTGTTTCTCATCCTTACTATTGTTGTTACTACTTTGTCCTTTTTGTTCTTTTGTGCCTTGGTTGGTTGCTAAGGCATGTGACTTAGAGGACTTAAGAGTGCCCATCTGGATTAGCTTGTCTTGTTCTCGAGTGAGATTGACAGAAAAATCATCTAGAGATGGCATGGTGAATTGAGTACCAAGTGCACCCTTAGTAGCATAGAAGGTAGAGACAAACACAGAATATTCTGAACTTAGCTTAGAGAGAATACTGAGAATCAGTTGTTCATCTTTCTTTTCAATTCCACATTGTTTTAACTATAGCCTTAGTGACTTCAATTTGGTGAAGAAATCTTGGATTGTGTTGAAAAATCTTGGACTCAAACTAATTAATTCATTTTCCAACATATGACCCCTCATTGAATCTTGTGTGCCAAATAATTTTTCTAGCTTTGTCCATACTTCATTTGGTGTATCCAAAGACTCAATGTGAAATAGCAAGTCAGGAGAAATAGACAAACACAATGTTCCATATGCCTCATCACATTTGTTAAACCACTTAGGCTTGTCTTCATCTTTAGCAGGTTCAGTTTCAAATCCCATAGTTATCCTATTTAATCCAGCTTTCCTTAAGTGAATTATCATGCGTGATTTCCACTCAAAGTAATTGTATGGAGTTAGGATGGGCATCTTTGTTTGATCCATGATGAAGAAATGCAAAGAAATGCTAAAAAGAAGAGAACCCAGCCACGACAATGCCCCCCCCCTTTTTACTCAATCAAAGAACCCTCCCCTAAAGAAATATGATTTGGTACTTTATTTTAGTGCATTTACAACTACCACTAGAAAGAGATACTTAGTGGTCTTGATTTCAATGCATTACAAACCCTCATGAAGAGTATATGCTAAAAGTGAAACTTGGGCACAATAATCAAGGAAAAAAATATCACCACTACGATCTACTTGAAAAATCATGCACTTTCAAAAAAAGAATCGCCTCGATACGAGGTCGTATGAGAAAGTTATGATCCTCCGAAGTTTCCAAAACGAGAACTATGCACAGTCACGGCTGAGAATCTACAATTTTTGAAGAATTCATGCATGAAAATCAAAAAACAACTCCACTAGTGGATAGAGCACAAAAAAATAGCCAAGTTCATAACAAGAATCATCAAAATCAGAGTCCGTATGAGCAAGAATGAGTCATTTGAAAACTGCATTCAAATCTGCGACTACCAACGGAGAGGGGTATGGCTATAGCTTTGAATGCTCGCTTCTGAAAAATATACAGCTTGCATGCAAATTCTAAAAGATACCCAGATGGTTTTTCAGAGCTGCGAACAAAACTCAAAAAGCATTTTTCTTGCTGATGTACAGAAGATGTTGTTGTAGTGTAAATTAGACGCCTTTAACAGTAAAAAACAGCTCCAAAAATCAAAAAATGACCCCAGCAACCAAAATATGACATGCAAATGTTGGATCAGCTTCTTAAGTCCATCAATGGCATGCTGGAACCTGCAAAACTGATTGAAAACTCCAAATATGCAAGTTGGTTGTCAGATTTGAGATTGAAACCCCAGAGAAAAACTGTTTTTGTCAAAACTTTTCTGATTCTCAGGATCATCCAAAGATGCAAGAGAAGAGCATACTTTTTTTTTCAAAAAACTACAATAAAGTTTATTTGCCCCCCCCCGAATCTCTCAAATAAGGAAACTAAAATTTACTCTTGCACATAGAAAAGCTCTGATACCATGTTAGAATCTGAAAAGATTAATAACCCAGAAAACTAGTACAAAGAGTAAATATCTAAACTATGAATGCAAATGATACAAAATCAAAATAGCATCATAGAGTTAGTCTCCAAGAGAGTAATGCAAATGCTGGAAGCAAAATAGCATTAAGAGGATGCAAAAATAAGAGATGCAAATACAAGCCTGGTAGCATACTTATATAGGATAGGAAGAGGGAGGAGGTGGCAACACCAACCAATGAGGAGCAACCATCTATCGGACTAAAGATAGCAACGTATCTTCCCAAGATAGCTAATGGATGCTCACATATAGGAAGGTGACACCTCACAACCATTCACCTAATAAGACATGCTTTATTAACCTAAGCGAGATTATTAAAAGTATAGAAAAAACCTAGCAAAATAGGAAAAATAAAAAACTACACTAACAAATCTTCTCACAAAATTTATCCTACCCAGGAAACTTTGTAGCCCTTTCTTTTGTTTAGGAAGAGGGAGGGCAAGTATTGCTTTTGTTCTCTCTGGATCAATGGTTAAGCCATCCTCAGATACAATATGTCCTAATAATTTTCCTTGGTTAGTAGCAAAGACACACTTGCTTGGGTTAAGGGAAACCCCAAACTCTCTACATCTTAAGAATACATGTCTTAGATGATGAAAATGATCTTCTACATCCTTTGAATACACAGTGATATCATCAAGGTAAACTAAGACAAACTTGTTAATCAATCTTTTGAAGGCCATCTCCATTGCATTTTGAAATATAGCACCTGCATTGGTTAGCCCAAATGGCATCTTACAATAACCATAGGTACCCCATTTAGTGGTAAATGCAGTCTTATACATATCAGACTCTTTAACCAGCACTTGATTGTAGCCAGAAAATCCATCAAGAAATGAAAATCTCTTTGAACCACTGACCTTGGACAAAATTTGCTCCATAGAAGGGAGAGGATGGTGGTCTTTAATGGAAGCTTGGTTAAGGTCCCTAAAGTCCACACACAATCTAATTTCTCTGTTCTTCTTCCTAACAGGGACAAGGTTTGCTACCCATGATGAGTGTTTGATGGGAAAAATTATATTGGCCTCAATCAACTTGGATAGCTCTTTTCTCATTAAGGGTTCAATTTTAGGATTCATTGGACTCTATTTTTGTCTTACTGGTTTTACATTATCAACTAAATCTATAGTATGCTGAAATAACCTTGGGTCAAAACCCTTTAAATCATCATATGTCCAGGCAAATATATCATTAAATTCTTGACATAGATGAATAAAATTTTCTTGTTCAATTTCAGAACATACCTTACCCATGTTCAAGGATTTTCCATCAGCAACCATGACTGGAATATGATCATCTTCATCAGTAGCTAGGTTCATGGCCCTGCCTCTTGCTTGATCATCAAGATTAAAAACACTTTCTAGAGTAATGAGACCTTTAGGCAGCTTGTTGGAACTGAGGTTAATGATTTGGTCACGATACTGATCCTCCAGTCTTGACTAATTTCTCTTTCAAAATTCTACCTCATTCTGCAAGAAGCTGATAATTTGCTCATCAAAGTCAAACACTTGCCAATGGATGTTGTTATCAGGGATGGCAGGCCTTACTACCACTCTAATTTGTTGCTCCTTCTTTTCTTCAAGATTCCTTGGTACATCATAAGATGCACCTATTGCTGCAAGTCTATCAGCATGTCTATTTTCTTTTCTAGGGATGCTTTGAATATTAAATGCATTGAAACCTTCAAGAAAATCCCATACCCTATTTTTATAAGACTTGAGCAAACCATTCTTGGTGGTATTCTAATTTCTCACTTGATTAACCACCAACTCACTGTCTTCATACACCCTTAAGGCTTGGATTCCTCTTTTTTGAGCAAGTAGGAGACCTTGAATCAAGGATTCATACTGGGCTACATTATTAGTGCAACTAAACTAGAGCCTAAATGATAAATAATACCTTACTTGTGCAAGAGAAACCAACATCACACCAGCCCCTGACCCAATCTTATTCCTTAATCCATCAAAGTACATACTCCATATCCCACTCGTATCTTCTTTAGTACCCACAAGATTGGGAACTAGAGCATCTTTCTCCAATATACAATATATACTGAGACCTATCTCAAGGGTTTCTAACATAGGGTCAACTTGATACGCATTAGCCCATTCATCCAAGAAAAAATCAGGTATCTCTACTAGGGGAGTGGTGGGCTCATTCACTATGTCATTCTCATCCATCTCTAGGATGGGGCAATTCATGTTGATGGGATTGGGGGTGTAAGATTTAGTATGATGGAGGGCTTAAGGATCTGCTCTAATTGAAGCATTGGCTCCATATCTCGTTTTAAAAGACATATATGACCAATCAAAAGATATGAAACCACCTATTTGGGCAGTAAAATCCCTTGACAGACAGATGGCAAAATATGGCTTGACCTCAGCAATAGAGATATCTTGGGTTATAGTACAACCAGGACATGCATGTAAGGCAATCTCCACATTCCTAAGGATCCATATAGTCTTGATAGTACTACCATCCAACTATAATACATCCCTAACAATGGGCTCATATTTCATTCTCAAAGCATCAGCAACACACCTAGGCATCATTGAATTGCTAGCCCCTAAATCAATCATGCAATTATGGACTAGTTTGCCCCCTATAATTAGAGAAACATAGAATGGAGGAGGTCTAACCTTTTTACTTGTTTCTATCTCCCTTGATGGTTGTACTAGGCTTGTGGCACTTTCCATACTAGGTTTCTGATCCTTTGGTTCAATTTTTTCCAATTCTTTCTACAGCAATCTCTTTTGCATGGGTATAGTAGCAATAGCATCCCACATGGAGATATTCACATTTTTCTTCTTCATTTTCTCTACCACACTAAATGGCATAGCAGGTGCTTGGTAGAAGCCTTGGGAGTTGTCCTTGTAGGAGGTTGAGGTGGAACAACTAGAGGATCATTTGCATTATTTTGCTTTTGCTGCCGAGAAACATTTGATTTCTTATTGACTGCTTGTTCATGAGGTGTTGTACTTGAAGTTGATGCCTGATTGGGAGGAGGAGGGACAACATCTTCCATAGCTCTTCTTTTGCTTCTAGTGTTATGAGCAATGGAATCCTAGTTTACATTATAGGTGCCAATCAGTGAAATATAAGGTTAGGGATTGCTCTTTGGCTATACCCAAGGTTAAAACCCTACCTAAAGAGGCTTCTATCAAACTAGAAAAAGGGAGAAAAGAGAAGAATGGACCACTATTGGGTGCAAGGGCAAGGCTCTCTTGGATCCTAAATAGTCATATGCTAATGCTGCTATCATTTTGGTTCCTCCTATTTCAACATGAGCACAAATCCCAACCATTATAAGAATGCAAGTAGTTTTTTCTAAACCAAACCCTGGTGTTTCATAGGTTTCAAACTTTGGTTCATAGGGGATCAAGGTGGCTACTAGGGCTAACACCTTGATTATGATTTGAAATCCTCTTAATGCTTCCTCCATTATGACTCAAAATGTGAGGCATTCTTGCAGTCCTCCCGAACGTGCTGAAAAACCAAAGGAGAAATGTCAGGCCATCAGTCTAGAGGATTATCCTTTTGGCTTTAACCAAGTTTCAACTTTCTTGTAGAATAACTAATCCTCTCTCAAGGATGAGGAAGATATGGAAGAATTTTCACGAACTTTTTTATCATAGAATATGCGAGGTCTTAAAGATCTCTCCAAAAAGTACTATTTTAGGGATACATATCATAGACTTGGTAATTTAGGTTTTCTCTATACGCAAGAAGTTAATATTCCTAGTTTCATGCTTTCCTTTGCATGTCGCGTCATTTGGCCAGATGGCATTATGTTTTCCTCTCAGCACAATTCTAGTAGATGTGGTGTAGTTACTCTTCTATCACCTTGTCTTCATTCTGCTATTAATTTACATGGTTCTGACCCCATGCACAGAATCATTTGACTTTTTCTTTCTATCAACAATTATTATTTTGGATTAGTTAATGCTTATGCTTCCAATGATAATGTAGAAAGATCTTAATAGTGAGGTTGGATGGTTGACAACTTGCCTCCAACTACTTGGGTTATGTATGGTGACTTCAATATGGTTGAGCTGGCCTCTAAAAAAGATGACAATTTTCCCTTTCACTAGACAACTAGGGAAAGGGAAGCCTAGTACTAAATGCATAACCAACATAGTGGGGTTTGGCACACTTGGTCCAACTTTCAAGCTGGCTCTGATCTCATTTTAAAATGTCTCGATTGCGCCATGATTATTGCACAATATTTTTTCTCTTTTTTTGAGAATCAAAATTTACCTATTTTTCCCTTGCCATATGTGACATCATCAGACCACTATCCCATTTATTTTTCTATTTCGTGGCACATAACTATCCAATGAGTTGTCAGGACTCAAGTTTTCCTTAATACGTTAGTGTTGATGCATGCTTCCACTATTGCTCATATCCTATGTGTCTGGAATTTGGAGCCACATCCACATTCTTAGATAGGGTGGATTTAGTGGTGGAATGATGCCATTACCAGAACCACTAAATTTATGTGCATCTATGGGCAGAAATTAGCATTTTTTAGAAGGTAGTCTTATGAATCCACTACCACTACTCTCAAGAAAGCTTCTAAGGCTCTCACCCTTAACCCTTTTGATGTTAATTTACAAACTCAACCTGCTCAACTATGCCATGAAAAATAGGTTGTGGATAGATATGTTGTTTGAGGGAACCAAATCAAACCTCACCTCCATTGGTTGGATGTTGGCAATAAAGCTTCAAAGGAGTTTTTCAGGCTCTTCAAGCTTGTCACATCAATTTTGGGATTCACAAAGCAAACAAGGCACCTCTATTCTTTCTAATCTCCCTAACATCTTGCAAAATTTTGTTCACCATTATGAAAACATGTTTTCTTTATAGGGAAATTTTGGTTCTCAAGAGGTGTAGTACCTAGAAAATGGGCTAAATGTATAACTGTTGTCACTGAGGTTTGCAACCTTGTCCAAAGCCTATGCATGAGGACAACCTAGTGAAACATGGAAACAACCTCCAAGCTATGGGACTTGAACTATGAGGTTGAATCTCTAGAGAAGGCCGGCTTCCTCTTACTATCAAGATGCACCTAACTACTCTTGAAGGGGAAAAGGGAGAAGGAGAGCATTAAAGAAAATCTACCTAATCTAATCTAAAGAGGTGATGCACAAAAATAGAGTGTTCAGACCAATCTCTTCCCATATATACACTATTGAACTAGAATGAAACTAAGGATATACACATTCAGACTTGCTTTAATCTAATAATCACATGCAGATTAGGAGACCAACATGAATGACATAAGGAAAGAGAGATTCACTTATATTATCATTCATAGGCCAAGGAGATATAGTCATGCAGATCATAGATCTCTACAAAACACTAGTAAGAGGCAAAGAGTTCTTGTACTTTCATACCAATGGCTGAAAGAGATAAGGGAGAAAATCATGTAGTTCAAAGGCATAGGGGAATTTACACTGAGAAACTGCAGAGCAATAATAGAGAAAATAGAGAAAGGCCGACCCCCTCCAAATTTACAAAACCTGCCTTTATAGTTCATGCACAACTGAGATGTCCTTTAATTGTAATTATTCTACAACCACTGCATTGAAGTCCTTCAGAGAAAAATCATGGAGCAAATCTAATCTGGGTGCAAATCCAAATGCAATGATATCTGATCCTCTGAGTCAAATAATGACTTAAGAAGATAGAAACGGTGCCATTAGGCCACTTTGACTAAGTAGATGGATTAGATCGGAAGTGGAGTGCATCTCTACATGTTTCATATTCACCTCTAGTGGTTGGAATCAATCATGAAGATCAAATTCATGAAAAACCTCAATTTCCCCTGCTTTTAACACATGAATCAGCATGATCAGTAGGTCAACCTATCCTTGGCACCAGGATGAGCCATGTGGACCAATGATCTCTTTTCATTTTGCCACCTCGCAAGGTCTTATGAGTTTGACCATGCCTTTCTCTAACTAACTACGCCATCTTCTTAAAAACCTGATCGCGATAGCTTCAACATAATTGCCAACCCTTAACTACCAATCTTGGTCGGGCCCACAAGGACATGCATTGCTGAGGTGCTATGTTACTATGGGTAACATCCTCACAGCTTTCCATAGCAAGATAGCGCCTACCATTGATTTTCCTTGGATTTGACGATCGTGAAGACTCATCGTATTACTGTGCTATCTCCTATGAAAAAAGAACTTGAAAACTTGGGCCCACAAACCACTCAGCACACTTGGCATCTGACTTGGCCCAATCTAGCACCATCCTTGTGGTTTCATAACATTTGGCCCCACCCTACCACACATCATGGAGGCACTATGTCACTATGGGTAATATCCTCGTAGCTTTCCATAGCGAGATATTGCCCACCATTGATTTTTCAAGATCTGAAGGTGGGTGGGATGGATCTGACCTATTAGTGTATCAATCAATAAGAACTGGCCACGTGCCAACCTATCGAACAAGTCCTCATTTGTGGCTGCCAAGGGAAGTAGGACCCACATTCTAGATAGTCATACCTTAGCCAATGAAAAAATGACCAACTGCCAATGTGTACCAAGTTTCATTGCTAATATCCAACAACTCGTACTTGGGACCCACCTTCCTTCTAATGTTGCCGCATTATCACTTTCCATCTAGGTGCTATGTCACTAACAATGAGGAACACAAATTTTTTGATAGCGCCATAGCACCCACCGTTGATATATCAAAACTCAGTGCTCAAGAAACAATCAAGAAAAAGGGAGGACCCACCGGCCACGTGGCCAAAAGGTGATATGTCGCTATGGCAAAATGACATGTAACTTTTCATAGTGAGATAGTGCCAACCATAGATATTTCTTGATCCAACGATGAGGTCTTGCGGGCCTGCCAAAATAGTTGAAATGCACAAGAAAAAATCATAAGGTTAGCATAAGGTATTTCATGCCCTTTTGAATATTTGAATTTTTAAAACTTGTGAACGTTACTACGTTGAATTCAAATGTGGTGATTCTGGCGGGAAGGCAAAAATGACTAACATATTATGAGAAATCACAAACTCAATCAACATACATTAGTGCCCACTAGTATATCATGAAAGTCAAACTAATCAAAAGAAGCAAACACAAGGTTAGAAACCCCCTCTTTCATTTGTAGGTCCCATGTCCTTCTTTCTTCTCCAAAAAATGTATTTCCAAAGATGCCTATAGTACACACAAAATTGAAACAAAATTCTATGATATGGATAATGCCATGAGAATACTTGAAGTTGTGATTTAAGCTTGAGAGAAAATGGTGTGAGAATATAAGGAGGCTAAGGACTCAAGAACTCAAGAATTATGAGCTAAGGACTCAAGAGTTATGACCTAAGGACCGAAAATGAGAGAAAGAATGCTCATTTTATAATGGGCGTGGAGGATGAGAGCATTGGATTTGTCACCCTTAGATATGCGATGTGGCAAGAGATTCCTTTGAGAATCTATGACGCATATGAAAAAAGATGCCAAATGTAGGATTCTATGATGCATGGAAGTCAAACTTGGCTAAATGTGAAAGAGAATCTATGACACATCATAAGATACCTCAACCCACTTAAAGCCAAGAATCTATGACAAATAAGCCAACTATGGACATGCGTAAGATAATAAGAATATTGAATTATGAAATATATTAGCCAAGTGTCAAAGGAGATTTCATGAGGTGTCATATCCAAGTGTCACTATGATGCAATATTTTATGGAATATTTGAATTAAAAATCCTTTCATTATGGATTATTTAATCCTATAGGGAAAATTAGTAGATGATTGGCCAAAAATGATTAAATAAATGTGATAGTACTCTGATGAAAATGTGATAATGATATAGATTGAATATGATGATGATATATAGACAAAGCCATGGTAAAATTGATTGATTGATAAAAATTGATAACATGCCAAGGACACATGACATGAATTAGTTGATATGTAACATTTAACCAACATTGTAAATGCTACAAGATTGAAATTGATTGAAATAGTTTGATCATAATAACATCGATGAACACTGTCAATATTATTAAAATGGTTGATGATGCCATGATCTAACATTGAAAGCCTCAACAACATCAAATATTGAATGACATGAATGATAGTTTGACCTAGCACGGAGAGCCATGACAATACTAAGGTCAGATTGATAAGATTGATAGGTTAATAGGTTTCTAAGGCACTAAAAGCCAAAACAATACCTAGAAATTGATAAGTGATGATTGATTTGCAATGTTTGATATGTTTTGAGTTGATTAGGACTGATTTTAAGTGATTCTGAGTTGATTTGGGGTGATTTTGAGTTGATATTAAATGGTTTTGAAATGACATGAAATTGATGTGAAAGAGGATACAAATGATAAAGTATGATCTTTGGCCGAAAGATAAAAGTTAGTAGAATTAGAAAATGGGACAAATTAGTATGAAAAAGTGATGAAACTATAGATGCAAACCATTTTTGAGCATTTACATTTTGCCCCTCTTTGATACAATGTGATTTAGAGCATTGTGTCAAAGAATAACTAGTGAGAAAGCTAGAACATGCCCCATTAGGGATGATATATATGGGTGGCCCCTTGAGAAATTGACTAAGATAAGAAAATGATAAGTCAATTTTTTGACAATGAGAAGACAAGACCATAGCAATTGACGGATCGCAAATTAGAGCTAAAATGTGAAAGTTATGAGGTCCAAAGTGTAGAACAAGGTCAATCAAGAGCCCAAGAGTAATTGCATGGTGTACCACTCAAGAAAGACACAAAATGAAGAAAATTATAGTTCATTTTTTCCACAATGAAGATATGAATCCAATGCAACTGACAGATTGCACATTTGATCTAAAACGCAAAAGTTATGGGCTCCGGAGTGCAACATAGGGGCTCTGGGAGCATTTTTGGGTACCCTAGGTCCCGAAGTGCGTCCAAAACTCAACCAAGTGCATCCTAGACGCACTTGGTAAGCCCAAGTGCATCATGATAGTACCAAGTGCGTCCATGATGCACTTGGGAAGCCCAAGTGGACTTAGAAAGTGCAAAATGTGCCTAAGAAGGCTCCGGGGGCCAAAATCAACATTATAGGGGGCAACCAGGAGCCCAAGAGTAGTTTCAAGGATTACCACTCCATATAGTGACCAAATAATTAAAATGATAGCTCATTATGTTCATGAAAAATACATGAGTCCAAAATAACTAATGGTTCATAAATTGGAGTTGAAATACAAAATTTATGGCCTCCAGAGTGGAACATAGGGGTTCCAAGAGTAGTTTTGGGTACCCTAGGTCCCGAAATCCTAGACGCACTCGGTAAGCCCAAGTACGTCATGACAGTACCAAGTGTTTCCTAGATGCACTTGGGAATTAGCCCAACTATGCTCTAAAAGTGTAGATTGCACCCTAAAAGGCTCTAGGGGCCAAAAATAGCCCAATTGGACTTGGAATGCCCCGAAACTTTGCGTGCATGCCCAAAATGATGGAAAGATGTCATAACATATGTGAAATCATCAAAAATGTTTAGATATTGTCAAAGATGATGAGACTGAACTAGGTGGAAAGCCACAAAAAGTTGATTGACAGTGTGGGATGATGCAGGAATGCATGGATGCAAGATAAAGATGATTTGGTGAATTGGAAGACATGATCATGGTGATGGAGAATGAGATGAAGAAGAATGATGAGATGAGGAGATGTTAGTATGATGGAAAGAATTTTTCTTTTTTAAAGTGCACTATATTTCAAATGGAGCTTTATTTTGATATGGCAAACAGAATGCAACGCATCATGGCATAAAGGGCCAAAGTGCAAATGCAAGCCTTTTGCATAAACAAGCACGATGCAGACAAAAAATTAGCTTGTCCTTCCTGAAGCATATGTACATGCCCCAGACTCTCAAAGGTACATTGTAATAGAAAGAAACAGAAAAAGATGACCATGAACCATCCAGGCCACTCTCATAGATCAGTTTGTATCATCGAGTAGCATAGGAACATGATCGAAGAAAGACAAAGCAAAAAAATAAATAAATCACTCACTAAATAGCATGAGCCAACAACTATGATTTTCTTTTATTACTTTCTTTTTAATGTTTTAAGTGTTTAGATGGTGTTTGACAGGTTGATGGTGTGATAGTTCTGGTTGTTGATTCAGTTGATAGGTTCATAGTGATATGTTGGATTGATTGTTGGTTCACATTGCTTAAATAGTGTGATTGTCATTGTAGTGCTTTGAGTTTCAATCGACAAAGTGCAAGTGTGTATGCAAAAGGGGTGGTTATCCACAGTGAATATGTACAAGGTTTATTGCAAATTTTTGAAGGGTTTTGTGATTTTTAGGATTTTTGAGGATATTTGATTTTTTTGAGTGACTTATTTTTTAGGACATTTTACAATTTTTAGTGATTTTTTTAGGATCATATTTGAATGTTTAGGATTTTTTTTAGGATCATATTTGATTTTTTTAAGGATTTTTTAAGGATATTATGTGATTTTATGTGATTTTATGTGATAGTTCCAATGGATAAAAAGTGCTTAGGGATATGCCCCCAATTCAAATTTAAACTCATGTACTATGAAGGTGATATACCCCCAAACAAGACACAAACTATGTACAAAGGCCAATGACAGAGTATGTACAGACGGGTGATGCATTAAGTGGGATAACAATGGATATTAATTAGTTTGTGAGCCATGGTCAAGGAGCCAAGTATGTCTCGTAGGATGATGGATATGATCAAGGAATGACAAAAGGGGAACAAACTAGATGGAATCTCGATAGATGGAGGAGCAACAACTGATTACACATGGCACCTGTTTGCCAAGTTTTCACCATGGTACTTGCCCAAAATGCCTGTTTCCCAAGTTTTCACCTATGGATGAAATTTTTCTCTTGACTCAAATTTTTGTGCCAAGATGCCTGTTTGCCAGGTTTTTTTCAAGGCATCCATTTTTTTTTTACTTTTTTCACTTTTTTCTTTTCATTTTTTAAGGAGATTTTACTATTTTTTTGATTTTTTTTTAGGACTTTTAGATGGAATCAAGAATGTTTCTAACAATTGGTGATAAGAAATATATTGTTGCTACTACTAGCTAATAATCTCGAGGTCCATGACTGACCATAACTATGTAGGATTTGTTCTGAGTTTGTAGCTGAAATCAAACCAATGGAAAGGCCTCGAGATATACCATCATGTACCATATGTAATACAATGTCTACCTCTTGTGAATCAAGGAATTTGAGGATAAATGGGTCAACAAATATGTCATGTTGGATGTCACTCATAATGACATATGCAAAGGCTTGTGGGATAAAGATTTGATCTTAGGTGTTGGGAAAATTAGGTTGCTGGATTTGGGAATAAACAACTAGATATAAGGGAGGGTTGGGAGAGTTGAGACCAATGACCTTCCACATGAATGCTGATCAAGAGAGCTCCAAAAAAATTTGTGGCATGTTGAACATTGGAACACTGATATTCATGGCATCATCTTTTTCATTTTGTATCTTTGGGAGCTGCTTAGCTTTTGATCTTTCATAGTCTAATGGTGCCTTCTAGTTTTCACCAAGAGACCTATGCTTGCTATCTTTTTCTCTTTTTGCTTTGTAACTAGAAGGTGGAGTTGGCTCCCCAAAATATGCCAATATGTTCTCTTTAGAAGAAATTACTTCTTTATGATTGTCAATAATAATGCCTTCATATCTTTCAAAGTCTATTATAAGAGTGTCATCATTGTCAAATCGAACAAAAATTGGTGGTCCACATTGGTCCCAATCCAATAGTTCAAGATAACTTGAGAGGATTTCATCATCAGCATTGAATGGGCTTTGGTTGAAGGTAGATATATGGGTATCTGATTCAATTGGGTCATCAGTGTTATGCTCAGAAGCTAGAGGATTGTTGGTTTCAGCTGGAATATCCTCAGATGCCTTTTCATTGTTCAAAACATCCATAGTCTTACATGTAGGTACTATAGTACTAGGAGGACCTATTTGTAATGGTTTAAATCCAAGCCCCAAGCTAGGAGGTTGTCCTTTTGTAGTGATAGGTTTAGTTATTCCTTGGTTCTGATATCCAAGACTGTTATAGCCATCATAGCCTTGTTTCTACATGATAGTAAACCCAAGTGTTGGCATAAAGTTATTTTCCATTGGTGACAACACTCATCTCACAGTTCTAACCAAGCACCGAGTAATATAGTTCAGATCGAGTGATGGCAACTTAGTTCAAACCGAGCACTGAAGACTCAGTTCAAACTGAGCACTGAAGACACAGTTCAAACCGAGCATCAAAGATACAGTCCAAACCGAGCGTCGAAGACACAGTTCTAACTGAGTGAAGAAGCACTTAGTGTTAACTGAGTGAAGATGCACTTAGTGTTAACCGAGTGAAGAAGCACTTAGTATTAATCGAGTGAGGAAGCACTCAGTGATGACCGAGTAAAGAAGGACTCAATGATAACTGATCTCAAAAGGTTAACAAAGAAGTTAGTTTCTACCGAGTGACACTATATCTATCGAGTCACCAATGGTTACCGAGTTCTAGGCAATGTTGTATGATTAGTATGAACCAAGCCCCTACCTCTACCGAGTGCATGACAATGCCAAGTAACATAGTGGATGCTGCGTATCAGAAGGTCATCAAGTCTGTCTAAAGAACCTGAGTTTATTTTACTATTTGGCTGACTCAGTTATATTTTGTTTACTTGTGTTTGGTTGACCTTGCATGAATAATTATTGGAATGGTAAATATATGTAATGTATTATATCATTCAAAACATATAGAATGTAGAAAAAAAAAAGGGGGACTTATGATAATGCAAATTCATCAACAATAAAGAATACTTAGCAAGGTCTACAAGGAGCAAAAATGATTTCATCAATCACAGAAGGTGATCTACAGTAAAGAATCTAGTCAAATTGTAAGTTGATCTGTTGGTTCATCCTAATAGATGAATCATTCTTGTAAATCCTTTAACAGGGTAGACTTAACTGTCTTTATTCAAATCTCCTAACAGAGTGCATACTTGTAAAGTGTGTTTGTAAATCCTCTAACAAGGTGGATCTAGCAATCCTCTGTGCTCCTAACAGGGCAGATCACGAGAAGTGATCATTGTAAGCCTTAACCAGCCAACTTCATACTGCAGTAACGAAGCTTTGTGGGTATCATCCCCACCCCAGTTTTACTTTCTATTTTGGAAGGTTTCTGGGTCACCAAATCTCTGTGCATATATGGTTTAAATGTTTAATAGTTCTTTTGTGCAGCAGTCTAGATGAGTGAATGTTTTATATGGTTATTCTGAATTGTCTTAAAAGTTTTATTGTTACTAATTCACCCCTCCCCTCTCAGTAACCTATTATATCTTGAATATTTCCAACACCAAGTCCATGCTTGGTAGGAGATATCAAGGTGGGTTCTCATTTTTCTTTTGCTTTCTCAATACATATGGATGTATTCTCATTAGTAGAAGTGGTATTTTGCATACTAATCTCAGAGTGTTGTGCTTGAAATAGTTGTGATTTTTTATGAGATTGAGGAGAAAGTGGCAGCTCCCTAATGTGAGAGACTTGAGACATAAAGTACTCTCCACACCCATTGTCTCCAATTTTCATCTTTTCCTTGGCCTTATTGAGGAGTATAATAGCATCCACATACTTAGATGAATCTATGGGTTGTGCTTCATTATTTTTTGGGATCTAGTATGCAGTAGCATCTCTTAGATTAACACAAAACTAGAAAGGATCTGGATCGCTGAGGATGGTAACCTCCATGTTGTCATAAGAAAACTTCAGACATTGATGATATGTAGAAGGGATTGCTTTCATATCATGAAGCCAAGGGTGTCCTAGTATCATGTTGCAGTTCATTTTGATATCTAGGACATGGAACAATGTGTCTTCAGTAGTTGGGCCAACTCTGACAGGTAATGTGATGACACCCTTGGAGAAGCATTCACCATCATCATAAGCTTTTATTATGATTCTTCGAGAGGGATCCACATCATCTTCAGAATAACTCAAACCTTTGACAACCTTAAGAGTGTAGATGTTCAGTATTGGTCCTCCATCTATTAAGACACATCTAAGTTTGGCCTTATGGATGAAAACTTCAAGGGGGAGGGGATCATTGTGGTTGGTTTTGTCTTTAGGAATATCTCGAGGGGGAAAAGTGATATGTTGTAATGTGAATAGGTTCCAAACCATGGCTTGGAATTGGGAAACATCAACGTTATCTGGGACTACTAACTCTTTAAGGGCTTGATCCAAGATCTTCTGATGTTGGGGAGATGCACGTAGGAGGTCCAAAATGGATATTTGCATAGGGGTCTTACCAACCTATTCAAAAAGGCTATAATTAGATAAAGTAGGAGTAGTAGGTCTACTAGGGGGTGCAAGTCTAGTAGAAGCAGTAGGTCTAGATGGAGGTCCAGGTAGGGTGATCTTGTTACGGTGTGTAGTGATAGTGCAACAAGGGTCTTCAACCTTCAATTTGAATGTGGATATGTGGGAATTAGACTCATTGAAACAATTGATAGTGTAGTCATATCTGGTGCGTGTGTAATTCACATTACCTTGTGAGTTTGAGTTTTAACTTGAGGGTTTCTCTTTGTCATGATTACCCAAAGGATCTCTGAATATAGTGTGGTTAGATTTGGATGCTAATAGTGATGGATCAACCATGATTATACCATCATCAATAAGGTCTGAATTGCATGTTTCAGTTGGAAGCATGATGAAGTTTTATGTCCTTTGGTGTGGTGGTAATCACAATACTTTTTTTCATCCCACCAATCAGCTTTAGTCAACAGTTCATCTTTGATTGGGGGTAACTGTAGGAAGTTATTACTCAGTAACTATTATAGTGTAGTCTCAAGAGGTATCCCCAATGGTGTGAATTCCTTGTCCTTGGATATAGGATGTCTGTGGGGTTTGTCCTATGTGGAAGTCTCAGTTTTCTATTGTGGGCTTGATGTTTGATTGGAGGTTTGTGAATTCGCAGAGTTTGCACCCTTCAAATTCAGTTGAGGTTGTGATGTGGTAATTGTTCATGCATCCACAATACCATCATTAGTCACATTCTTATTTTTGGAGAAAAATTTTGGCTTGTCATTAGAGGAACTGGTGTTTGTGTTTTCTTTTTTTATCTTGAGGATTCCCATACGGATAAGAGCATCTTCAATACCAGCCCCCTTTTTCATCAATTTAGAAATGGTGCTTGGACTCTTGATTTTGAGTTCATACATTAAGTCCAGGACTAAGTTTTCAATGCACAAGTTAACTTGTTGTTCTTTAGGAATGTCTAGAGAGCATTGACTGACTAAGCTTCTCTAGTGAAGTAAGAATGTGATGAATGGTTGTCTTGCCTTTTGTTTAGTTGAGAACAAGTCAGAAAGTGTCACCTCATTTGTAATGTTAAAGGTAAAGTGGGAGATGAACTTGTTTGCGAGTTCCAACCAAGATTTGATATTATCGAGTAGATTGGAGTACCATTCAAGTGCGAGCCCACCTAGGTAATGAGGGAACAATCTCATGAGGTAAGTGGGCTCATCACTGAGTTTGGTAAATGAAGCACAAAATTCTCTAATATGATCAATAGGGTTGCCTTTTCCTTAGTATTTTTCAAACCTTAGAGCCTCAAAGTGTTTTGGGAATGGAGGCATATATAGAATTTTATTGAATAGATTAGGATGTAGGTCCCTTTCTATATAAAGAGCCTATTTCTTTTGGACTCCCATTGCCTCGACTTGTTTGGAAAGTTGTTTGAATTGTTGTAATAGTTCTTCATTGGGGTTTTTCATGATGGTCTTTCCTTCAAGTCTTTTGTGTCTATGAGTAGATCGTTTGCTATGGCATGAACTATGTCTGCTTGCTTCTGACATTTCTATGTTTGATGAGTCTGGTGATGTGTCACTTGGTGGTGGAGGTATGTTGGTACCTTGAAGACAAAAGGGTTGCTACTGTGATACATGTTCGGGTACTTGTTGGGGTATTTGATGTGGCACTTGTTGTAGTATCTACTGCGATTGATGTACCATGTATTGTTGTTGTTCCATTTGTTGTGGTTGTTGTTGGGATACCTCTGTTGGTTGTATGTGAGACCATGTATGTGATTATTTTTGTAGAGGTATCTGTTGAGGTTGTTGTGGCACATGTTGTTGTTGTAATAAATGTTGCTAGTATGCAATATGTTGCTCAAGGCATCTTTGATATTCCATTTGTTGTTTGAGTTGTTCTTGTTGTTTAGCAAACATGGTTTGTTGTTGTTGGAATTGCTGCTAAAATTGTTGTTGATAAATTGTGTGTAAGTCAAATGTGTTCACATGGGACTGTGCATTAGGAATGTTGGATGTTTGCCCCACTTGAGGTTGTTGTCATTGTGGTTGATGTTGTTATTGATATGTGGGATGTGCATTAAGTGGATGGAGACTTGGTTGGGGGTTGGAAGTATTAAGTCTTTGTATCATCATAGGTTGATGTTGTTGGGGTAGTTGGTTATGTCCTTGAGAAGTGATCATCATGTTGGTATTGTTTCTTTGATACCTTTTTGTTTTGGAGGGTTCTCCATGGGACATCATATTGACTTGACAATGAGGTGCATTTCTTTTGGGAATAGGTGTAATGTCAATAAGGCTTTTCCTTTGCACATCAATAGGGATTGTTGTAGTTGATGTTGCACATAGTGTACTCATGTGAGGCTCGATAACACTTGATGTCATACCACTTGGTAGGGTTAGGATCAAAGGTGCACTTTGTTGATTTGCCTCCAAAGAAGGTATATCTAGCATCCCTAGATCACAAGTCCCTTTAGGTGCATCTTGTTGTTGCATCATGTGACTAAAATCAAGTCTCAATGTCCTTTTGGGGTGTTTAGGAATTGGTGGTATTTCATCAAAGAAAAGATTAACATTGATGTGTTCAAATGTACTTTGGAGGATTTTAATTGTTGGTTCTTGATGGGACCTTATAGGTGCCATTATTGTGTTTGAAAACTCCAAAGGTTGTTTTCCCTTATCTAAGTCCAAATTGATCGTGGGTTGTATGTTTTCAATGGCTATGTTGGTTTGATGTTTGGACTTAGGTCCTTCCACATTTGGGTTGAATTTGACAATTTCTTGGGCTACCAAAAGTTTGAATTTTTTACGAAAGTTTTTGTCTTGACATGCCCTAGCCATTTCTTTGTTAGTGATGCCATAATCAGTGTTAGAGTCATCATTTAGGTGTATATTACCTTGTTGTATTTTTGATGTGTTATAGTTGAAGGTACTTGCATTGGGTTTGCTGAATTCAAAGGAATGTGTTTGTTCATCCTCAGGTGTGGTTGGTACACCTCCACCTCCATGAGGTGGTATCGGCATGAATATAAGTTCAAAGTCAGCACTCCACTAAACCATCCCATGTGTGGGGGAAGTTTTTGGAAGAAATATCATGGTAGGTGCATTATTTAAGGTTTGTTGCATCATAGTTTGATTATGGTGCTCTTGTGGATACATGTTTAAGGGGTTTGCAAGTAAAGGTTGTGATGCCTCAATTTTTTCTTCGTCAATGGTTTGTTGGGTTTTCTTGCTCTTCTTCTATCTTGGATGAGGTTTTGGTTGTGTTTGTGCCTTAGAAAAAAAAGGTTGATAAATTTCCTCAGGTCTCTAGGCTGAATGTGTCCTAGTAAGTGCTAGCATGATACCTAAGAATGCAGATACAATACAAATTTTGAGTGTTCTGAGTGATTTAGAGTGTTTCCTAAGGTCTTGGGATGCAATGCAAGGTGTGGAAGTGCAGATTAGGGTTCTGGAACCTAGAATGAAACACCTAATTATCAAGTGTATCTTGAAACTACCAAGTACATCTTGAAAACACCAATTGTGCACTTGAAGTGTGCAGTTGGTAAAATAGGGTTGTGATTGGTAAAATAGGGTTGCAGTTGGTAAAAGAGGTCAAAACTTGATAACTAAGATGTGGGTATGCAAGATATGAGTGTTTTTAGGATTTTTAAGTGTTTTAGGGAGTTTATAAAATGTGAGGAAATGCTAAATGAGCTAGGGTTTTGGCATGCAAAGTGCAAATGTGTTGGGATATTATGCAAATGCGAATGTAAGGTGTGGTTTTGAAGTCTGACTAGAGGGGATGAAAATGATTCTAAGGTATGCACAATGGCAATTAGGGTTATGTTTTGGACTTGATAAGGATGCTAAAGGTTGATGTATGCAAGGTAGACTATGCAAGGGATGGTTTCCAAGGGTTGATAATGAAGTTTGGGACATGAAAAATGAGGGTAAATGCTCAAGAAGGCAATTTGGTTGATGGACAATTTGATAGGGTTTGGTAATGAAAATGATGCTAGGATTGATCAATGCAAGATGAAGGAGATATACCACTAGGGTAAGTCAAGATGATTTTTAGGGACACTAAGAGTATCACAATGCAATGACAAGGGTATATGCAAGGTTTGAACTTATGTGGAATCTTTACAAGGTATTAACCTAAGAGTTTAACGTTATGACAATAGACTTTGGATCTTGACCAAAAAAAGACAAAAGTAATAAGATCAAAATGACAAAGTCAAATCTACCTTGACATAGGTAGTGTTTGACCAAAGAAAATGATAAGAAAAAATTATAAAATGACCATGGTGAAGAACTATCATCCGTTTATACAATGTAATACTCTAGAGTTTATATGTTTATTTAGATTTTTGACTAAGTTCAAAGGTTTTGGGGTTCAAAATGATGCTTCAGGTACTCAAAATGGTGGTGATGCTAAGTGGATATGCAATAAAGACAATTCTTATGATGCAAAATAGGATTTTGGGTGCAAGATGTGGTTTTGGGTCAAGTGTAGAATGGGGAGGTACAGAGGCTCCTAGATGTAGTTGTGGGGTCCTGAAGTGCAATTTGGTGGCCCAAAATGGTCATGCATGTTCCCAAGTGCACCCTAGAAATTCCAAGTGCACTCAAATAGTAAAAAATAAATCATTGAAACAATTGGAGCCAGTTTGGGTGCAGTTGGTAAGCTAGGAAGAATGTTTGCTGATCCTGAAAGGTATGGTTGCCAAACTGATATGCCAGAAAGACAAGATGTTTGGATTGTTTGTTAGGATGGATTGGGAGATGAAAAATAGAGGTTATTACCTAAGGATTGATGTCCTATGTGAGGTAAATAAAGACAAGGTGATGTAGAATGCAAATCTGGGCAAGCTAATGCAAGGGGAGCTAACCAGGTACCTAAAGACACAGTTGAAGCCCCAAAATGTTATTTGGAATCCAAAACTGGGTCTGAGGACCACCAAGTGTGCCTAGATAGTGTAGACTATGTCAATGACATAGTTGGTAGTTTTAGGATGTAGTTGGTAGTTTCAGGACACAGTTGGTAAACTGGGCTAAAACTAAGGCAATTTTGGGAGCTATGTTTTCCAGATTGATGCTATAGAGAGGTAAATAGTAGGGGACAGTGTTAAGACTAGTATGAATGCTCAAAATGATGCTTAAGGTACCTGAAATTATGGTTAAAGTGTGAAATATGATGGTTAAGTATGCCAAGATACAAGGTGGTGGATGCAAAGTGCAGATTTTGAGATTGGAATGTAAAAGCTAAGGAAGGTAAACTAAACCCAAATGGGTACAACATGAAAAGTAATGGATACTAAATGAGGACTAAAAGGTCCAATATGAAGTCTATATGATGCAAGAATGAGGCCTAGACTAGGTTAAATGCAAGTGGAGCTCTATACAAGGATGAATTCTATGTTTTCCCAAGCACACTTAAGAGCACAAATTGCCATGTTTTCCAAGGTTTGAAAGTGTTGAACCAAAGTTTGCAAAGTTTGGACAAATGTTGAAAGATTTTGACAATGTGTAATGTTTTGACAATTTCAAATGATATCCAAGGTGTAAATTTATAAGTTTGGTTTTTATCTTGATTATGTTTTACACACACGCAAGACACATTAAGACAAGAGTAGCTATTGTTAAAAGTGAACAAACACACCACAACCTAGGCTTTTAGGACTGTATCCACTAAATTCCTACTTCAACCAAAGTTTATCCACACTTATCCAGAGCAAACAACCTAAGATCTTGGCACCACAGGCTCCCCCTTACAGTGCACTCACTTCTCAGGGCTACCAAGATCTGCTTCCCAAGGGGCATGACTTCCCAAGGGACTGTTGCCTCTACTAAGGACCGCAAGAATGTAGGATGTCTTCATGGGCATGGGTGACCCCTTGAGCTAGTGGATAGAAAGGATTTTGGCCACTAAAACATAGCTTTTAGTAAGGACATTCTATTCAGCAAGTGAATGATAAACTTTCACAGAAGGTCTCCTAGCCCTAAGAACCAGGGTTTGACGCACCACAAGGGTACTAGAGGAGAGCTATCACACAGCAATACCATTGACATGACTTTCACTATAATCAAATTTTGTATATTAGCTGTAATGTTGATCTGGCTTTTGGCCTGTTACCACTCTGAGGTCGTCCCCTAGCATACCCAATATAGAGTATCTTAGTCCAAGGCAAGCCTCCTATAGAAGTTACACATATTTCTCTTACACCCAAGATCCATGAATGGTGAGGGAGAGGATACATACAATGTAACCCCTAGGGATTTAAAAACTATAGACATGCTAGGTAGAGAATAAAATTTTCATTTTAAGCACCAAAAAAAGTGTTATCTAAGCTACAAAATCCACATACACTATTTTGACAAACACACAATGGTCTTCAACAACATCCTGCAAAGTAAACATTAGTAGTTTGTTATGATCATGTGTTCATCCCAAGATTGCCACATGCTACAAGTAGACCATTAGTAACATAAAATCATCTAATCTATGTTCTAGAAGGAATTGGAAACCTTATATGTGGATTCTGATTGATGTATGTGCTTACTATGAACTAGGTATGCTTTGACAGAGTAAGTGGTACCCTAGAAGGCCAAAATGGCTCAAAACACTCCCAAGTGTGTCCAAATAGTGTAGATTAAGACAATGATGTAGTTGGGGTCCATTTGGGTGTAGTTGGTAATTTTAGGATGCAGTTGAGAGGTCAGGTGCAAACTATGGGGAAATGGTACCCTAAATGAGACCTAAAAGCTGCAAATTTTCAAAGCTACACTCCCAACTGTGTCCAAATAGTGTAGACTACATCAATGATGTAGTTGGCAAATTTTGGATGTAGTTGGTAAGTCAAAAATAGCAGAAATAGGTTTTGGTGGCTTCTACACTCCTAAAACTGCTCTTAGGGGTCCCAAGTGTGCCCTGACAAAGCAGAGTGCAACCTAAGACAACAAGCTAATAGAATGCATGAAAAAAGAGCATACAAGCATGTTACAGGACCCCCTAATTAATCTAGGTGTGAAAAGGAAGAGAAGATAGTCATTATACCCTTCCAAGTGAGCTCCTTCCTTGCACCTACAAGCACAAAACAAGAGAACCCAAGTTAGATATGCATGTTCACGTCGGGTTCACCAAATGTAGTACCTAGAAAATGGGCTAAATGCATAACATACTATGAGAAATCACAAACTCAATCAAAATAAGTTAGCACCCACTAGTCTACCATTAAAGCCAAACTAATCAAAAGAAGCAAACACAAGGTTAGAAACCCCCTCTTTCATTTGTAGCTCTCATGTCCTTCTTTCTTCTCCAAATGATGTAGCTCAAAAGTTGCCGATAGTGCACACAATATTGAAGCAAAAGTCTATGATATGGATAATGCCATGAGAATACTTGAAGATGTGATTTAAGCTTGAGAGAAAATGGTGTGATAATACAAGGAGGCTAAGGACTCAAGAATTATGAGCTAAGGACTCAAGAGTTAGGACTTAAGGACTCGAGAGTTAGGACCTAAGGACTGAAAATGAGAGAAAGAATGCTCATTTTATAATGGGCATGGAGGATGAGAGCATTGGATTTGTCACCTTTAGATATGCAATGTTGCAAGAGATTCCTTTGAGAATCCATGATGCATAGGAAAAAAGATGCCAAATGTAGGATTCTATGATGCATGGAAGTCAAACTTGGCTAATTGTAGGCAAAGAATCTATGACACGTCATAAGACAACTCAACCCACTTAAAGCCAAGAATCTATGACAAATAAGCCAACTAAGGACATGCGTAAGAGAATAAGAATATTGAATTATGAAATATCTTAGCCAAGTGTCAAAGGAGAATCCATGAGGTGTCATATCCAAGTGTCATTATGATGCAATATTTTATGGAATATTTGAATTTAAAATCCTTTTATTCCACAAAATAACAATTAGTAAAAAATGGAATTAATGATGGAAAATGGAACTTAGAAAATTGTGAATTTCCATGGTTTCGGATAATGAATCAATTAATTAATAAAATTAATTAATTGAGGGTGATAATTAGGAAGAATAATTAGAAAGAATAATAGGATTAAATTATGGGTTATTTAATCTAGCTATAGGGGAAATTAGTAGATGATTGGCCAAAATTGATTAAAAGAAATGCGACAGTACCCTTTGAAGAAAATGTGATAATGATATAGATTGAATATGATGATGATAGATGGACCAAAGCCATGCTCAAATTGATTGATTGATCGCAATTGATAACATGCCAAGGACACATGACATGAATTGGTTGATATCTAACATTTAACTGACATTGTAAATGCTACAGGATTGAAGTTGATTGAAATAGTTTGATCATAATAACATCGATGGACACTATCAATATTATTAAAATGGTTGATGATGCTATTATTTGACATTGAAAGCCTCAACAATGTCAAAGATTGAATGACATGAATGATAGTTTGACCTAGCACTGAGAGCCATGACAGTACTAAGGTCAAATTGATAAGATTGATAGGTTGATAGGTTTCCAAGGCACTGAAAGCCACAACAATGCCTAGAAATTGATAAGTGATGGTTGATTTGGGATGTTTGATATGTTCTGGGTTGATTAGGACTGATTCTAAGTGATTTCGAGTTGATTTAGAGTGATTTTGAGTTGATATGAAATGGTTTTGAGTTGATATGAAATGGTTTTGAAATGACATGAAATTGATGTGAAAGAGGATACAAATGATAAAGTATGATCAATTTGGCCATAAGATTAAAGTTAGTAGAATGAGAAAATGGGACAAATTAGTATGAAGAAGTGATGAAACTATAGATACAAACCATTTTTGAGTGTCTACAAGAGGAAGCCCTTAGAAAGTGTATTTATGTTACTCCAAACCACCTAGTGGTTCAGGAACATGCTTTCTATGAGCGACTTCTCACCATCTAAGACCTTAAAGTGGTAGTTATTTTCATGGCTGATGACAAGTCCCCCCAGTGCGATGGGTTTCCTTGTGAATTTTATGAACACCTCTAGGAGTATATTGGTCCCAACCTGCATAAATTTTATCTCAAAGCCTATGATTCTAAAAGCTTAGGAGCTATTATCAACAAAGGAAACATCAAATTCACACCAAAAGCTAGCAATCATGAGGATATTTGTAATTGGCAGCCCATTTCCCTGCATAATGTGTCCTATAAGATCATTGCTAAGGAAATTTCTCTTAAAATTTGCCATCTCCTTCCTTTATTTGTGTGGCTAGAGAAAAATGGCTTTATCAAATCCAAGTATACTCTTGACAACATCATTGCTATCTGGGAAGGTATGGAGTGGGCATGCAAGTCAAATAAGCTATCTATTTTTTAGAAAATGAATATTTCTAGAGCCTATGACTAGATTGAAATACCTTTCATTTTAGCAATACTCCAGGCTCTTGGTTTTAATTTCATTTTTCTTCAATCTATGGAGATTATTTTTGGAGATGTTGATGCTTGTATTACTATCAATGGCTCCCAATCTGAAGGCTTTGGGCTCTTTTGTTCCATCAAGTAGGGTTTCCCTCTAGCTCTAACATATATTCTTGTTGCTGAAGGGTTTGGTTACTTGCTAGCCAACTCCATCTCTTCAAGTTTGGTTCATGGCATTTCCTTACAAGATTCCTCTTCCCAGTTGGTCAATGGTTATTTTGCTGATGATTCCTTTCTCACTCTTTTGGAGGATGAAGAAAATATCACTAATGCCTTGAACTACCTTGACACTTTTTGCCAAGCCTCTGGCTCTACTTTTCAATGGCATAAAATGCTCTATTATAGCCAGTCTTTTATGCTAGCTCCACCTTGGCTTAACTAGTTTGAATGAAAATGGGTTACACACAAGGAAATTTTCCACTTTCTAGTTATTCCTTTTTCTTTTCAAGCTTTGCTAGTTGATTTGTGGAATGCTATGCTTGTCAAGATTGTAAATAAGCTAGACTATTGGCTTAGAAAATTAGGTACACCCACCTCAGTTTTGCAGAGCCGAAAGTGTAGGGAACTCTACCTTTGTAGAAACAACATACTCTACCTCTGTAGTGGATAAGGCATTAACCTTCTACAAATGAGAAACCCAACTCACGACTGCTCTACTAACAATAAATACATAACTTGTAGTACTCTACCTGGTATCAATATCCCCTACCAAATTTGATTCAACATGTCCTTTTAAATCAGTAGTAGAGCCCCCAAAGTGTAAATACTTAAAGGATGCACCTCTCAAATATTTGAGAATCCATTTTACTGCATTCCAATGCTCAATTATTAGATGACTCATATACCTACTAATGAGTCCCACTGCATGTGCAATATCTGCCCTCTTACATATCATAACATACATCAAGCTTCCTACAGCTGAAGCATAAGGTACCTTAGACATCTTATCCTCCTCTTCTTGTGTCTTGGGACACATCTCCTTAGTCAACTTCAAATGACTAGGTAAAGGTAAAGCTGTCATAGAGAAATGTTCCAACACCTTCACAATATAATCAACTTGAGATAATTTCAATTTCCTATTCTTCCCATCTCTTGAAATTTTCATAACAAGGATTTATTTTTCTTCCATCAAATCCTTCATAGAAAATGAACATGCTAATTGTTCTTTTAACCCCTTAATGTGATCCATGTTAGACCCAACTACAAGCATATCACCAACATATAAACATAAAATAATGTAGTTGTCATCATCCAACCTCTTAAAATAAATGCAATGATTTGAATGACACCTACTATATCCATGCTTATGCATAAAACCTTCAAATTTTAGATACCATTTCCAAGGTGCTTGCTTCAAGCCATATAAATTTTTCTTCAATTTGCACACTAAGTTCTCCTTACCTTTGATCTCAAATCCCTATGGCTATGCCATATATATCTTTTCATCCAAATCACCATTAAGGAAGGTTTTTTTAACATTAAGCTCCTCCAAATGCAAATCTTTAGTAGCCACAATACTTAAAATAGTACAAATAGAAATCATTTTTACAAAAGGAGAGAATATCTCATCAAAATCAATGTCCTTTTTCTATTCAAATCCTTTTACAACTAACCTAGCTTTAAATCTTTTCTTACCTTAATCCTCTTCTTTCAACCTGTAAAACCATTTATTTTGTAAATCTTTTTTACCTACAGGCAACTTCCATAAATCCCAAGTCTTATTTTTTAGCAAGGAGTACATTTCATTTTCCATTTTAGATTCCCGTTGAATCTTAGTATCTGCCTCCACAACTTTATCATAACATTCGGGTTCACTAGCATTTGTTAGTAAAATAGAGTACAAAGAAGGAGAAAATCTTTCTATAGGTCTACCTAGCCTTGTTGACCATCTAGAATTCACTAAGGTGTATGGTATTTATTGTTGTGGTTGTTGTACATCATGAGGAATTGCTGGAACATCATCTTTTGGAGTATCATCGAACACTACATAATCATCTTCTTTCTTCTCATGTTGCTACAATAGATTTTTGTACAACACTTTCTCATTGAATATGATATCCCTACTTCTTATAATTTTATGATTTTCAAGATCCCAAATCCTATAACCAAATTCATCAATCCTATATCCAACAGATACACATTTCTTTGAATTAGCTTCCAACTTGGTTGTATTTTTAGAATCTATATTATAAAATGCTTCACAACCAAAGGTTTTGAGAAAAGAATAACTCACCTTCTTACCAGTCCATGCTTCCTTTGGAATACCATAGCCCAAAGGAGTAGAGGGACCTCTACTAATCAAATATACAACATTATTGATAGCCTCCACCCACATGTTTAAGGGTAACCCAACATGTAACCTCATGTTCCTTGCATGCTCCATTATAGTCATGTTCATGCATTCAACCACTTCTTTTTTTTACGGAGTCCTTGGAACAATTTTTTGTCTATGAATACCATTAGTGGAGAAATAATCTTCAAATTCATGATTATAATACTCACCACCATTAGCAGATTTAAGACATTTTAATTTCTTACCAATCTCATCCTCAATCAAGCATTTCCATTTCTTAAAAGTTTGAAATACATTAGATTTCTACCTAAGAAAATAGGCCCATAGTTTTCTAGTTGCATCGTCAATAAATGTAACATAAAAATGAGAGCCACCAAGGGAATATACTTGATCTAGTCCGTATACATCTGTATGCACAAGCTATAATCTCTCACTTTTCTTTTCCTTCCTACTCTTCACAAAACTCACTCTCTTTTGTTTTCCATACACACGACTTTCACAAAAATCCATATTAACACATTTCAAACTTGGTAAAACTTGTTGAATGAAGTAATTTCATACTTTTCTCACTCATGTGCCCAAGTCTATTGTGCCATAGCACTGTACCAAAATTTACAATAACTATTTATTCTCCTTGCTTAACTGCAACAACTATTCCTAAACATTCATTTTTATTTGAAACAATTAAATTAGAAGGTACAATATGACTTGTACAGAGATATAATGTTCCTACTTTCACTTTAAATTAAATTAAAATTGCTAAAATGTGGAGTATAGGGATCTAAGGGTGGATCAAGATTTTTGATTCACTTCAAGCATGAAGATCATACTTTCCTACTACCAAAATACCCTACTCACAAGTTTAATGTGTCTATGAAAAATAAATAACTAGTATATTGTAACACGTAAAATGAAATAATGAACAAGCATTCTTGGTAGTTTTTTTTTGCTTTGTCTTGCCATGCAAACAAGATTTAGTATCCCTTTTAGCATTAGGTCTTTGACATGCATTATTTATAATGATTGGCAAGCATTTTTTTAGGCAACCCACCAAAAAAAATGTATTAGTCCATCAAGGGGTTAGCCAAAAATTGAATAAACATGCAAAAGATCTCTGTTAGACAACAAATAACTCGGAGAAAACATTAAAAAAAATGTTAAAGACTCAAAATTTGATCAAATAACCCAAACAAAAATTAGTTCCAAATAGGGTGATATTTTATGCCAAGAGAGTATCGTACGATACTTTTTTGTATATAGAAGCAACACTTTTCCTTTGTGCAATACTCTCTATAATACTTGTGTAATATATTTCACAACTATAGTGCGAAAGTTATGAAAGGGGGTATGATACCTTTATTTGTCAAGTATTGCACCATAGTGGAAAAAAGTATTGTACAATACTAAGAAAATATCGCATGACAATTTCATTTGGAAACCAAAAAAAGTACAAAGCAAAAAGTTAAAATTCATGACTAAATGCAATCAGAGAGGCAAAAAAACATTTTCCTACCCCATAGTGGGCACAAAAAATGTACACTAAGAAAGTATAGTCCTCGAAGCCCTTCTATCCAAGGTATTCCATGGATTGGAAAGCTTGAATTGTGGTGTAGAGATTGCTAGTCATGGAGCAGAAAGTCATGTGCATAAGCATGAAAATAGCTCTTAGTTGAGGCTTAGAGATGCAACCCTTGGTATTAAACCATGAAATGAGAGATTCTTTACACAAGAGCATGAGTTTTAATGCCAAATAACTCTCAAATGATGCAATGCAAATACTAATATTATAGGATGAAGTGCAAAGATGCAACTAAGCTAAGAATATGAGAGAATTACAACCATATTAATTAAAGTAAGTGAGCTATGCTATTGTAGAAAGGGAATACTAAGCTAATGCAAATGAACTAAACTAATTATGAGTATGCAAGAATATGAAGGTAGAAGATAGAAGTTCATCACAAAATGCTCCAAGTAAACCTATGAGGAAACTTACAGTATAACAATATCTCAAGATCAAGATCCCTAGATGAGGAGAGAGCTCTCCCTTTTAAAGATGTACCAATGGTTGAGATCAAGATAAAGAGATGAATGATCAAGGGTGGGGGTTAATTGGCATGATCCATGTGCACATTCATCTCCTCCAATAGAAATGAGTTGACTTTTCATATGAGACAAAGTCTTTTTCTTTTATTTTGAAAATAGGAGAAATGACTTATGTATGCAACTTAGGAATATGTGGGAATGAGTCTTTTATTTAATTAAAAGGGGAAATGTTCTTTTAATCAAATATGGACTTAGAATATAATAGTTAACCAATAGGTTATTTTTGAATAAATTGATTTTTGATTATTTGATCTAGGCAAATGATTAAATAATTTAGCTAAAATATTAGTGAGCATTTTTGGGTGATTACATTTCCTCTTGACTGGTTATCACACATTTTCCCAAATAGATGTTCTTGGACATCAATGAAAACACTTAATGCTTCTTCTTATTCTACATGCTAATGATGCATGTGGGGTTAAGAATCCCCCCCTTCAAATTGATGGAAAAACATTGTTTACCACCATTTTTCCACTTTCCTCTTTATGAAGTCCTCTCCCTTTTTCATGTACCAATGAACACTGTTGGTAGATGGACTTTGTGCTCCTATTTGTTTGAGTTCTCTTTCCTTTGATTTTCACCATTACTAATATTATCATTTTCCTTCTTTTATATATTCTCCCCCTTTGATGTTCTTCATCTCCTTATATTCTCCTCTCTGATTCATGTGTATATAGTCCCCATGTATATTGTTTTTTTTTCATTTTTGCTTCATGTGTATTCTCCCCTTTTTGTCATCAATGATAAAGGTGTAAGTGCTTATATATTCTTCATATTCTCACTTTGTGTATTCTCCTCTTCATTGTCACTATATGTTGTTGAACACATTTGGATATTATCATTGGATGGTGGAAAATGGATGTTCGATTATGCCTAAAATGCTTTGAGAAAAATGATCTCACTCTCTATTTCTCCCAAAACTGTCTCTACTTTAGTCATTCTTGTGTTGAGGAGTTGATTGATAATGACTTTGACACTTGCAATTTGTGTTTGGATGATGCCTATCAATGGAGATAGTTTTCATTGAATTTCTATGATCCCTAGATCTCTCTTATCCTATTCATTCTTAATCTTGTGTATGAGATGTAGTGTCTTTTGTGTTGTGGATAGATAGTCAATTGCAGAGTTAGTGACCACATTGTAATTATCTTTTAGATTCAATAGTTCTTGTTGAGCTTTTTGAAGTTCCTTCTCTAGATCTAGTAATAGGGTATGTGGATCATATGACTTCTTCATAATTGTGATTGTGGTCTATAAGGTTTCTTTCATCTTTTTGGTGATTTATTGTAGTGTGGTCTGATTCTTGGCCACTTTTTCTTGTAGCATGCTTATCCTCTTGGATTCAATATTCTTCTCAACCAATGCTTCTATAATTCCTTGGTTGTCTTTGACTTTATCAAATAATGTGGAGAGTTAGTTGATGAGATCTGTGTTTGGATCATATTGCATGTCAGAGGCTAGTTCCATGATGATATTCCTAGTTGTCACTAGTGTAGTGGCTTGTTGCTCCTTTTTTATTTCTATTTGTCTTTTCAGTTGTTGCTTGTATTGATTCATTTCTTCTAAATCCATGTTCTAAATTTTCTCTTTCTTTTACTATCCATGTATTCATTGGTGTTTTTCTTTTACTATCCAGATTGTGTGTCTTACTCTTGGACACCTTTGATTATGACACTTTTGGTCTAGCTATGACTTCTTACCTCTTCTTTTGTGATTCACCTTGATGTACTCCTATCTTCGATGTGGATACCATGTCTTCTTCCATAAATGGAAACTTTTCCTTCAAGGGTTCCTCATCTAGAATCTGAACTATAAAATGTGACTCCTTCCCTTTGTTGACAATTGGCTAATGAGGATATGTAATTGTTGTCATTTATGGCAACACATGATGTACATGCTTACAAGAAACTTCGAAAATAAAGATACTTAGCTTTTGGTACTTAGAAAATTGTCTAAGTATGAATTTAGTATACATCAGTGTATTGTTTTATTTATAACTTTTTGTTGATGTCATATTATGACTAGAGAATTTAGACAGGGACTGTATACATGTTAATGATTATGTGTATAACTTTAGAAGTTAGTACGAATTGTACGAAAAAGGTGATGCAGAGCCACACCTTGGAAAACTCAGGAGGAATCAGTCACTCAACTGAGTTGCTTCAAGGGGCATCTACAACCTTCAGGATCACACACGATATATTATAACCACCCATTGTAATTTGAACCAACTATTCTTATCATTATTATTATTATGAAAAAACAACCAGAGATACCCTAGACTCAACTCATAAGACTCCTATAACCATCCACTAGATTCAATAAACAAAATTTTGAAAATAAAATCCTCCAAAATATCTTCTTGCTGCCTTTGGATAGACCCGCACTCAGACATGAATAACTTCTAAACCAGACAAGATTTACTCAATCCAACCATTGATATTTTGCATAACTAGATTTTAAAAAACATATAAAAATTTGAGAGAAATCCAACAGTTCAAACTTGAGATATTGACCCCGCATCAGAGTACATTTTTCTGCAAAACATTGCTTCTTATTGTCTCTAGATAGACCTACACTCAGACATGAATAACTTTTGAACCAGATCAAAACTCTTCGATCGCTCTACTGAAGATGGGTGTAATTAGGCCTATAATAACATATCCAAAGCTCATGAAAATCCAACAGTGCATTTGGGAGATATTACCCACGCACTGAGACTAATTTCTGCAAACATACCGAATTCGACCCAAAATTAAAAACTTGTCTTTTTCCCTCTCTTCCTCTCTAAAAACTGACTCCCTATATAAGGAATATGAAACGTCCCTAACCAAGAATAGGAGACTATTTCAAAAATTATGAATATTCCTGCTGCCAACTATCTGTCATTTTTCAAGATATGATTGGATTCTTAAATCATTGCACACTACTAACTCCACTAAAACAAACACACATGGTCCTAAGTGGGTATAATTGGAGAGTTTATTATTTCACTCCTCCCTTTATGCCACCACATTGTAGCAAATTATTACAAACTTCAAAAACTAAAACATTTAAAACATAACATTAAATTTCCTATTACATTTTTAACAATGTTGCCTCCTATAGCGTTTCTCTTCTCTACCACTGTAGCAAAAGGAATATTTGTGTTTAAGTGAAACAAGACAATGGAATTGAAGGAAAGGATTATTTTGTTCACAAAATAATTACTTGTCCAATTAGGGCTGACATACTAGATGTTTACTCTAAGTTGGAAAAGTGTATTATGGTCTTACCAAACCTAGCAACAGTTTGTGTAAAGGCATGGTATTTATGAAAAGGAAAATTTGCAATGTAGAGTGTGAATTATTTTGTTGTAATTGTGATGTAAGTTGTGTAAGTATTCTGATATGTGAACTTACTATGAAAGTGATATATATGAAGTTTTGTGAAAGCTATTTTGTGATCTGAGAATGTGCTAAAGATCAAAGATCAGTGGAGGAAGAAGTTACAATACCTATTTTCAAAAGTTTGATTACTTGTTTGAGTAGTGAGATCTTCTTGTAATTAGAAGTGCATGTTTGGGTAGTGGGCTCATCTTGCATCTATTGTACCACAACTCGTAACAAGGTTGGAATTAATAGGGATTCAAAGTCTCCTAAGAGGGACTCCTTATATTGAATTCTCTCAATGAATCCTAATAGGGTCCATCCTCTAACAAGTAACTTATATATTAGTATATTATCTAATGGGTATCATCCCCAGGGGGTTTTTTTCTTGGCCAGGGTTTCCCTAGTTAACAAAATATTGTGTCATGCATTATCTTTATGCATGGTTATTATCACTATTTAATATTACTTTATTACTTTTTTATGTATGGTTTAAAGTAAGTAATAATATCTAGTTGATGACTAAAGTTTGTAGATTACTGATTTACCGCCCCTCTCAGTAATCCCTATTTCTAACAATGGGTATCAGAGCAAATTTACTCAGAAGATGCTTAATAGCTTGAGTAAGATCCCTATGGATATGGAATAGTTGACGAAGAAACTTTAAGAGGCACTTGAAAAAATTGATCTCCTTACTAAAGAAAGAGATAAGCTACATGATATATATGAGGACTCCAAAGTATACATTGGACAATTGAAGGAAAAGATTGAACATCTCAAATCCAAGCCTGAATCTACTGTATCTAAAACTAGTGATGATAATTATTCAAAGCTAAAGATAGTGTACAAGATTTTGAAGCATGAATTGAAGATTATGAATCTAAAGTTGACTTTGAGGAATGATCCTAGCAAAGTTGAATTTGATTTGAAGACTAAGAATGCAGATCATAGAGAAAGTCTGGCAAAGAAGACATATGAGCTTGAAATAATGAAATAAGATCATGAAGAACTTCAAAAATACAATACTATTGTGAAAGGTGAATTAACTCGGAGCAAGCAACAACTTGAGAAGCTTTATTCTAGTAGAGAAAAGCTTGATGAGTCAATGTCAATACATAGACCTACTTACGATAAGACTAGTCTTGGTTATCTAATTAACATTTCTGGAAAGAAACCAAAGATTAGATCAAATCAAAAAGAAAAAGACCTATCTGATGATAAGATTGAATCCATTCAATCTTTTTGACAAACCTAAAGAAGTTGGACAAGACAAGGAAGTTGAAATTTTGGATGAACCAAAGCAAGTGGAATCTCTTAAGAAAACCAGGTATGAGTTTAGGGGTAAGTGTTTTTCATGTAATGAAATTGGTCATATGATAATAGATTGTACAAATAAGTCATTTATCATGTTAAGGACTTTTATTATCATAATTTCCATGGTATGGGTCATAAAGTAATTGATTGTAGGAGACCTAAGTATGATAATGATAGAAGAAATAGTAGAATGTCTATAAATACTAACTCTATAGATAGGAGAAGATCTAATGAAAGGACATCAAGAGAAGGAAGACCTTGACAATTTTGCACACATTGCTTGAAACTATCATACACCTAATGATTAGCAAAATTTTAGAAGAAAAGCACTAGTATGTCAGTTATGCAACAACTTCAGACATACAACAAAGTATTGTAGAATGGATAGAAACTTTAGAGATAGAAGGAACAATGGAAGAAACTTTGGAAATAGAAGGAATGATGGAAGAAACATAGGAAATGATAGAAGGAACAATGAGAGGAACTCTAGAACTAACAAATAAAATGAGAAACAAAGAAATTTAGTCAATGAACTTTTAGAAGAACTCAATGAGGCATTCGTAAAAATATTGGACATCTTAAAAGATAAGTTAGATGATGGTGACATGGGAAGATTGAAGTTAGTTATCGAGTTTGATTCAACTAAGTTGAATTAAGCTTGTTTACAACACTAGAATTTGAAAACTTCGTTCATAGATCAAATTAGAGGTACTGAAGCTAGGAAAAGATGTATCAAGTTTAGATGGTACCTAAGATTGCTTGTAATTTGGAGCTCATCTAAACAAGTTATGGAGGAAGTAAGAGTTACTGTTATTACAGAAAAGTTAATTTTGTAGTAGAAGATGAAGACTATGTTTTTGCAAAGAATTTTGTGAAGCAAGGTCTTGAGGTTCTTTGTCACAGTGGAAGAAATTTATGGAAAACCTCAAATGGCATCTGAAGATCAGATAGATGAGCTTGAGCAGATATTTGATTACAGATTGTAATTGATAGATTTTTTTTATTTGTAAAGTACACAATTAATGAAAGTTCAAGTTGATGGAATAAATGGATTATAGACTTGATTTTCACTTCATTATGAATACATCTGAAGAAAATAACACTCAGAAGTGACTTTTCAAGGCGATTTCAAAGCAAACCCTCTTTTTAGAAAGGGTATTTTATCATTTCTCTACAAATTTATTTGGTAAAAGTTCATATCTATTAGAAACATGAATATGTCAGTAGTGCACAATGTTGAGAATGAGGAAATACCTAAGTTGAAGGTTATTTTTATGAAACCTATGGAAGGAAACCCTAACTCAGCATTATCCATTACTCTAAACAATGTAGTATATTTGAAAGATATAGGAAGTTATCTAAATAGTAAATTCAAATCTATTAGGAGTGAATATGTGAACAAGGATATGGAATTGGTTTTCAATCATGACATGACTGTGAAGCCTAGATTTGAAAATTTAAAGGAACTAGACCTATTCAAATATCATTTCTACAGTGAATTGGACATAGATTATACTAAGTAGGATACATGGTGGGAAACTATGGATGCAAGATAGTGTAGTTGATATCTCAGCCGATGTTATTCATGAGGTAACTAGTCTTAGTAAACAAGGCAGTGTACCTATAGGTGAGAAAATGGTTAAGAAGAAAGTTGAGAGTTATTCCAAAGCAATATATAATAGAAAGGCCATGGTGATCAACACCATTAAGCAAAATGATGTAAGATTTCTCAGTAGAATTATTGCCTACTTTGTATGTGCAAGCTCAAAGATTGATGAATTGTCAGGGAGAGTCATCTATGTAGCCTACAAGATATGTGTAGAGAAGGAACAAGTAAACCTCAATGAAATTTTGAGAATGCTACTACTTGAGAACCTAGAGAAGGTCAAGAGGACTAAGAATTGTGTGTTTAGATTTTAGTCACTAATTAATCACTTATTATTTCATGTGCTTAAAATATTTTCATGTTTATCGATCACAAAGATAATGAGCAGTGGTAAGTGAACAATGGAGAAGATCATAGAATTATACAGAAGACATCCTATAGATAAGATATTGGATAGTGGAAACCTGATAATGAGGATATTTCATAATGAAATGAGACAGAGATTCAAAATTGCACCTGCAATTTTAGACAAATTTAAAGAAGACATTTTTAATGTGGTTGATACAAATTATACTTATATTCAAGCAGTAAAGCCTCGAGAAACATTTCTTGATCCCTTAGGTTATGAATTGAATGATGATATAGTAGTTGGATACATTGAATTATTATTGAAATAAGAAAAGGATAAAGTAGAATACAAATTTGGAACCTATGATGAGATTACCCAGTCAGCTAATCAGGCATACTTGGAGAAGGAATCTCATAAGAAAATAGAAACTATTATGAAGAAAGCTTTATTAGAAGCCAATATGACTAAGAGTGAGTTTGAGGTAGTCAGGCAAACCGTGCAACAATTTATACTGAATGTGCAACCTTTGTTAATAGAGACATCTTTGAAACAAAGCATTATGTATGCAGTAGTATTAGATGTGCAACCTAGTGAACGAAAGAGAAAATTTGAGAGATTAGTGGAAGTTGTGACCACAAAGACTAAAACACTCAAGCAACAAGCCACTAGACTAGGAAAGAGAAACAAGACATTGTTGACAATTGTTGAGTCTAGTGATGAAGAAGAAGAAGAAGAAGTCAAGAAAGCATATAAGGTGACAACATCAAAGCAATCAACAAGAAAAGATCAACAACCCTAGAAGCCAAAGATAGAAAAGATAAACTCAACTATTGCTATTGAGGGTAACTTTGTTCAGATGAACAAATTTTATGATTTGTATTATAATTTTGGGAAAGATCAAATTGTTATCTCTACTTTGAGATACATTATAGCCAATAATCTAAAATTGAAGGATATTGAAGGCATAGTAAACCAAAAGGTCTATGGTAGACTTATCGAGAAGAAAGTGCCAGCAAGAGAAGAAGATTTAGAACTTCAAAATTCTAGACTGGTGATGAAGAAGAAATTAAGAGATTATTAAATAATCTTGCACCTTATCTGAGAAATAAAGTGAGACCATTTTTAATTATGGTGGGTAAGAAAGGCAAGTTAAGAAGTGAAACTATGGCAGTAATAAGTCAGATGTTGACAGAGACTAGAACAACATCTTCACCAGCATCGAGAAGCTTGGAAGTGTTAATAAGAGGTGACACTATGCAGGATCGGACTAATGTTACCATTAATATTGATGATACTAATCCATTTGAAGGTTCCAAACATAATGAGCCTAATATCAAGGATATAGAAGACAAACTAAGGAAAATTAAAGAGGAGAAGAGAATACTTGAAGAAGAAAAGAAGAAAGTAGAAGACGTCAAGAAGAAAATGCTTGAGGATGAGAAGAAAAGAAAGGAAGAGGAGGAAAAGAAAAGAGTACCAGAAGAAGAAATGAGAAGGAAAACAAAGGAAGACAAGAAGAAGAGACTAGAAGAGGAAGAGAAGAGAGAAAATTAAAGAAAGGAAAAAGAAAAGAAAGAAGAAGAAGAAAGAAGAAGAAAAGGGAGAATGACACTAAACCTTCTGGTTTATCTACATTGCTTTCACTTGCCAGCTTAGAAACTGATGATGATGATCAAAATGATTTGATCTCATCCCTATCAAAACTTATTAAGAAGAACATAATGGTGAAGAACCTACAAAAAATTGTGATGGAGGTTATTGACAGATTACATAGTACTATGGCAGTGCAGCATACAATAGTAGATCTAGAACAAAGGGCACAAGCAGTTCTAAAGTCATTTGATGAAGAATTTATTAATTTGTTGAATGTTACAGAAGAAAAGGCATATATTTCACATGATGCTAACTTGTTTAGCACCATTTGTCAAAATATTAAGAATGACTTGTTAAGTCTTGAAACTTGTATTAAGGAACTTCAAAAGTGTCAATAGGATGGTAAGATATTGTACATTAAGTGTACTTTATCATATAAATTCACTAAAGACATTGACAGTCAGATTGGACAAAAAATAAGTGAGCTTGAAGCTTTATCTAGCCAAATACAACATCCAAATTGTAAAGTTGATAATTTTCAAGGACAAGTGGCCATTATTCACAATAATATCAAGAAAATATAACTTCAGAAGGAATATATTTTGAAAAGAGTATCAGATTTTAGAGAGTCTATTGCTCTAAAAATTTCTTTTATTGAAAAATAGTTGGAGGAATGTGTGAAGGCCAAGGACACTTATTCTAACCGTTTGTATTTAGACCTTAGTGCAGTTGAGATTACATCATATGCCTTATGTGAATTTCTCACCTCTACTAAATCTACCAAGGAGACATGGACTAAAGGTATGGATATTCTTAAGGAAAATTTTGATGATTGCATGAAGATTCTAGCAGCTTAAGCAGAGGGACAACATTTTTGATAGCGGATGGACAGTTTTTGAATAGTTTTTAACATTTTGACCTTTGTCATTAATGTCAAAGGGCGAGAAGTACAATGGAAAATTGTAAATCGGGTAAACAAGATAAAAGTGTAAAGTATATTGTAAGGGGGAGCTTATGTACAAACTTAACAAAATAATAGATGTAGTTTTTGTTACTCAGTCAATTTTTCCTATTTTGTTGCCATCAATGCCAAAGGGGGAGATTTTTGAAAATTGGCTAATGAGGATATGTAATTATTTTCATTTATGGAAATAAATTATGTACATTCTTATAGGAAACCTCAAAAATAAAGATGCTTAGATTTTGGCACTCAAAAAATTATCTAAGTATGAATTTGGTATACAACAACATATTGTTTTATTTATAATTTGTTGCTAATGTCATATTATGACTAGCAAAGTTAGATGGAGATTGTATGCATGTTAATGATGACATGTATAACTTCAAAAGTTAGTACAGACTGTATGAAAAAGGAATATTCCTATTTAAGTGAAACAAGATAGCAAAATTAAAGGAAAGGATTATTTTGTTCATAAAATAATTACTCGTCCAATTAGGGCTAACATCCTAGATGTTTACTCTAAGTTGGAAAAGTGCGTTATGGTCTTACTTGACCTAGGAGAAATTTGTGTAAAGGCATAGTATATATGCAAAGGACATTTTGCGATGAAGAGTGTGAAGTATTTTGTTGTAAAGGTTATGTAAGTTGTGCAAGTATTGTGATATGCGAACTTACTATGAAAGTGATATATGCAAAGTTTTGTGAAAGCTATTTTGTGATTTGAGATCAAGATGAAGTTCAGAGATTAGTCGAGGAAGAAGTTACAGTACCTATTTTTAGAAGTTTGATTACTTGTTTGAGTAGTGAGCTCTTCTTGTAATTGGAAGTGCATGTTTGGGTAGTGGGTTCATCTTGCATCTACTATACCACAACTCCTAATAGGGTTGGAATCTCCTAATAGGAATTCAAAGTCTCCTAATAGGGACTCCTTATATTGAATTTTCTCATTGACTCCTAATAGGGTCCATCCTCTAACAAGGAACTTATATACTAGTATATTATCTAGTGGGTATCATCCCTACTGGGGTTTTCCCTTGGCTAGGGTTTCCCTTGTTAACAAAATATGGTGTCATGAGTTATCTTTTTGCATGGTTACTGTCACTATTTAGCATTACTTTATTACTTTTTTTATGTATAGTTTAAAGTAAGTAATAATATCCATTTGGCAACTAAAGTTTGTAGATTACTGATTCACCCCCCTCCCAGTAGTCTCTATTTCTAACACCCTTCACCTTCTTCCTCCTCTTGTGATGAATAAATAGAAATGGTTGCAGTCTTTATCATCTCTTGAATTTTTTCAATGAGTCACATCTTTTGGTGACCTAACTTTTTCTTTGTTGTGTGTTGTTTAGTTTGAATGGTCGATGGGGATCTACTGATTGGCCATTTTTCATCCAACCAAATGTGGACTTGTTTGAAACTATTTCCTTGGGCACCACTATCTCCTTTCATGTTTCTTTTATTGGTTCTTGATATTTTTCTTAAACATCTTACTCCTTTTGAGGACTATGAGTTCCTTGACACCTTTCTTGTTCTTTTCTCTTTGCTTATTTCCTTGGGTGGGTTGTTGTGCATGTTTGCTTGGGCTTATCCATTATCTTAGTTGCTTCACTTCCTGGTAGTTGATTTCCTTTCAGTTAGGCATCTATTTTTGGAGTTAACTCTTTCAAATTCTGAATAATATTTGTTTTTTCTAGCTCCTTTTACCTGTTATGAGCTCGATTATATCTCCTGTGTTATTGAATTTCACTCTGTATACCCCTATTATGGACCTTTTCTGAGACACGTTCATCTTGGGTCTCATTTTCATTAGTGACTCTTCCATCATCTTCTCAAAATATCGTACTCTAGTACTCCACTTATCATTTAATGCCTTCCTTACATCTTTGGGAAACTCCAATCCAACATCAATTGACCTTCTATCCCCGATTCTTAGACTAGATAAGATGAAATTTACATCTTTTTCTTTATTTTCCTTTGTGAACCATGTAAATATGTTCTTAAGAATAGTGTAATCATGATTCTTTATAATTTTTTCTACAACCTTACTGATAGGTATTGTTTTAGGCTTTTTCTTACCTTTCTTAGGTGTTGGTGTTGCTTCCTCTTCAATAGCTCTAGTAATCATAGCTACTCCAATTGCATTTTCATTAGATTTAGTTTTTTCAATTTCTGGTGCCTCAGAAGATGATTCTCTCCCTTTCTTTTTTTCCCAAATCCTTATCATCATTGGTGGAGTGGGCTTTCACAATGCCTTCCACTCTAGTAAGAGTCTGTTTCTAATTTATGCACAGGTACCAAACCTTGGCAAATTGATGATTTCCTCAGAGGCCAAAATTCAACCCATGTGATGTCTTACTTCCTTATCTTTCACCTAATAGCCAAAAAGTGTTAGCCACATAGCTCTAGATTGTACTAGGCACACAATGCATTTATCTGTACTTTTTAGAAAGAATACCTTGTCCTTGTAGCTTTCTACTAGACTTGTGGCTATTCTTTCTCCCTAATCCATTTCCTTCTAGAATTGTTTGAAGTAATCCTATAACATGGCATTTCCCTTTCTTCCCAATTTCCTATATAAGTCTCCTATTTGAGTGATGACCAGTTGATCATTGATCTAGTTGATTTTTGGAGATTCGAGGAATTCCCCTTTGAGTTAGAAGAACATACATACTAGTATGGATCCATATCTTACTTTTTGACTCTAATGACCATTCATTATTTTCCCAATATTTTCCCTTATATTTCTATGAAGATACCCACATAGATCAAGCTTCAATTTATTGTGGATTATCTGAACTTCTCTGTAGGTTATTTGACCTAGAACATTATCAATGTTTCTATTGTGACACAACTTGGAACCCAACACCATGGCCACAAGCCTCAACTTAGGGTTTTAAATGTTGCTTATGGTGCCCCATTCCACCTCGTGGAATATTTCCTCTCATAAATGAGACTTCTTATTTTGCAGAGACAAAATTCATAGATAGATCAATACTAGATGCATTGAACCTAGTTACCCTTTTAATTAGGGCTTTGGTGATCCTTTAATTATGGATTTAGTGATCCTATGTTGTCATCCAACCACATATGTTGATTGTGGATTCTGCAAAAAAAACCTTACCCATTCCTTATGGAATAAATTGGGTACTTCCATTGCTCTATTCAGTGTGGACTCCACCAAATCTTTGTGTTCTTTTAGGGATCCTTTAGAGAAGAATGTCCTATAACTCACTTATTCCCTCATCACTAATTTCTTGTATCTCAGCTTATAGATACATGATCACATCTTTTATGAGTTGGACATCATCATATAGTGATGATAGTGCCTATTCATTTTCAACATCTCTTCCTCTTGCTATGATTCCTTTGTATTCTAGTTGACTATGTACCCTACTATCAATTAGGTCCACTTTATTGATTTCCTCCACCATTTTCTACTTGATTTGAGATTCTTTATGGTGCAGACAGATTTTGTAAGAGTTTATTCTAGTAGATGATATTTTTCACAATATTTTACCTTTCATCACTTAGGATTTTTGTAGTTTGAAAGCACACGTTTTCTCAAAATGCAAAGTAACAAATGACTCACAGTTCTTATATTTATATCATAAAAATTGCACCATTAGGGTTATAATGGTCAAAAAATGACTTACCTACTAGATGATATATATCATAAATTCACTAAGTTATTTTGCAACAGTCACATTTTCTTAGTCTTTGATCAATAGGTTGCACCTAGTGTTTGCATTCCTTGTTTACATTGCTACCTATTTTGAATTAGGGGACCAAATTTAGATTATTTCCTTATTCTTTTTACCCCTCTATGTTGTGCAAGATTAGATTTTTTGTGAGATCTCACTAGTGGCTAGTAAGTCCTTTACCTTAGTTGGCTTTTTCTCAGCCACTTCAATCTTCTTTGTCCACTTGGTGGAAAATCCTTCTTCTAATTTCTCTACGATCATGGTCTAGTCCTTTCTCATCAGAGATTTACTGCCTCATCTTCTACTACATCAGCAATCTCTTGCAATATGCCCAATATTTTGGAAGACATAATAATTTACTCCAGTACCTTTCCATGGTCTAGTGTCGTTCCTTATATTTTTCCTCATCTTGCAGTGGATTGCTATATGCCCTTCATTTCCACAGGTCATGTAGATTAGTTTAGGAAACCTATCTCTTCCAACTAGACTTGTTGTCTTAGGAGACCTTTGATTGTCTCGAGCTCTATTTTTGCAATTTCTACCCTATGTCCATACTTGTAGCAACATCCATTGATTCTTTTCTCATTAAAATGAGATATACACTACTGTGGTGTGGTCATAGAGATGGAATTTGTTACAGTACCCTTCATAGGTGCATTGTTGAATCGGTGTTATCTTCTTAAACCAACATAAACTACACGTGTACCATATCTTATCACAAAAAGTAAAAGTGGGTTTAGTAGTACCCTTACCTTTTTGAGAATTTCGCCTTAATCTTCCATAGTTTGGGTTCTTTCCTTCATATGCCTTCCATTCTTCAGTCTTGATAATGCCTTGGTAAGAAAGATTGACTATGATTTTTTATCTCATCTGAGCTTTCAATTTCTCATCAATCTTCTTGGAGATTTTATTGAATTATCTCAACTTTTCATTTCATTCATTTTTGCTTCTTATCTCATCAATAAGCTTGAGCACTTGCTTAGAAAGTTCCATAAATTGTTCCATATTGGGAGACTACACTCTTCACTCTTTAGTTTGCCCACTCTCCTTTTCATTGTAATGACTTCATCTCTAGTTAAGATGGTGACATCTCATTTGTCTTGAGGTTTGGAAACTTTTCTAATTAGCTCATCTTTATCCTTGCTTAGCTAAGCAGAGGTTCCCTTCATCTATTATATTTCAACCATTAAATCAAAGATGACTTTGTATGACTCTTCAGAGCCACTATGTTATTTTTCAATGACTTCTTGGCTTTCACTAAGTTTTTTCATCAGCTTCTTCCTTTTAGCTAGGGACTTTCTTAACTTCTCTTTCAAGTCCTCAAACGTATCTAAGGCTTCTTCTAGTTGTCTTTGTATCAATGTCATTTTGTCTTCCCTCAAGTTGTTAAACTTGTTGCAATAAGGATTAGCTCTCATACCAATTATTATTCCTTAATGGTTTTGAGGTGGTGGGAAGGCGAGGGGCGGGGGGGGGGGGGGAGGGGCGGGGGGAAGTGGGGGGGTGGTCAAATACATACCATTTGCAAAGTTGGTTCTTCTTCTTATCCTTTCAACTATACTTATTATAACCTACTTTACACTTTGAAACAAGAAAACTAATGTAAAGTAGAAACATATTAACTCACACACAAAAGCATTCATCAAGTTGCATAGATATTTTTTACATGGAAACCCTCGATGAGAGGGTGAAAACCATAGTGGGAATAATATAGCCACTAGCCCTTTTAATGCATGTAATAGATGCCATGTTAAGAGCTACAAATGGTACTTTTGGAAGCACATCCTTTTAGGAATGTTTGTAACTTGTTAGGGTCACTAATTTTTATTATAACATCTACCTGGTTAAAGGATTTTTTAAATTTCTTTCTAAGAGACACCTATTAGAATAAGTATATGAGAAACAAGATATTGGGAGGGGGGTGAATCAGTATCTTAAACTTTTATCATTAAAATAATTCCTTTAATTCATATCCAAATAATTTCACTGATCTATCTATAAAAGAGTAATGATGAAACATAAATGTAATACATCAAATCCATAATATTTCAATAGATTAAAAAATTATTTGGTTACCCAAAAACACTCCAAGATGAAGGTAAAATTGGGGCGGGGATGAAACCCACAAATCTTCACTGTTGCAACAATAACATTAACCAACTAGGGTTATAATGTTTGACCATAAGATATGATCTACCCTGTGAGGGTTCTAACCTATTAAAAGCTTAAGAGACTATTAGGTCTCACCTTGTTAAAGGATATTGCACTTGCAATAAATTAAGGACTCTGTTAAGAGATTTACATAGGCTTCTTACGACCACTTTGTTAAGAGATTTACCCTATCTCAATTACAAAATAATTATTTAGTACCTAAGCCTCAATTTTCTCTACAAGATGATCTTGGGTCTTGTTGGTAAATAGATTTTATTCACACAAAACTTCCAAAATAACCCTTATTCACCCAACAACAAAGACACAAAAAACTACCAAAAATTGGGTCACTTTGCCATTGAATTTTCCAAGCGCCCTTTGAATTTTATAGGGCATATCTCCTCAATTAGATATGCAAAGAATGAGATTAGGAAATCCTTTTAACCTGAAAGTAAAGAATACCCTCACTATTCTTAGATAGGGGGAAAATAAATATAACATAAATGAAAAGGAACCTACATATGTGATAATAAAAACACACACTCCCTCCCCTCATCTATGCTTTTAGAAAAGTCAAAAAATGACTAAGTGAACCAGAACTTTTCCCAATATACAAACCCAACAATACAAGATGAACCCATAATCCAATCTTGATTCAAAGATAAGCCATAGAAAAAGATTCAAAGTATACAACCTTCAAATAAGCTATGGAGATTTTCATTCATCCTAAATTGATTTGAACAAGTTATATTGCTAAACATTCAAAATATTTGACAAAGAATTGAAAAAGACATCTAAATTAAAACTATCAGCATTTATCACCATCAAAAACTACTCATCTCTATACATTCTACATTTCCTATCATATGCAACACATAGTCTACATCTTTTAGAAAAAAGAATGAAAACTAAAACTCTTCTCTTTCCAAAAGATTTACAATAAATAGACTCACTCGACCATTATTTAGTTATCATAACTCAATCTTGAAAACCATAATTATTCCTTTGCATGTTATTTCACCACAAATGAAATATCAAATCATTTTAATAATTTTATGATTTCATTTCAATGTTTAGACACCTAACTTTTACCACATATAGCTCTGATGATTATACATAATTCATTGATAGATGTTAATTGACAAATGTCATCAAGAGTGTTAGACACAAAATTGCTCATAGAATACTTCCTCAATAGATGTGGGTTACTTCATATAGATCCAAAAGTATTTGAATGATCCCAATAAATTTCCAATACCTATCCTCCTCAAAATCTTTGTCATCTACATCATTCCATATGCTTCTTTGGTTCAAATATTCTGTTGAACATTCAATACATATTTGACATGTCTGGCAGTGATATGAGAGTTGATTTTGATTAATGAAGGCCTCGTATTCCTCATATTCGATCATTTTGTGGAATAGATTACATAAGTCATGATTGTATTCCAAGTATGCACCTTGTGATAAGCATCATGAAAGTTGTCACAAAGATTCAAGATTTTCCCTTGTGAATATATTAGTATTCTAGCACACCCTTTCACATCTATTCTAGTAGTTGTTAGCAATGTGATCTGCCATGAACCAATCTTCAACTGCATGGATGATGCTTATAAAGCTTCATTTGGACTTCTTTCACTAGTTCTAAGACTCCTAATAGTACCTCCATCTTAAATGAGCCTATGATTCTCGCAATTAATTACAGCTTAAAAATATTTCTATGTATGGGCCGACTTTAAGCATATATAACAAGCATGCTTTATGTCAAACACTTCTATGTCATCCTCCATACTTTATCTAGATCAGAGGTTTGACCTTGACATTTTGTGTCATTATTCAAGCACCATCACTTTTTATCAATTCTACCTTCAAGATAAACATGTCGCCTACCATCCCTTAAAAGACTTGAGCTCATACACAACATTCCAAGTATTGTGCTTTATCTTTGCCTTGTTTTTATTAAGACATAGACTATTAACCATGTTCAAGTAGGAATTGTGTTAAATGGTTTGTATGTACTTAACTATTGACATATAAGTCAAGTTTGATTATTAGTGACACACACACTTAATCAGACAACTAATAGCTACCGAGCTTATTGTACAATTAACAATGTTAACCAAGTAATTCAGGCTCTACCAAGTTCTATAGTTGCTATCGAGTATCAGGAACAATATTCAATTTGCATCGAGCAGTTTCTTCCACGTTTGTGATTATCAGTGTAAACCAAGCTTCTTAGTGTTTATCGAGTTTCTTAGTGCGAAATGAGTTCTACAGTGGTTACTAAGTTCACATTTTTAGTGATGTGAATCCAGTGTTGACCGAGCCATATAGTGTCAACCAACTGATTCAATTTATACTGAGCTCATACTAATAGCATTGATCAAGCTATGCAGTGTGAATCAAGTGATTCAATTTATATGTTGAGGTTTGTAGTGCTCACCAAGTCACCAGTGCAGACTGAGTTTAGACTACTTGGAAGTGATTAGTATGGACCAAGCTTCTATGTCTATCGAGTGCATGACAATGTTGAGTGTCAACAATGGATGTTGACTATTAGAACCTCACCGAGTTAGTCTTTAGAACTCGAGTACCAGAAGTTGGGCTAACTTTGTGTATTTTGTATAAACTTATATTGTAGCCAACTTTGATGAATTGTAAATTGGATTGGTATATATGTAATTTATTTATCACATCCTAATATGTATTTAACAAGTAGAAAAGAGAAGAAGCATGAAGTAAAAAAAGGCTACAACACTATAAGGAGTAACAAAGACTTATCTATCACATCAAGGTGATCATTACACTCAAGGTATCTCATTTAGCAAACCAAATTGCAGATCAAAGATCAGCCACTATTACATCCTAACAGGTGGATCAATTAAATCCTTTCACAAGGTAGACTTAACAGTCTCATACTTTATTGTATGCTTGTAAATCCTTTTGCAAGGTGGACCTAGTAGTCCTTATTGCTTCTAATATGGCAGATCATCAGAAGTGATCATTATAAGCCTTAACAAGCCAACTTTATACTTTAGTACTAAACCTTGTGGGTATCATCCCCACCCTTGTTTTACTTTCTATTTGGAAGGTTTCTGGGTCACCATATTGTGTGTCAATGATGGGGACTCAACCCACAACCAGAATGGACACAAAAGAAAAGGGGAAATTATATTAACTGAGAAAATAAGCTAGTACAAACAGGACAAAGAAAATAAACTTCAAAACATGCCCTAAGGGCTGACAATAGCATAAATTTGAAGATAATTTCTCCTTTCAGTAGCTCCTCTCAATCTCCACTCCGAACTGCCTTTTACAATGCCAAAAATCTCCTTAAATAGACCCCGAAGGGTTAAGGACCAGGAGTACATTCTAGAAAGTGCTAGTAGGCATCCACCGACCAAATAGAAGGTTCCAAAAGCTGCGTTAGAATTCGACACAAATCTAGAAGAATCTAGAAATAGTAACCGAACTTCCAGGAGGCATAACTTTTGAACCGTAGCTCTTATTGACAAATCATTTACATTTCCAAAAAGCTCTTGAAGCGCTCTATAGCCCTATGGACTAGCTATGCTAGTCTCCCATTTTTAAGCCCTTTTCAAGGTCATTTAATGCCTCTAACCTGACTTTGAAGTATTCTTAGGAGGTCTCCAAAATCTGAAAAACTGCAATAACTTTCAAACCGTGGGGCCTCTTGACCTGATTCTTTTTTTGGAATGCTCTAAATTACAATTACATTCATCTAGACAATTTACACCTCCTAGTTCACCAAAATGATGGCTCAATTACATACTCCTATTTTTTCAAGATTTACACGAACACTGATAGTGGAACTGTGATAGTTGGAACCTTTATTTGACCCAAATGGGTATCCAAAAATGAAAACACATGAAACAGAAACTAAGTCTAAGTACATTTTTTTTTGGGTGACACAGGATTGCCCTTATACCTCTGGAAGCTCCTGCATCAGACACCTAGGGTAGATTGAAAAGTGACCCTGTCACTTTATGAATGGTAGAGGAAATCCCAAATGGGAAACCTTAGCTGCTGAAATCCAAGTTGAGTCCTCGATCGATCATCCTTTCCACTTTACCAAATATTCTTTATACTGCCTATTTCTAGTACTCCTACCCACACAATGATCTAGAATGTCTTCTATCTCCTCCTTCTTGGAAGAAGGAATTGGACATGGCTCTAACACTGGCTCGTCATCTACACCATCATCATGATACTCTGTTAAGTCTGCAATGTTGAAAATAGGAAAAATGTGAATACCATCTGGCAGCTCCACCTCATATGCATTTCCTGAGTCATGTTTCTTCAAAATTTTGCAGGGGCCAAATTTCTTCATTTTCAGCTTGTTGTAAGTACAAGCTAGAAATCTTTCTCTTCGTAAGTGCACCATGACTAAATCTCCTACTTGGAATTCCTTATGTCTTCTCCTTTGATTAGCCCTAGCTTTATACTCTTGATTCATCTTGGTAATGTGTGTCTGAACCTCCTCATGTAGATGCATGATATGTTCAGCAAATTCTTCTGCTTCAGCACTTGTCCTCTCCCCTTGCTCTATCTTCCTCAATTCTAGTGCAGCCCTTGGGCTATTCCCATATACAATTTGGAATGGTGATTTTCCAATACTCCTATTTACAAAGTTATTATAAGCAAACTCTACCTGTGGTAGAATCAAATCCCATCCCTTGGGCTTATCCCCAACTAAACATCTCAGCAAATTGCCCAGACTTTTGTTTACCACTTCTGTTTGGCCGTTAGTCTATGGGTGATGCGTGGAACTAAATTTTAGGTCTGTTCTTAACTTCTTCCACAATGTCCTCCAGAAATACCCCACAAATTTAGTATCTCTGTCAGAAACTATACTCCTTGGGAGACCATGTAGTCTCACCACCTCTCTGAAGAACAAGTCTACAATATGGACAGCATCATGAGTTTTGTGGCATGGAATGAAATGTGCCATTTTGGAGAACCTATCAACCACCACGAATACTGAGTCATTACGCCTTTGTGTCCTCAGCAATCCAAGAACAAAATCCATACTTATGTCCTCCCATGGCTTTGATGGAACAGGCACTGGCTGATATAGGCCAATACTGTGACTAAATCCCTTGGCAACTTGACAAATCTGGCAACTCTATACAAACTTCTTCACATCCTGTGAAATTTAAGGCCAAAAATAATGTTCTCTAAGAATGGAAATGGTCTTATCTCAACCAAAATGTCCTGCCATCCCTCTGCTGTGTTTCTCCTTAATCAAATTTTCTCTCATGGAACTCCTTGGAATGCACAATTGACTACCCTTGAACAACATGCCATCCTAAATCAAATAGTCTAACCACTTGGTTCTATCTACAACAACAAGCTCTTTACAAGCTTTCCATGCTTCAGCAAAATCAAGATCCTCAGGGTACAAATTCTTGAGTTCATCAAACCCAACTACTTCAACCTGCATTACTGTAAGCAACAACTGTCTCCTACTTAGTGCATCTGCAACCCTGTTAGATTTTCCACTTCTATGCTTCAACACAAATGTATAGCTCTGCAAGAACTCTACCCACTTCATATGCCTCTGATTCAATTTACCTTGGCTATTTAGGTACTATAATTCTTGATGATCATTATATAAAACAAATTCCTTTGGCAATAAATAATGCCTCCATTTCTTTAAGGCCTGAACTATTGCATAGAACTCTTGATCATAAACAGAATACTTCTTCTTTGCATCATTCAATTTTTCACTAAAATATGCAATAGGCTTACCTTCTTGGCTTAATATAGCCCCAATAGCACTGCCACTAGCATCACAATCCACTTGGAACACTTTTCTAAAATTTGGAAGTGCCAACACAGGCTGTTCTATCACCTTCTTCTTTAGCAATTCAAAACTTCTCGCAGCTGCTACAGTCCATTTGAACCCTTTTCTATCCCCTCTTATTGTGTCAGTTAGGGGTGCACATATGCCACTGAAATTCTTAATAAACTTCTTGTAAAAACTAACCAGACCATGAAATGATCTTACCTTAGTAGCAGACCTTGGAGTAGGCCATTCCAAGATGGCTTTTACCTTCTCTGGATCCATTTTGAGACCTTCAGGTGATATAACAAACCCCAAATAGACTAACTCCCTTTTTGCAAAGATACACTTCTTCAGATTAATTAATAGTTTCTCTTCCCTTAGCCTTTCAAGGACACTACGAATATGCAATAAATGTTCTTCCAAAGTCTTGCTGAAAATTAAAATATCATCCAAATAAACAATAAAAAATTTTCCCAACAACTTCTTAAGTACCTCATTCATGAGCCGCATGAAGGTGCTTGGGGCGTTCATCAATCCAAAGGGCATGACTAACCACTCATAAAGACCCTCCTTGGTCTTGAAGGCTATTTTCCACTCATCTCCTTCTCAAATCCACATCTGGTGATAACCACTCTTCAGATCTATCTTTGTGAAGTACTGAGCTCCACTCAAGCAGTCCATAAGATCATCCATCCTTGGCAAAGGAAACCGGTACTTGATGGTTATCCTATTTATAGCTCGAGAATCTATACACATCCTCCACTCTCCATCCTTCTTTGGTGCGAGTACTGCAGGTACTGCACATGGACTTAGGCTCTCTCGAATCAAACCCTTACTCAACAACTCCTGAACCTGTCTGTTTAGCTCCTCTATTTTAGTAGGAGTCATCCTGTGAGTAGCCTTGTTAGGAAAACTAGCTCCTGGGATTAAATCTATCTGATGACTGATTTTCCTTACTGGTGGCAATCCATTTGGAACATTATCAGAGATAATATCTCCAAACTCACCTAGTAAATCTGAAACTTCAAGTGGTATTTCACTACTACCTTCTTTATCTTTCCTAGGAATCAAAGCATAGCACATACGTTGATGTTTCATGCCATCTAAAAACTTTCTTCCATCAACAAGAAAAATCCTAGCACTGCTACATACCTTTTCACCTTCCCTTTTCATGGGCTTCAATTTATGGCAAACTCCATCCTTTGTTAGAGAGTATGTGTTTGCATGTCCATCATGTACTGCATGTCTATCAAACTGCCATGGTCTACCCAACAATAGATGTCAAACATCCATCAGAATAACATCACAGAGAACTTCATCATGGTAACTCCCAATTTTGAATTTCACTAAACATTGTTCACTTACCAGGACCTTATAATCATCTTTTACCCAAGTAATCCGATAGGGCTGGGGATGTTTCTCCCTCTTGAGCTTCAGCTTAGAGACCATCTCTTCTGATACCAAGTTATCAGTGCTACCACCATCAATAATCACGTCACAACATTTATCCTCACACTTGCATCTGGTATGGAAAAAACTCCTCCGTTGTCCTAGTTCAATCTCGCCACTTAGTAGGACTCTTTCATTTACCAAGGTCTCTCCTCTTTCTGCATCCTCTGAATGTGATGATTGTGCATCCTCATCCACATGAGCAACCCTAGTTTGTCCCTCAGCTCTCCTATCTGTCCTTCCTTGTTGTTGAGGGCATTCAAAGGCATGATAACCTTCTTCATTGCAATGGAAATAGGTACCACAAAAGCCTCCTCTTCCTTGTCCATGTCCTCTACCTCTTCCTCTCTGATTGCCAAAGTCTTGATCACGGGAGTGGTTGAAACCCTCATTCCTCTGGTTCCTACTAGTACCCTCATCTTCATTTTTCTTTTGGGTTTCATTGTGACCTCCAGATGACCTACTGCTTCCCCTCCCTCCTTGACCATGCCCTCTTTGTCTTCCTTCATACCTTTTATTCAGCTTCTCTTCAACTCGCAGGGCAAACTGGTATGCCTCTTCAACGCTAGTCATTCTTACCAGACTTAATTCCTCTTGGATGCTAGGTCGCAACCCACTGATATAATGAGCAACCTTCTCCTTATTTGCTTCTACATGCCCTACTCTAATCAAGAGTTAGTAAAACTCCTTTGTATATTCTTGGACTGATCTTCCTGCTTGCTTTAACCCATGCATCTTCTTAAACAAATCAAGCTTGTAGTCCACAGGAATGAACTGCTTCTTCAATTTGTCCACCATGCGATCCCACCTTGTGATCTTCTCCTTTCCTCTTTTGTTTCTTTCCAATTGGACCTCTTGCCACCAGATTTTGGAATTGCCTTTCAGTTTGGCCTTTGCAAACTTAACCCTATCTGGGTCCCTAATATCCTCATACTCAAAATATTCTTCCAGATCATTGATCCAATCGATCAACTCATCTGGTTTTAGATTTCCTGAAAATACGCCCACTTCAATTGTAGGTCTTTTCCCAAACTTAGTAATGGCCCTAAAAATCCTTTCCTCTGCATGATTCAAAACTTCCCCATCAAATTCCCCTTCTGGTCCCATTTTGTGTTCTTCATTATCATCCTCACTTTCATCACCTACGGCCACAGTTGTTCCTCTATGGAGCTCCTCCTGCAATGCTTGTACCTACCTTTGGAGGTCTCTAACCTCCTTAGAATTAATAGCTCTGGCCCTTCCACCATGCTCTCTTTGTGGAGGCATCTTCTTAACTCAAACCCACAACCACACAGTCCTGGTGCAAACTGCCTCACAGCCGGCGCTCTGTCTACACACTCAAGAAAACCAGCTCTAATACCACTTGATGGGGACTCAACCCACAACCAAAATGGACACAACAAAAAAGGGGAAATTATATTAACTGAGAAAATAAGCTAGTACAAATAGGACAGATAAAATAAACTTCAAAACATGCCCTAAGGGCTTACAATAGCATAAATCTGGAGATAATTTCTCCTTTCAGTACCTCCTCTCAATCTCCACTCCGAACTGCCTTTTACAATGCTAAAAAACCTCCTTAAATAGACCCCGAAGGGTTAAGGACCAGGAGTACATTCTAGAAAGTGCTAGTAGGCATCCACCAACCAAATAGAAGGTTCCAGAAGCTGCGTTAGAAGTCGACGCAAATCTAGAGGAATCCAGAAACGGTAATTGAACTTCCAGGAGGCATAACTTTTGAACCGTAGCTCCGATTGACGAACCATTTACATTTCCAGAAAGCTCTCAAAGTGCTCTATAGCCCTATGGACAAGCTCTGTTTGTCTCCCATTTTTTGGTCCTTTTTGAGGTCATTTAATGCCCCTAACCTGACTTTGAAGTATTCTTAGGAGGTCTCCAAAACTCAAAAAATTGCAATAACTTTCAAACCATGGGGCCTTTTGACCTGTTTCTTTTTCTGGAATTCTCTAAATTACAATTACATTCATCTAGACAATTTACACCTCCTAGTTCACCAAAATGATGGCTCAATTACATACTCCTATTTTTTTGAGATTTACACGAACACTGATAGTGGAACTATGAGAGTTGGAACCTTTATTTGACCCAAATGGGTATCCAAAAATGAAAACACATGAAACAGAAACTAAGTCTAAGTACATTTTTTTTTGGGTGACACGGGATTACCCTTATACCTCTGGATGCTCCTGCATCAGTCAAAGTGTTATGAATGTTTTAATGCTTTTAGTTTTTCATGCATGCAATTAGATCAGAATACACATGAAGGATTAACTAGTAAATAAGATAAATTTTTATTGGTTACCAATTCACCACTCCCTTCTTAGTATCTTAGCCTATCATATATCTCCAAAAATTGGTATCAAAGCTTTGTGGTTCTCAAAGAAGAAGTTTGATAGCTTGAGCAAAGATTAGAAGCAATGGAGGTATTCAGACTTGATAAGGTTATTGATAATGAAAAGCTAGATTTGGGATTGGCTATTGGGAAACTCAAGAAAGAAAAGGAGCAACTCTCTCAATCCTTGAAAAGAAGAAAAGATCTTGCAATATAGATGAATGAAAAACTCTACATTGAAGAAAGAAATGAAGGCATCCATGTAGAATGTAATTCAAATGAAGATAATGAAGCAATCAGAGAACTATTAGAAAATAATGGTAACCTTCAAGAAGAAGTTAGAAAACTAAAAAGAGAACAAGAAATTTAGTTAGTAAGATTGTGTGAAGTCATGGAAGAGAAAAACAAGATAAAGGAAGAGATGGAAGGAAAGAACAATGAAATTTAGCATCTATCCCTTAAATAGGAAGACTTCATTGAACATCTTACTAATGCAAATGAAGAGATCATGAATCTAAGATCAGAGAATGAAAGATTGCATAATGATCTAAACACTAGAAAGAAAGCCAATGAAAGGATGATGAAATTTCAAGTCGACATGAATCAATTGAATGAGAAAATCCAATACAGACAAAAGGGAAAAGTAGGAATTGGATACACAGAAGAAGGTGAATCATCCAAGCAAGGAGCTCAAAATAATTAAAGACCTACTTGTAATCACTATGGTAAGCTAGGTCATACATCAAACAAATGTTGGAGCAATGGCAAAGCTAAATTCAATGGAAAATGCTAAAATTGTAATCAACATGGTCATAAAGCTAATGAATGCAGAGAGAAACTTAAATTTGAAGGCAAATTTCACAAATGCAAGAAGCATGGGCACAAATCTTCTAAATGAAAAACTAAGATATTGAATCCAGCAAAACACATTGTAAAAGCTATATTTGGTTAGGACTACAACACATCTTGTAGGAGATGTTTTATTTATATAGAACTTGGTCATGTTGCCAAGAACTATATGAAAATTGGAAGAATTGAAGATGAAAAGAAATCCAAGGTTGACAACATCAGAAAGAAAATGAGAGAGCAATGGATTCTGAAATCTTCTAAGAATGTAAGTCTGAGCAATGAAGCTCATGTCACTCAAGAAATGGGTGATGCAAGCATCTCTACTTGATCTCCCACAAGGAGAACCAGAACTAGGATTCTGAAGTAGACGTCTTACATTAGTCCAATCAGTAAAAAAGGAAAGATCCATATCAGCAATCAAGATGTAAAAGGATCACCAAGCATCCAAGGAAATTTTTGACATTATTGAGCAAGGTCAGGATGCAAGACCATGCCGAGTAAGGTCGGTGTATATGAGCAATGTTAGTATGCTAATAGAAACCAAATTTAAATAAAGCTTCTACAAACTAAACTAAATTCATAAACTTTAAGATAGACTAAGATGAGCTCTCAATTGAAAATATGAGCCATTAATGGGCTCTCTCAATGAGAAGCTCTCTTATTGAGTGGCTTTATCTAAATGGATAGGATGTCTGCTCAATATGCTTCCAAAGGCTTCAATGAATGATTGTGGATTTTTGATGTGGATAGATGGCTTTAGTATGGATTTGGCTCTCAAAATAGCATTATAACTTTACTTCATGGATTGTGTTAAAATGGCTTGGGAGAGGATTCCTTAAGTAGGAAAAGGGCTTGAGGGATCAAGGGCTAGGATGCAAGGATGGGAAAAAGCTTATGGAAGGTTTAGATTGAATGAGAGGAGAGCACATGGATTGTGCTTCCTTACAACCAATTAGGGAGTGACACATGTCATAGGGTCATTGGTTAGAGCAAGAGGGGTTGAGGGGTCAACAAAGGAGGCTCAAAGCTCATCAAGACCCTCATAATGGCTTGTAAGAGCAATGAATGGGCTTGTAAGAGTCATTTATGGATTTGTAAGAGCATTTATTGTTGGGTCGTTGGGATATTTTGGAGGGAGTTGAGATTGTTGACTTTGTTTGGCTTAGGAAAGTCTTAAGCTTGCTTAAGGAATGTGACAAGGTTAGGAGGGGGATTAGAGGTGATTTAGGATTAGACTAAGCTTGTTAGAGATGTGCAAGTGGATGGCATTTAATGAGGGTGGATGAAGGAGGAGATATTTGTTAACTTTGGCTTGAGTTAGCAAGTCTTAACCCATGTTTAGGGAATGTGACAAGGTTAGGAGGGGATTAGGATTAGGGTTAAAGACATATTCTAGAAGAGTCTAGACTTTGGATGAGGAGAAAGACTTTCTAGAAGAGTCTAGAACTTCCTAGGATAAGATTTTATGAAATAAATAAAGTTTTATTTATTTCAAGGGTTTGGGTTGAGGAGATATTTATTAAAATATTTTTAATAAACATGAGGATTAATATTTAATCTTGATTAAATATTTTGAGTTGGGATTAGGGGTAGGAAATGATGGGATTAGCCTTTAATCGAAATTAAAGAAGGATTAGAAGATTTTGGAAGAGGTTATTGGTCTTAAGGAAATTGGCCAAGTTTTGGGCAAAAAATAATTTTTTTATTTATTTTAGGATTTTTGGTCAATTTATTAATTAAATAATTAATAAATAAGGAAATAATGTTTAAATAAGATTTAAACATTTTTGAGAGGGATTCCTTAATTAAATATTTTTAATTAAGATAAAGGGATTTAATGGCATAAAAATTAAATAATTAATTAATAAATGATGATGTCATCAGGGATTTTTTCAAAAAATAAAAATACTTTATTTTCTAAAGGATTTTTAGGTGTCTACAGTCGGTAGTAACTAAATTATTGTGTGGACATCGAGTCATGGATGACTCTACTAAGATATTAATGCAAGCTGAGTGGAAGAAAGTCTATCATCGAGAAATCTATTGTACCAAACATTTATGGCGATTGAAAGGCATAATTTGATAAAAAAGGGAAAAATCAAATTCATTTTTCATCATGAATTTTCAAGAGCTATTTGTGCAGAGAAATTTTAGTACATCAGAGTGATCTATGCAAATTATTATTGAAGTTTTCATGCTTTTTCAAACCCTACTAAGCGATGGCATCCTCCAACAAAAAGACAAAGAAAGGGTCAGAAATGTTGGTTTGAGGTGTTGAATGGAAGGCACCTAATTTTAAGCTTAGTCCAGCTATTGCAAAAACACTTGATCCCACTAGAGCACAATATTATATTCCACCAAAGGTACTTCTAATAAATGATCTTTGTTCACATTTTTGATGTTCTATCCAAGACATAGGAACCCTAGATATGGATGAATCTTTGGAGAAATTGCATGTGAATGGTGCATTAAAACTAGAGCATCAACATCTAGAAGTGAAGGGTTTAACCCACATTCCACACATGCCCCAAATTTTTTAGATAAAGTAGATAAGCTTTATCCTCAGTTGTGTGCATAACATGTAGTTATGGTTGGAGCAACCTTTTTTGATAACAAAGAAAATGATCCATTAGATCATAGGGCTTCCAATATTGGTAAAGGCTAAAACAACTAAAACCCTCATTTGGGTGGAACCGGAGAAAAAAACCCTTTCCAAATGGGATGGAAGGATTATGAAGATCAATTGTGTTAGCAATATGGATATAAAATTCAGTATTCATATAATTGCACATAAGATATACAACTCCAATCATCTCAACAATGTATCATGTGAAGCAGTGGATCTCACTTTCAATGTCATCAAGAATAATATGTCCTTTGACCTTACCAAGTTGATGTTGAACTAGTTCAATAAAAATATGGAAAGCATCAACACTTCAAAGAATAACCCTTGTAAGTTTGGTTCACTCTTAACCTATTTATTTTTCTTTGTACAAGATTTCTTCCCATCAAGAGGTATAGTTGTATGGAGAAAAGATGTACCTGTTCTTTATCAAATCAATGAGTATATAGTAGAAATGGGAGAAAATTATGTTAGTATCATGGACAACTATTTTGATGCATTCAAAAAGAATATGAACAATAGGTTCTGGATACTAAAGAAACTTGTACAAGACTACAATGATGATATTTTTTTTATGGTTGATTGTGATAAAGTGTATTACAAGTAGTCAAAGAAAGAATTTTATGGGTCGAACCTCTAATTTATGAGGTTAATATAGATGAAACCAAGGACATCATTGAAGCATTATTAAATGAACCTATTGATCTAAAGGCTACATATTTTGGAGCATATGAAGAAGCTAAGGCTATAATTTAACTAGAGATAAAACTCCCTCAGGCAGTCAACAAAGGAAATAAAAGAATAGAAAAATTGAAACAAACCAACTCTACTCTATTGTTGACAAAAGGTAAAGGAGATGACATAGAAGATGATGATGCAGAAGATGAAGAAAAGTTAGAAGAAGAGGAGATAGTAAAGAAGAAAGGTAAGGTTATAATAACCAAACCTACAAAGACATCCACTGCAATGTTTACAAGAAGAACATCCTAAAAGAAATTGAAGTTGGGTGAAGAAGCAGAGGATGTGATTTTCAAAAAGCCTCCACCCACCTTTCAAGAAAGATTGAAAGAAATTGATTATAAAGTTTACATAAATTTGTTTAGATCATTAAAGTATAAAATAATAAATGTAAAGGAGAAGCAACAAGTTGAAGACATGGTCATAGCAAAGTTAGGAAAATGGAAATACTCTCCAGACCAACTTGTACAATAGATTCCCAATGAATGAATGGAGAAAATTAAGCCAAGATGGGAGTGTGCAAATAAATCTACTAAGGACATATATGAGAAGACCCTAAGGCAACTCATGCCAACCTTGAGTGACAAAGAAGTCAAAGAATCTATCAAGAAGAATGAAGAGAAACTTACTTTGAAGTTTAACACTTTGCTTGATATTGATCAATGACATTGAACATGTGGTAAGGAATGCCACCAACACATGGAAAACCATCTACAATCTTCATAAATAGAGTAATTTTGTTGTCAATTTTATTAATAAGGAAGATGATGAAGAAAATAACAAGAGGAAATTGATAATGAAGAAGTAACAAACTATGACAATAAAGATGATGAGGAATAGGAATAGGAAGCTATCGAGGAAAATCTGATGTAGAGCGATCAACACTAGAACTCTCCTTAAGGAATTAAACACTCAAGGGAATCAATAGTATATCTTCTTCTCTACATCACAAAATTATAAACTTCAGAGTAAATTCAAATTTGCATATATGGACTATCATAAACTCATCTTCCTGTAGCAAGTCAAGCATTTTAATTTGAATAACCAAGAGTATTACACATTGAAAACTGAATTTTGTGTAACCCTTGAACATTTAGGGATATTCCTCTGATCAATTATACTCCATAAATCCATTCCATATACTTTTCCATCCACTAAATCCATTAAACAAAACTCTTAAAACAAATTGCCCAGAAAATACATTCTTGCTGTCTTCTGGATAGACCCGCACTCAGATATGAATAAATTTTGAACTAGACAATATTTTCTCAATCCAACCATTGATATTTGGTGTAACTAGGTTTCAAACAACCTATAAAAATTTGAGAGAAATCCAACAGTTCAAACTTGATATATTGACCACGCATCAGAGTACATATTTCTGCAAACATACCGAATTCGACCCAAAACTAAAACTTGTTTTTTTCCCTTCTGAATGGAATTCAAAATTTAACAATCTACTTATCACATTCTTCCCTCTCTTCCTCTCTAAAAATTGACTCCCTATATAAGGAATATGAAACATCCCTATCCAATAATAAGAGACTCTTTCAAAAATTATGAATATTCCTGCTACCAACTATCTGTCATTTTTTAGGATATGATTGGATTCTTAAATCATTGCACACTCAAACTACAATGTAAAGAAAACTAACTCCACTAAAACAAACACACATGGTCCTAAGTGGCTATAATCCTGAGATTTAGAGCATTGAGGATGCCGACCTTGAGAAGATTGCAGCAGTAGTAATAGCCTCACTTCCTCACTCTTCGAGCAAAGCATTAAAAACATCAAGCTCAGAGAAAGCTACTACCCAATTGGTTGTGTCAAACACTGAAAATCCATGCACTCAACCAATCTTTGCACTTGTTCAACTTAGTATTTCATTGATAGAAGTGACCAACACTTCATCTACCAAGCAGTCAATACCTCATCCACCATCAATTTTGGTCACTTGGCAACAAGATATTTCCTCAATAAGCTCAATATCTACTATTATTGCCAGTCCTACTATTTCTACCATTATTTCTATTCAAAGCATGCAAATAATAAGTACTAAGAAAGTTGAGAGCAAGCCTCAACTGAGTACAAAATTTTCCAATAAAGGCAAAGATAAGGAAGAAGACATTGATCTTGATGAGGATATAGTTATCCCAAATTGGGATATATCCAATCTAAATCTTGATCAAATGCATATAGTAGGAGAGCTACTATAAAAGAAAGCTAAGAAACAGAGGCTTAGAGAGGAAAGAAACAAAGAATTTCAAGTGCTTGAAGATGCAAAGAACATTCTTGTAGAGGCACTCAACACAGAGGTTGATATTTCTCAACCAATTTTGGCTCAATTAGTAGAAGTGGTCTAGAAATTCAATGAAGATTTGAATGTACAAGAGAAATTTTTGTAGAGAGAAGAGAAGAAATTTGAAAATAAAGTATTGGAGCTAATTGCACATAAGATTACAATATACCAAGTAGACTTGTCTACTATTCTAGGCTCATTGGAAACCTCTATCAACAATGTGACTTCTCTATTTGGTAAACTTTATGACACATCCATTTTCACATAGGAAATCCAAGATAAAATTTCCAAGATTGATGAAGTTCTGAAGGAAAGTGAATAACAATTGTCACTTGACCGGAGCTACAGTTCTACTCACTATACAAAGATCAAATTTCTAACTGATATGCAGGATGAATTGGTAAGAGAAGAAGCTAGGATAAGGGCTACACTTGTAGATATACAAGGAATGATTATCCTAAACATGGATGCATTGCAAAAATATATTGCACATGCTAAAACTCTAGTCCATGATAACAACTTCTCTATTATTGATCACATGAATGAATTATCAGCAGAAGTTTAGATTGCATTGCACACAAGCAAGGTGTTGCAAGAAAATTGGGACAAGACAATGACACTAAATCTAAAGATACATTCTGATTTCTTATCTCATTTTGGCATTACCATGTAGAACACATCTTTGGCATTTATGTCAAAAAGGAGGAGAAGATGTATATAACATATTGTAAAAAGGGAGAAGATGTAATTTAATATGTAATATACAAAGGAGGAGAACATGTAATATAAAGGAAGAAGATAAGACATGAGAAGATGTATATAATGTAAAGTATATTGAAAATATATGTATGGGGGAGAATCATCATATTATATACTTGTATAGATATTCAGATGAACAGAGTACATCTCTTACAAAAGAAATTTTGAAAAATCTCAAAAATGAAGTATGCTACCGAGTTAAAGACACAAGTTGAAGACACAAGTTGAAGACTAAGGATTGTTTGAATTTATTTTTGAGAATGCAATTTTGATTGGTAAGTGTTTTTGTCACTAATTACAAAGGGGGAGATTGTTGACATATCAGTCAAGTTAGTTTATTAGTGACACACACACTTAATTAGATAGCTAATAGCTACTGAGCTTATTGTACAGTTAATAGTGTTAACCAAGTAATTTAGGCTCTACCAAGTTCTACAGATGCTATTGACTATCAGGAATAGTATTCAGTTTGTGCCAAGAAATTTCTACCAGGTTGGTGATTATTGTATATGAGCAATGTTAGTATGCTAATAGAAACCAAATTTAAATAAAGCTTCTACAAACTAAACAAAATTCATAAACTTCAAGATAGACTAAGATGAACTCTCAATTGAGAATATGAGCCATTAATGGACTCTCTCAATAAGAAGCTCTCTTGTTGAGTAGCTTTATCTAAATGGATAGGATGTATGCTCAATATGCTTCCAAAGGCTTCAATGGATGATTGTGGATTTTTAGTGTGGATAGATGGCTTTAGTATGGATTTGGATCTCAAAATAGCATTATAACTTTACTTCATGGATTGTGTTAAAATGGCTTGGGAGAGGATTCCTTAAATAGGCAAAGGGCTTGAGGGATCAAGGGCTAGGATGCAAGGATGGGAAAAAGCTCATGGAGGGCTTAGATTGCATGAGAGGAGAGCACATGGATTGTGCTTCCTTACAACCAATCAGGGAGTGACACATGTCACAGGGTGAGAGGATGGAGGAAAGGGCAAGGATGAGTCAACAAAGGAGGCTCAAGAGATAAAATCTTCATAAAGACCCTTCATAAGTGCTTTGTAAGAACATTTATGACTTTGTGGGCTTCATAAAGTTTTATGGTTGAAGATATTTGTCAGAGATACCATGAAATTCGAATTTGATGGTTTAGGGGGGTTTTAAGCTTTCTTAGGGTTGTAAAAATGATTAGAGGAAGGGTTAGAGATGGTCTAGGACTAGGCAAGTGGATGGCAAGTGGATAGCATTTAATGAGGGTGGGTGAAGGAGGAGATATTTGTTAACTTTGGCTTGGGTTAGTAAGTTTTAACCCATGTTTAGAGAATGTGACAAGGTTAGGAGGGGATTAGGATTAGGTTTAAAAACATCTTCTAGAAGAGTCTAGACTTTGGATGAGGATAAAGACTTTCTAGAAGAGTCTAGACTTTCCTAGGATGAAGATGAAGACTTTCTAGAAGAGTCTAGAACTTCTTAGGATGAGGATAAATTAGATTTTTAGGAAATAAATAAAGTTTTATTTATTTCAAGGGTTTGGGTTGAGGAGATATTTATTAAACTTTTTTAATAAACATGAGGATTAATATTTAATCTTAATTAAATATTTTGAGTTGGGATTAGGGGTAGGAAATGATGGGATTAGCCTTTAATCGAAATTAAAGAAGGATTAGAAGATTTTGGAAGAGGTTATTGGTCATAAGGAAATTGGCCAAGTTTTGGGCAAAAAATAAATTTTTTATTTATTTTAGCATTTTTGGTCAATTTATTAATTAAATAATTAATAAATAAAGAAATAATGTTTAAATAAGATTTAAACATTTTTGGGAGGGATTCCTTAATTAAATATTTTTAATTAAGATAAAGGGATTTAATGGCATAAAAATAAATTAATTAATTAAATAATTAATTAATTAATAAATGATGATGTCATCAGGACTTTTTCAGAAAATAAAAATACTTTATTTTCTAAAGGATTTTTAGGTGTCTACAATTATTAGTATAAATTGAGCTTCTTAGTGTTTACCAAGTTTCTCAGTGCAAACTGAGCTTTATAGTCATTATCGAGTTCATAGTTTTAGTGATGTCAATCCAGTGTTAACCAAGCCATATAGTGTCAAACAAGTGATTCAATTTATACCAAGCTCATTGTAATAGCATTGACCAAGCTATGTAGTGGGAATCAAGTGATTCATTTTATATGTCAAGTTTCGCAGTGTTCACCGAGTCACCAGCACAGACCCAGTTTAGACTACTTGGAAGTGATTAGTATGGACTAAGCTTCTATGTCTATTGAGTGCATGATGATGCTAAGAATTGACAATTGATGTTGAGTGTCTGAACCTCACTGAGTTAGTCTTTAGAACCCAAGTACCAACAATTGGGCCAACTTTGGATATTTTGTGTAAACTTTTATTGTCGTCGACTTTGATGAATTTTAAATTGGATCAGTATATATATAATGTATTATATCACATCCTAATGTGTATTTAACAAGAAGAAAAGGGTAGAAGTGAGAAGTAAAAAAAGGCTACAATAGTATAAGGAGAAGCAAAGACTTATCTATCACATCAAGGTGATCATTACACTCAAGGTATCTCATTCAACAAACCAAGTTATAGATCAAAGATCAACCATTGTTTCATCCTAACAGGTGGATCAATTAAATCCTTTCACAAGGTAGACTTAATAGTCTTTTGTAAATCTCTTTATCAAGTGCATACTTCATTGTATGTTTGTAAATCCTTTTGCAAGGTGGACCTAGCATTCCTTATTGTTCCAAACAAGGTAGATTATCAGAAGTGATCATTGTAAGCCTTAACATGCCAACTTTATACTGCAATACTAAAGCTTGTGGGTATCATTGCCACCCAAGTTTTACTTTCTATTTGGAAGGTTTTTGGGTCACCATATTGTGTGTCAAACTGTTATCAATGTTTTAATGCTTTCAATTTTTCATGCATGTAATTAGATCAGAATACACATGAATGATTAATTGGTAAGTAAAGATTAAGTTTTATTGGTTATTGATTCACCCCTCCCCTCTCAGTAACTTAGCCTATCATATATTTTCAACATTAAAAAACATCTTGATTCACGTCCATGGCTTGAGTGTTTGTGTCCAACTTTGAGTATCGATCTTTTATTTGAAAGGGTATTCCTTCCAAGACGATACTAGGACTATATGTCTTAGTGTGTTTTGCATGAAATGAAGAATTCCTCTTTGCAACCCAATATCTACCATTCTCAACATTTAGCCAAATGGTTTTCTTCCTTCCACCTTTGTGGGTTCCTCTCATTCTTTGAATGGGAAATTTATCATCATTTAACCAAATAGTTCACAACCAACCACTCTCCACGTTAATATGTGATATTTTGTGTATGCATTTTATGGGCTCCACCCTCTATGTTGGACTACAAATATGTCAATGAGGTGTAGAGGGTGTCACCACTATACATGATGTCAGCTATCTCCATTGCACATGTCTTGGTATGATGCCTGAACTGGGTACCTTTGGGGCTATGAGAGACCATCTATATTACCTAACTTTCTTAGTTGACCAACCACAAAGCATTCCTTTCAGCATCCATGGGGCTTGAATTTGTTACTTTGTCAAACACCTTCCATTATAGTTTGGATGAGTTATTCATGACTGCATTATGAACCAAATCCTTTATGCATATTTGCATCTTCATCATGCTTAAGAATGTATGGAGATTATACTCATTCTAGTTATATTCATGATGACTTGTCATGGACATTTCATCAAAATGTGGGGCACATTCTTCTATCATACATTGCTCCCATCATTGAGTTGCATTCTATAATCTATTTGAACTGATTATAGTTTGACTCTAATTTTCTTTGAGCATTACAAAGGATACCTTAAATCCTTTGCATATACAAATTCCTACATAATTCAATCAAGATTTAGGACATAGGATTTCCTTTTTTGGCAACTAAGTATAAGTATATGACCTCTTGGGCGTTCTGAGTCATTAAATCTGAGCCTTCAGAATGGGTCCCACATAGTTTTGAAGTCTTTTAAAAATTTGTTTGAAGTATACCCACTAAAATTTTGAACCACTTTTAATTAGTTCAATTGGTACAAAGTGATTCAGAACCACTTTTTACCTATTTTCTTAATCTTAAACTTTGGCACATGTGTCCTTTGGTTTGATGTTATGATAATTAATTTGAACATTGCCTTCATAAAAAAAAACTCCACAAAGCACTTTTCAATATGGATTAAGGGAGACTAAAGAAGAAAATATGAAAAATTTATCAAGGGGATAAAGTTTACAAGTTTAAAAATTGGGGTTGAAATATCAACTAACAGGTCTCTTCTTTCCTTTATCTCTGATTTGATTCTCCTAATCTAATAAATCTATTCAATCCTTCACTACTCTGATTTCTTTGTGTTGGATCTACCTTTTGAAACTTTTCTTCACTCCTTCACTTGCACATATCCCTAATGCATTGTTATTGTATTTTATTCTAGGGTTAGAATCATCCTTAAATAGACACCATGTGAAGTTTCTAGATCTTGATCAATGACTTAAACTTCATTATCTTTTTTCGTTTACATCCCTTTTTCTGATTGGTTGAATTGTATGCCTAGGGATCATTACCTTTTGTAATGACACATAATCAACATATTTTCTAACTCTACAAATATTAAATTTCATATAAATTTCAACCAAAATGGTTTATATATGAGATTGTGTGATTACAAACTCGTATATCAAAACAGAGTTACTTGACACTTGAATATTTTAATGCTTGATCTTGCATAAACCTTTATGCTATTACTTGGCTTCTATATGTCTGTTTGCTAAGATATAAATAACATTTAAATATGCTACTCTTTATTATATTTCTTGTCTCATATTATATTTCTCAGCTCGCATATCTTCTCGGTCTCTACTGAATGCTTAGAAATCACTATCTCACTCACTATAAGTGTTGTATGCTCAGCCGCTACTAGATAACTTGGTTGCAGTGATGACCTTGTAATATTGCCTTGTAAATGACTTACAAATGACTAAGTGTTGGGACACTAGTCAACAACATAGGCTTAGAGATCAATAATCTCCCCCTTTGACATTAGTGGCAAAAAACTACTTTGTCATGAAATCATTTATGTTCAATTTGTTCTTATCTCTCCCTTTTGCATTATTGGATATCTCCCCCTTTGATCTTTCATCCTTTCTCATCATTTCTCATTTCTCGTCATTTCCCTTTGTTTTTGTCACTGATGGAACTTGGGGTTATTGGGATGAGCTCATATTTCACAAAAAACTATTTATGACTTACCACAATATTGGCATAGCTAGTATTCCATCTTTGTTTTACCTGATCCAAAATAATGAATTAAATCTCTAGCTTAGAAACTAGGTCAATAAATCTTCTCTCTTCAAAATATCTCCAGCTACAAAGATTACCTTCTCAGTTACTTCTATATGTGGCAATAGTTGAAGTTGAATCAATGTCAACTTATGCCTTATCACTACATCTTTAGCTATGAGCTCAGCTAACATTGTCTGATTGAATGTAAGTTCATTGTAAGAATATGAGCTTGAACTCGTGTTCTTGCCCAATGAATGAACATTAGATTTCATGCTTGCATGCAATAGCTCTAATGAGCATGAAGTATCCACTATAAATAAATTGATATCACACAATTTTACACATAAAGAATTGATAGTGTTCAAAATTGGTTCCAACTATGTAATAGATGTAGAAAGCTCAGCTTGTCTCTATTTTAGTTCATGCAAGACTTTTTGCAACACTTTATGTTCCGTCCTCCTTTCAAACCATTGTGACAACTTCTTATTCGTCTCTATATCACATGTCTAAATTTTGTCAACCACATATGGTAGCCAGTCCAAAATTGGATGTTGATTGTTTACATCTATAATTCCAAATAGATCTAAAAAAATATCTTTTATAGTATGTAATACCTATCTTCTCTTCTGCTCTATTTTCAACTATTCTTTTTTTTTCCTTACGGCTCAAAAAGACTTGTAATTCTTGAAATTTTTCATATGTAATGTTATTAAAATAATATTTAGGCAATATGATTATCTCATCAAGATTCACTAACTCATCATCATCTTGCTCTGTATGAGTCGCATCCTGAGATTTGAAGGGTGCTTCACTTGGCATAGATAGTTGCATTTGTTTCCCCTTTTCACTTGATCTCTCCTTTAGCTACTACACTGGTGTAGATATCACTTATTGCATATGTGCCACATGGATATGTTTGAAAACCTTTGCAATGGAAATTGAATAAGAGCTTGAATGGCATCTTGCTCTTTTAGTGTGACTTCATCCTTTGTCTTTTGGGTGCATGAATCTTTCATAAAATTTATATCCTTGTTCAAATTTTTCATATATATTGGTGGTGTATATACAATTAATGCCTTACCAAGGTGCTTGCAACTTACAACCCCAATAACTAGTGTGACTACTAGATCATTAGTTTGCTTGAGTTCAAACATTGGATATTCAACTATATGTAACAAAATTAGGTTTGTACAGAGTTTGGTTGAGTCCTTCATCAAACTTTGAATTTCCTCTACAGTCAATATATTAGGATTAGGTAGAGGGGTGTCAATGTCATCCTCAATTATGATAATGTCCTTTTGTTCATATCCACTAACAAGTTCTTCAATTTCTATTGTTAGCTTGACCACTTCTTGCTTATAATCATCTTTGAACTCTACAACATCTTGGCCTTCCCTCTCCTCTATTATTAGAGTAAGCACTCCAAATGCTTCTTTCCATACTCTTACATTGTCTTGCTCAATTTCAGGAGCTTTATTCTTCAAAATTTTACATGTCCTTTTTGTTGGCATAAACTTCTTAACAAAAAATTTAAAGGATATAGTCATGTGTGTCTTTCCCAAACCTAGTATAACTTATGCCAATATTGTTTCTCTTATTTTCTTTTTAGTGGTTAATGCCCATTTCCACTTGGCATCCACTTTGTTGTACAATCCTACTAGAACTCCAGTTCCCAATTCCATGGGTATATGCCTGAATTTAATTAACATATAAATTATTGTGCCTTCAAGTTTGACTTGATCATCATTGCCCAAAGAATCATATTGTAAGTCTTTAAGTGCCAAAATATTTGTTGATTCTTTCAGTTTTTCACATACCTAATCTACATTCATTGGAGGGAGTCTCTTCACAACTTGTAGTTTACTAGCATCATCAGACTCTATCTTTTCTTCATCTTCCTCCTCCTCTTGTGCAATGATCAGTTTCCTTGTTGGTTTAACTTGCACATCTGACTACTTCCTGGTACTAGCTCAACAAGAGGTTGTGCTAACCTTCTTCTAGCAATGATCACCTTTCCTTTTTCCCTCAGTGGTGTCACCATTTCTTGCATGTTTTTTTGAAGGTCTTCCTTCACCTTAGGTTCAATTATTACAACCTTTTTTTTGCCTACTGGCATTTCTTCACAATTACTAGCTCTTTTATTTTGCCTTCCTCATCCTCTGAGGGTTGTCTAGACCCTTCTCCTTGTTCCATCCTACTAGCCTCGATAAATTTTGTTTTTGTTTTCTTTCCTACCTTAGGTGTGTCATCATCTTTAGTTAGCTCAACAATAATAGTCTCATATGTGCCAAACTACTTGACACTAGCATCAATATCTTCTACCAATAGTGCAGTAACTGCAACCATAACATCATCTACATTTACTTCATAGGGCATTGGCCTCAACCATGATACCCTCGATAATACTATCCGTGTATACACAAAATCTGTGTCTATCATGAAACATATTTCATAATAATATTTGTCTACAATATAATTTGGAATCCTCATCATGTTCTTCATTTTAGCTTTAAACTCTTCAAAATAGTTGTCCATTACTATCTCAAAATTTTCTCCCAACCTGTCTATTAGGTCATTTAATTATTCCACAACATTTTTATTTCTATCCCATCCAATCCTTCCAGTGGTAGGAAAATAATTCTGTAAATAGAAAAATATACAAACTAATAGGGAGCCAAAATTACAATATGAGTTCTTCACTTTCCTTATTACTTCTAGGTTCTCTATGAGTTGATGCAACTGCAGCTCAGCAAGGTCATGTAAATGATCTTGCTTCACAATCACGTAGTCCAAATCAACTACTATGCAATGTACATTGTTCAATTTTCTTGATTGATAGAATTTGTGTGCAATCACATGAACAAAAATATCAATTAGTGGATCCTCAATACTATATTTTGACATTCCATGACCATTCCACTTCGCCTTGGTCAAGTTTTCAATCTCATTCTTGGTTATGCTCCTTATTCTCTTCGTTGATCTAATGTAGGGTACCTAGTTACCCTTCAAATGATTGCCTTGTTTATCTTTATTGGTCCCCCTTCCAACCATATTTTTTTGTTATGCACTTGGCTGAGCATAATCTTGATCCATTTGATCTTGAAAACTTTAGGAAAACCTAGGGCATAGATAAGTCCTTTGTTAGCAACAATCTTGAATTCATCTTTTAGAATTTCATCAACACATAACTTCTCGTATGCTACTCTTATTTCATAATCTCCAATCTCTCCAATCTTACATTGATAGCATGATCTGATATCTTGAACCGTCAAGACTTTGGGTGGAACTAATGACAACACTCCAATATCATTAATAGGAGTTTCAATGTTAACTAAATTTCTAAAATTTGGTGGAGGTTCATGATCATTCCTAATGATTTGTGCAGTGATATACTTTACAATTTCACTACCAGATGACATTGTAAACTAGGGTTTTTAATAAAATCTTTTCACAAAATACCTTACTCAGTAATGAGAGTAATACTTACTATTATATCCTAAATTCCTGCCAGAGTTTGTAATTCATATTGCCCTTCCCGCCTTTGAAACACCCATATTCAAATGCCCGCAAAAATATTATTTTAACGCCAAAGATCAAACCTTATAAAAGTTTCCATGACCCGCAAGTTTTTTGGTCATCAAATCTAAGGGAGATCTAAGGAGGGCGCCATCTCGCTATGGTGAAGTTGTGTGAAAGTTACATTAGCAACATCGCGCCCAGTTGACACTTGTCTGGTGGGTCCAGTGACGGGCCAAAAAATCCAAAGGATAGCAAGGCACCATGGCGCTAACAAAAACTTCATGAATTCTCCATTGGCGACATAGTGCCCGACCGGCAGGAGGATGTTTGATGGAAAATAATCTTAGCATGGCGAATCCCAACAGGTATCTCATCTGCACAGTTAGAGGGTCCGGCACCATAGGGGCAAATCAGACCAAGACACGTAGCTACCCCATGGGGTCAAGCCTTAAGTCCATCGAGGAGGTGTTTCGCTGGGCCAATGAAGAATAGCCACATGTACCAAGTCAGAACATAGTCAGTGCATGGGACCAGATCGTCAGCATTGTCAGTACCATCAGAAGTTAAGATCTCCACCGTCAGATCAATTCGGATCAACGGATGGCGCCATCTCGCTATGTTGAAACTGCACAGTCTTTACCATGGTGACATAATGCCTCAGTGACACATGTTAGGTGGGGTCGTGTTGTCTCGTAAACCTCAGGGTGATGCCAGGTGTGCCAACAATGGGGAGCGAAGGTGCGAAGTACGATGAGTCCTCATGATCGTCAGATTAAGTTGTATCAACGGATGATGCCATCTCGCTATGGTGAAATTGCACAGTCTTTACCATGGCGACATAGTGCTTATCCGCCACATGGATCAGCAGGGCTAGGTCTCACCAGATATCGCCAAGTGTCATTCAAAGTGCGGTGCGGTTGCCAAGGTGGTGCCAAATAGGATGGGCCCAATCGCAGGTTGAAAGGTTCACGGCGGGTCAAAAGTCTCACGATGGGCAGATTGCATCGTCGAAAAGGTGTGCTGATGATGGTTAGTTTTATGACGAATCAGGAATAGCCATGTGTGCTGGGTCAGAATGCAGACATGAGGTGGTGCCAGATCTCAATTTGGCCAACACAGTCAAAGGACAAGTTCCCATGATCGTTGGATCTACAAGGATCTACGGCTTGCGCTATCTTGCCATCAGGAACTGCTCAGGAAATAACATTGGCGACATAGCACCCGGGCGCCACGTGTCCTATCGACCCTATCAAGGATGGCAGTTGGCGGTTAGTGTAACCGTCATAGCCATGATAGTATTCAAGGGTGGCACAGTTAGTCCAATGAAGGGTGGTCAACCACGGGAGGACCCCCAGGTGGCAAAGTAAAGAAATGCAATTGGCCCGCGTGGCCTAGTTGATGCATAAGGAGACTGGTTGACCTTTTGACTTCGACAGATTCATGAACCAGGAAGTGAAGATAATTGATTTTGTCGAGTGATCTGATCTTCATGATCAATCTCGACCTACCAGAGATAAATGTGAAGCATAAAGGAAACACTCCATCGTCTCGGTCGATTTGTCTACTAGGTCAGAGTGTAGTTATGGTGTCGTTTTTAGTCTTCTCAGGGCATTATTGACAAAGAGATCAAATTTTCTTGAGATTTTTCCATGATTGCTTTCCACAGGACTTAATGGCGGGTAGCTATAGGGTCATTTCAGCAGAAAAAAGATCTCAATTATGCCTAAGCTATAAAGGCAGTTCTGTAAAAAGTTTTGGGGGACCCTCTCTCTGATTTTCTCCTCGATCATTGCTCTGCAATTCTAGTGTGAACTCCCTTGTGCCTCTGAATTGTTTGATTCTTACTATTCTCCTTAACCCATTGGTATTAAAGTGCAAGAATTCTTTGCCTGTACCATTGTTTTGTGGAAATCTCTAACTCATATAACTGTATCTCTGCTGGCCTGTGAATGACATATAAGTGAACTTCTTCCTTGTGTCATTCATCTTGGTTTTATGATCTGTGTGTAGTTATTTGATCAAAGCAAGTCTGGATGTGTAATATCCTTAGTTTCATTCTCATTCAGTAGCATATGTATGGGTAGGGAATTGGTCCAACACTCTATTTCGGTGCATCATCTTCTTAAAATAGACTAGGTAGATTTGCTTTCATGCCCTCCTTCTCCCTTTTCCTCTCCAAGAAGTAGTTAGGTGCGCCCTGATAGTAAGAGGAAGTCGGCCTTCTCCGGGGACTCAACCTCGTAGTTCAAGTCCCACAGCTTGGAGGTTGTTTCCATGTTTCACTAGGTTGTCCTCGCACATAGGCCTTGGACAAGGGTGCAAACCTAAGTGACAATAGTTTTTGGCACGCCCAGTGGGACTATCCTATTGAAGATTTAAAGTCTAAATGTGTCAAGAAGAAAGAGTTTCAGAGATTAATGCTGAAGAGGTAGTACTAGCTTAAGTATTCAAGCCTTTAAGAGGCTGATTCTTCAAGTACTTGGCGACTCTGAACATAAAAAAAAATTTGGTTCCAGGCCAAAGTTGCAGTGATTCATGCCCAGAGATGAAACAAGGGCATCTTCTAGAGGTAAATTTCAATATCAAGAACTTTCTCTTTCAGATCCTAGAAGAAGGAGGACTAGAACTTCATTATCACCAGTTAGGGGTAGAATAACAGTTAATATACCTGTAAGATCTATCTCTACTCCTCCTACTATTCAAACTCAGCCTAGATTGCCATCAGCACTCATCAATAGAACACTTGTTTACATGGCACAGCCAAGAGTTCATGCTTTTTCCACCTTTAATGGTGGAAGTCCTCTATTGTTAGCCCAAAGATATGATATACCAGTATCTGCACTAAAAAGTATACCTAATTTTACTGGTGAAACTTTCATCTCCCCTTTAGAGCATACCCAAGAAATAGCAAATGTTTGTAATATCCATGGTATTACAGAAGATGATGTTGTTGTCAGACTTCTAGCCTCATCTTTAAAAGGAAAAGCATTACAGTGGTATAGAGGCTTAGCTCATGGTTCTATAACTGATCGGGATGGACTAGGAGCAGGATTATGCAAACATTTTGAGGATAAGAGTGACCATTTGTCACTATTAGAGTAGTTGACTACAATAAAAGAGCCCCCCATGAATGTATGACTGATTTTAATTATAGATTTCAAAAGACATGGGATAGAATACCTACTTCGGTGAAACCTACCCCTGGTAATGCCTTCTTGCATTACCTTAGAGCTTTCAACAGTGATATTGCCACTACAATCCAAACTATGGGAGGAGATACCTTGCCTGATGCTTATGAGACAGCCATAAAAGCTGAGAACATCCTAATACAAGGAGGAAAGTTGGCTCCAAGGCCCCCTATGCCTTTCTTTCCTGATGTTCCCAACCACCAACCAGCAATAGCCCCTCTTCCTACAACTTTTACGTCACAAGCCCTCACCCCAGTCCCTCAAGCTTCTATATCCTCAAATGGGATGGATGAACTCAAAGAAATGCTCCAAGGCCTAGTGCTGAATACAGATAAAAGAAAGAAGACCCTGGATAAAAAATTGCAAGAGCAGGGGAGGGAGTTGAAGGACCAAGGGAAGAGATTAGAGGATAGTTTTTCTCTAATACAAAAAATGAGTAACAAGGTGGTGGCCTTAGAAATGTAGCAAGCTCAAAGTGGTAAGCCTCCCCAATTACAATATCAAGCTCCAAGTGGTGGTAGGCCTCCTAATCAGTGGAATAGCTCTTTTGATCAGAATAGGCAAAATAGTCATGCTTCTGCTTCAATCTCAAATCAAAACAGAGCTGTAGTCCCTCAAAATAACTTGGCCCAAGATCAAGATTTTTGTCCTTCTTGCAACTATTTGTATACCTATTGCATGTGCCAGAAGGCAGAATCTTATATGGCCCTAACTGTCCAAGAACCTGTAGCAAAGCAATCATACAAGGAAGACCATCCCAAGGAGGCCTCATATATTCAAAGATAGGATGATTGTTCTTTCATGAATCATTAGGTTGGGGAGCATTGTAATGTAAACCAGGATTCCATCGCTCATAACACAAGAAGCAAGAAGAGAGCTATGGAACATGTTGCCTCTCTTTCTCCTAAGAAGACCTCAACTTCAAGTGCTACACCTCATATACAAGCAGCAAATGAGCAGACAAGTACTTCACAACAGCAAAAGCAAGATCCAAGAAAGAAAGATGCAAGTGATCCTTATGTTTCCCCATCTCAACCCCTTATAAGTGCAGCTCCCAAAGTTTCTACCAAAGTTCCTAATACACCTTTCAGTGTTGTAGAGAAAATGAAGAAAACCAATGTGAATATTTCTATGTGGGATGTTGTTGCTACCATACCAATGCAGAAGAGGATGCTGCAGAAAGAATTAGAGAAGATTGAACCCAAGGATCAGCCATCTAGCATAGAGAGTGCCACAAGTCTAGTACAACCAACCGGAGATGTGGAGACAAGTAAAAAGGTTAGACCTCCCCCATTCTATGTTTCTCTGATTATAGGAGGCAAATTAGTCCATAATTGCATGATAGATTCAGGGGCTAGTAGCTCAGTAATGCCTAGGTGTGTTGTTGATGCTTTAGGAATGGAATATGAACCCATTGTTAGGGATGTGTTACAATTAGATGGTAGTACTGTCAAAACTATAGGTATCCTTAGGAATGTGGAGATGGCCCTACATGCATGCCTTGGTTGCACTGTGATTCAAGATATATCTGTTGCTGAAGTCAAGCCCTATTTTGCCATCTATCTTTCAAGAGACTTCACTGCTCAAATTGGTGGATTCATATCTGCTGATTGGTCATATATGTCATTTAGGACTAGATATGGAGCCAATGCCTCAATTAGAGCAGAACCTCAAGCCCTTCATCACACTGAACCCTACACCCCCAACTTCATCAATATGAATTGCCCTATTCTAGAGATAGATGAAAATGACATAGTAAGTGAGCCTATCACTTCCATAGTAGAGATTCCTAATTTCTTCTTGGATGAGTGGGCAAATGCATATCAGTTTGAGCCTATGTCAGAAACTCTTGAGACAGGCCTTAGTACATATTGCATAATAGAGAAAGAGGCTCAAGTTCCTGATCTTGTTGGGACTAATGATGATATAAATGGAATATGGAGTATGTACTTCAACGGCTCAAGGAATAGAAATGGATCAGGGGTTGGTTTTATGTTGATCTCTCCTGCACAAATAAGATATTATTTCTCTTTTAGACTCCAATTCAGTTGTACCAACAATGTGGCCGAGTATGAATCTTTGATTCAAGGTCTCTTACTTGCCCAAAAGAGGGGAATTCAAGCTTTGAAAGTATATGGAGACAGTGAGTTGGTAGTGAACCAAGTGAGAAATCAGAACATCACCAAAAACAGCCTGCTCAAGTCTTACAAACACAAAGTCTAGGATTTGCTTGAGGGCTTCCAAGCATTTAATATTCAAAGCATTCCTAGGAAAGAAAATAAACATGCTGATAGACTTGCAGCAGTGGGTGCATCTTATGATGTACCAAGGAATCTTGAGGAAGAGAAGAAGCAACAAATTAAGGTGGTAGTAAGGCCTGCCATCCCTGACAACAACACTCATTGGCAAGTGTTTGATTCTGATGAGCAGATTGTGAGCTTCTTGCAGAATGAGGCAAAGTTTTCAGAAAGGAATCAGTCAAGGTTGCAAGACCAATATGACGATCAGATTATTCACCTCAGTTCCAATAAGTTGCTCAGGGGTCTCATTACCTTGGAAAGTGTCTTTAATCCTGATGATCAGACAAGAGGCAAAGGAATGAATCTAGCTGCAGAAAAAGATGATCATGCCCCAGTTACAATTGCTGATGGAAAATATCTTAATATGGGGAAGGTATGTTCTGAAACTGAGCAAGAAAATTTCATTCATCTATGTCAAGAATTTAACGATGTATTTTCTTGGACATATGATGACTTGAAAGGGTTTGACCCTAGTTTGTTTCAGCATACCATAGATTTAGTTGATAGGGTCAAACCAGTAAGACAAAAACAAAGGCTAGTGAATCCCAAGATTGAACCTTTAATGAGGAAGGAACTATCCAAGTTGATTGAAGCTAACATAATTTTTCCTATCAAGCACTCATCATGGGTAGCTAACCTTGTCCCTGTAAGGAAGAAGAACAGAGAAATTAGATTGTGTGTGGACTTTAGAGATCTTAATCAGGCTTCCCTCAAAGATCACCATCCTCTCCCTTCCATGGAGAAAATTCTATCCAAGGTCAGTGGGTCAAGGAGATTCTCTTTTCTTGATGGATTCTCTGGTTATAATCAAGTGTTGGTTAAGGAATCTGACAGATATAAGACAGCATTCACTACTAAATGGGGCACCTATGCTTATTGTAAGATGCCATTTGGGCTAACAAATGCAGGTGCCACATTCCAAAAGGAAATGGAGATGGATTTCAAAAGATTAATTGACAAGTTTTTCTTAGTATACCTTGATGATATAACTGTATATTCAAAGAATGTAGAAGATCATCTTGATCATTTGAGACAGGTATTTCTAAGATGTAGACAGTTTGGGGTTTCCCTTAACCTAGCCAAGTGTGTCTTTGCTACAAGCCAAGGAAAATTACTAGGTCACATTGTATCTAAGGATGGGTTGACTATTGATCCAGAAAGAACAAAGGCAATACTTGCCCTTCCTCTTCCTAAACACAAGAAGGGGCTACAAAGTTTTCTTGGTAGGAAAAATTTTGTAAGAAGGTTTATTCCTAATCTTGCTACCATGGTGAAACCCCTTACAGCTATGCTTAAGAATGATATGGTCTTCTCATGGACCAAGGAAGGGAAGGATAGTTTTGAAGAGATCAAGGCAGCCATAGCCTCAACCCCTACTCTCATGAACCCAAATTTTGAGAAAGATTTCATCCTCTACACTCTAGGTGGTGAGTCAAGTATTTCTACTGTCTTGACTCAAACAAATGACAAGGATGAGGAGCAGCCCATAGCCTTCTTTAGTGAAGGGCTTAAGGAATATGAAGATAAGTGTAGCTTTGTTGAGAAGAAAGCCCTTGCGGTCATCAGAGCCTTGAAGAAGTTTAGACACCTCTTATCCCACAATAAGATCCATTTGTTGGTGCCCCATGCCAGTGTAAAAGACTTCTTGTTAAACAAGGATATCAGTGAAAAGATAGCTGGATGGATCACTAGGGTAATGGAGTATGATGTTGATATTTAGATTACCAAGATGGTAAGAGGGAGAGGATTGTGCAAAGAAATGTTATCAGGTCGGGATTCAGATGAAGTAGTTGCTATGGTAATAGCAGAGCAGCAGGAGGAAAGAAATGTTAATGGTCCAAGGAGCTGGATAAATGGCATGAAGAACTTCTTATCAGTGAATAGATACCCTTAGGGATTGGATAGAACTAAAAGGAGACAATATAGACTGCAGTCCATTCCCTACGTTGTGATTGATGGCATCCTATTCAGGAGGGATTTTAATGGGACCCTATTGAGATGCATTGAAGAGGATCAGGCTAAAAGGATGATTAAAGAACTTCATGATGGCCCTGATGGCGGCCATTTCTCTGCAAAAACAACTGCCATGAAGATCATGAGGGTTGGTTATTATTGGCCATCTCTATTCCATGATTGTTACAGGTATGTGAGAAAATGTGAAAAAGGTGCTTTCTTTTCAGGAAAACAAAGGCTTGCAGCTCTCCCCCTTCATCCTATTCAGGTGGATCAGCCCTTTACCCAGTGGGGTTTGGATTTCATAGGCCCCATTAATCCTCCATCTAGTGCAAGTCATAAATGGATTTTGGCTGCTACTGATTATTTCACTAGGTGGACAAAGGCAGTTGCCTTGAAGGATGCCACATAACCATCAGTTGTTGAATTCCTTGATGGGATTGTGTCCAGGTTTGGTGCTCCTTCTACTATCATCTCAGATAATGCTAAATCTTTTGTTGGAACCCAGATTTTGCATGGGAAATGAATCACAATATCTACCTGAGCACATCATCAAATTATTATCCCCAGGGCAATAGTTTGGCTCAGTCTTCCAATAAGAATTTGATTAGAATCATGAAGAGGACAATAGAAGACAATCAGAGGGTCTGGCATAAGAAATTAAGAACTGCTCTGTGGGCTGATAGGATAACACCCAAGAGATCTATTGGGAATTCACCTTTTGTGCTGGTATATGGTAGGGAGGCCAGACTCCCAATCTCATTGGAGTTCCCATCCTTGGAATTGGCTCATCAACTGGAATTGATTGAAGATAATGTCATGTTAGTAAGGATGGCAGAGCTGATGGAGCTAGAAGAAAAAAGGGATAAAGCTATGAAGACCCTGGAGATACATCAGCAACAGGTGAAAAGAAACTTTGATAAGAAAGCTAGGGTCAGAACTTTCAAAGAAGGGGATTTAGTCCTCAAATGGGATTCAGACAGAGCGAAACCAAGAAGACATTCCAAGTTTCATGCATTATGGAGTGGCCCTTATCTAATATCCAGTTGCAAGCAGGCCAATGCATTCTAGCTGAGCAGGCCCAATGGAGAAATACTGCACATTCCAGTTAATGGGATCTATCTGAAGCCCTGTCTCTAAAGTTTTTTGAAAACATGTACATATCATTTTAGGTTCCTTTTGTTGTTTCCTGCTTTCAATAAGTGCACGGGCACACAGTTATCTCTAAGAGTTGCCAGCCTTTGAAAGTTTTGGCAGTTTTGGGTTTTTTGTTTCCAGGTTTCAGAGAATAGGGTTTCATTTTTTGACCTTTCATGGTAGGGTTAGGGTCACATAATGCTCAGATTTTGCCTTATCTTCTGACCCTGTAGCCTAATGGAGTTTTTTGCAGGCACTGGTCTTATGCATCAAGCAGACTCATGCCCCCTGAGAGTTGCCAGAAATGTTATATCCTAAATTCCCACCAGAGTTTGTAATTCATATTGCCCTTCCCGCCTTCGAAACACCCATATTCAAACGCCCGCAAAAATATTATTTTAATGCCAAAGATCAAACCATATAAAAGTTTCCATGGCCTGCAAGTTTTTTGGCCGTCAGATCTAAGGGAGATCTATGGAGGGCGCCATCTCGCTATGGCAAAGTTGTGCGAAAGTTACATTAGCGACATCGCGCCCAGTTGACACGTGTCCGGTGGGTCCAGCGACAGGCCAAAAAATCTAAAGGACAGCAAGGTGCCATTGCACTAACGGAAAATTCACGAATTCTTCGTTGGTGACATAGCACCCGACCGGCCGGAGGATGTTCGATGATGAATAATCTTAGCACAGCGAATCCCAATAGGTATCTCATCTGCACAGTCAGAGGGTCCAGCACCATAGGGGAAAATCAGACCAGGACACATAGCCGCCCCATGGGGTCAAGCCTTAAGTCCACCGAGGAGGTTTTTTGCTGGGCTAATGAAGAACTACCACATGTACCAAGTCAGAACACAGTCAGTGCATGGGACCAGATCGTCTGCGTTGTCAGTACCGTCAGAAGTTAAGATCTCCACCGTCAGATCAATTCAGATCAACGGATGGCGCCATCTCACTATGGTGAAACTGCACAGTCTTTACCATGGCGACATAACGCCTCAATGACACACGTCAGGTAGGGTCATGTTGTCTCATAAACCTCAGGGTGATGCCAGGTGTGCCGACAATGGGGAGTGAAGGTGCGAAGTGCGATGAGTCCTCACAATTTTTGGATTAAGTTGTATCAACAGATGGCGCCATCTCATTATGGTGAAACTGTATAGTCTTTACCATGGCGACATAGCACCCATCTGCCACGTGGATCAGCAAGGCCAAGTCTCACCAGATATCGCCAGGTGTCATTCAAAGTGTGGTGCGGTTGCCAAGGTGGCGCCAAATAGGATGGGCCCAGTCGCAGATTGAAAGGTTCACGATGGGTCAGAAGTCTCACAATGGGTAGATTGCGTCGTCGAAAAGGTGTGCCGATGGCAATTAGTTTTACGGTGACTTAGGAACAACCACGTGTGCTGGTTCAGAATGCAGACATGAGGTGGCGCCAGATCTCAGTTCGGCCAACATAGTCAAAGGACGAGCTCCCATGATCGTCAGATCTGCAAGGATCTACGGCTGGCACTATCTCACCATCAGGAACCCCTCAGGAAATAACATTGGCGACATAACACCCGGGCACCACGTGTCTTGTCGGCCCAATCGAGGATGGCGGTTGGCGGTTAGTGTAACTGTCACAGCCATGATAGTATTCAAAGGTGGTGCAGTTAGTCCAATGAAGGGTGGTCAACCGCGGGAGGACCCCCAGGTGGCAAAGTAAAGAAATGCAATTGGCCCGCGTGGCCTAGTTGACGCATAAGGAGCCTAGTTGACCTTTTGACTTCGACACATTCATGAACCAGGAAGCGAAGATAATTGATTTTGTCGAGTGATCTGATCTCCATGATCAATCTTGACCTACCGGAGATAAATGCAAAGCATAAAGGAAACACTCCATCGTCTTGGTCGATTCGTCTACCGGGTCAGAGTGTAGTTATGGCGCCGTTTTTAGTCTTCTCAAGGAAATATTGACAAAGAGATCAAATTTTCTTGAGATTTTTCCATGATTTCTTTCCATAGGACTTAATGGTAGGTAGCTGCAGGGTCATTTCAGCAAAAAAGAGATCTCAGTTATGCCTGAGCTATAAAGGCAGTTCTGTAAAAAGATTTGGGGGACCCTCTCTCTGATTTTCTCCTTGATCATTGCTCTGCAATTCTAGTGTGAACTCCCTTGTGCCTCTGAATTGTTTGATTCTTACTATTCTCCTTCAGCCATTGGTGTTAAAGTGCAAGAATTCTTTGCCTGTACCATTGTTTTGTGGAAATCTGTAACTCATATAATTGTATCTCTGCTGGCCTATGAATGACATATAAGTGAACTTCTTCCTTGTGTCATTCATCTTGGTTTTCTGATCTGTGTGTAGTTATTTGATCAAAGCAAGTCTGGATGTGTAATATCCTTAGTTTCATTCTGGTTCATTAGCGTATGTATGGGCAAGGAATTGGTCCAACACTCTATTTCAGTGCATCACCTCCTTAGAATAGAGTAGGTAGATTTTCTTTCATGCCCTCCTTCTGGCTTTTCCTCTCCAAGAAGTAGTTAGGTGTGCCCTGATAGTAAGAGGAAGCCGACCTTCTCCGGAGACTCAACCTCATAGTTCAAGTCCCACAACTTGGAGGTTGTTTCCATGTTTCACTAGGTTGTCCTCGCGCATAGGCCTTGGACAAGGGTGCAAACCTAAGTGACAACACTTACTTCACTTCACAAATTTTCTGATGACTTGCTGAGATTATTTGCTCTAGTTGCTTAAATTGTTTCTACCACCTTTAAATATTCTCATGAGTTCTTTGATCACCTATATCTTCGTAATATTTACTTGAGTTAGCCTTGAGGCTTTCCCAATTATTTAAAATAAGATAATTAATTAGTTCACAATTATAACAGCACTATTTGGTCACAGTCTATTAAAAAATTCACACATGTGAAACCACATCTTGCACACACATTGCCATCATCACATGACTATCTTTTTTCTCTAGCTAACTGCGCATCACCTCATTATAGCTTGGCTAAAAGATATAATGCAAACATTATAAATTGCAAAACATATGCTTTATTTCTACACTGCTTTCAGTAAATCAAGTGTAACTTCCATACACCATCTAATCAAAATTAGTCCTTTTAATCACATCATTAGGAAAACCTCAGGAACATTTCCTCTATTTTGCATCATCTAGAACTTCCTCAGCTTCTGTGCATACTAAGATTACTAATTGCTATTCTTCCAGTCTTAACATAATTATTGCTATGTTGACATCAATGACAAAACCAATCATGAATGCAACACAAAAATACTTTACAATTCTTAGGATAGTCCCCTAATGTAGTATCATCAAGATTCATGCTAAAAATATCCCGCTTTGGAATTAATGGCAATATAGATGAAAAACCTCTAAGTTCCAAGAACACCAAATTGTACACTGTCGCTAACATCTTCTAAAATCCTCTTCATCAATCTAAATCTTCTAGAATATTGTACTTTTCTTCCTCTTTTTGTAGGATCAGAAATAGTTGTTCATAGTAAACAACTTACAATACTTTCTAGCTGCATCTACATAATTGCACTTCTAACTGTGCACTTACATTTCTTTATGTGCACTTGCATTTCCTTATGTTTGCTTACATGAATCTTTCTAAATCTCCCTAAAGAGATAACTCTCCCCCATTGCCATCTCAATAGGTGCTTCTCTTCCTATTTCTTATGTACATTCTCTCGATATGTTTTTCATGTACATTTTCTCCCCCATTGACATCAATGTCAAAGGTGTCTATCATAATACCAATTGTTATATACCAATTGCTAATCAGCTACTCAAATCATCAACTAGCTTGAGTGTCCGAAGACACTATTCAATACCAATTACCAAGAGTCCTTTATGACTCAAAACATACTAGATACTCCCCCATTCAAGAAGCATCAGCATTTAGTCTAGTCTAACTATAGTGCTCTTTACCACTGGACTGATGCACTCCTTACTTCATCTACTCTGACATAGGTAAGGTCATAACCCTTAGCGTACCTCTTAGGCACTCAAAAGTATCTTTAGGAAAAGGCTTCATAAAGATATCTATAATCTGATATTTAATGCTTACATACTCCAACCTCATTTGTTTCTCTGTTGCCTTCTCTCTCAAAACATGATACTTTATGGATATGTTCTTTGTCTTAAAATAAGATACCAGATTCTTAGGCATACTTACTATACTTGTGTTATCACAATAAATGATAACAAGTTTTGTAAACTCAATTCCAATATTCTTCAACATTTGTTTCATCCACATAACTTGATTACAGTTATTTAATACTACAACATACTCTATCTCAATTGTACTTTGAGATATACAACCATGTTTCTTGCTCAACCAAGAAACCAATCTTCCTCCAAGAAAGAATGCTCCACCATTGGTGCTCTTTCTGTCATCCATATTGCTTGCCCAATCTACATCAATATATGTGCATAAGGTGAAATCACTTGATCTATCAAACAAAATTCCATAATTGGATGTACCATTCAAATATCTGAATATCCTTTTTATTGTTGCATAATGATACTTTTTTGGATCAGCTTGGAATCTTGCCACAATCCCAACTACATTTTCTATATCTAGTTTGGTGTGAGTCATATATTGCAATCCTCCAATCATAGAGCTATATTTCTTCTGCCTAATTGTAGGAGTTTCACCTTTACTAGATAACTTGCGACCAATTATCATGGGTGTACCAATAGGTTTGCAACTTTCTAAACCAAATATTTTCAACAAATCTTTCAGATACTTAGTTTTTGAAATAAATATCCCATCTTTCTTTTGCACAATCTGCAATCCTAGGAAAAGCTTCATCTCTCCTATCATGCTTATTTAAAATTCATTTTTCTGCTCTTCAACAAACTTATCACTTTCTTTATTCCTCCAAATATTATATCGTCCACAAATATTACAATGATAAATAAACCATCATCAATTTTCCTCAAATACAAATTACCATCTGTTGTACCTTTAATAAATCCAAGCTTAGACAAATACCTATCCAACATTGCATACCAGGTTCTAGGTGCTTGCTTTAGACCATACATTGCTTTCTTTAGTCAACATACAAAATCTTTATCTTCTATAAGAGGGAATCCATTAGGTTGCTCAATATAGAATTCTTCTTCAAATTCTCCATTCACAAAAGATGACTTTACATCCATTTGATAAACATTGAAATTATTTCTTATTATTTCTTTCCACGTGTGCATATGTCTCTTTATAATCAATGTCTTCTTAGCTGCGCCAGGGATCCGTCATTTCGACGGCGGCAAGTCGGGACTACCGCAACCCCCCGTTGCCTTGCCCAAAAATAAAAATTCAACTACAAGAAGAGCTCACTACTCAAACAAGTAATTAATTGTTATGTTCTACTTTCCTTTGTTCTGTCAACCAAACCAATCAATGTTAGACCTTGTAAACTAGGCCACAAACCTCAGATCCAAATATCAAACCTCAGATCATTCAAAAAAACCTTGGAAAAGTTTCCATCACATTCACACTACTCTGGTCAAATTCACATTCCACTTGTACTGCTTCTTATCAGCTTCTTATCATCAATCAAAAAACCATGCCATGACAAAGGAAAATGTCCTTCTTTTATATCAAGTCCTCAAAAAATTCCCCGAATCAGCTGTTAGACCTTCTCAATTAATTATTATAGGACCACTACAAACATGATACATTTAGCAATAACATTAATCTTCTACCTTGCAACTCGAATAACTTTTCATACATGTGTCATTATGATGAGTGAACTTAGCCACATCATTACAACATGTCTTCTACATGTCCTCAACTTTGATTCTCGAAATAACCACTCTACTAAGAGATATAATAAGTTTACTAGAACATGCCTCTATAAAATCTATCTCAGAACAAACATCACCAAAACTTACATAACTTTTTCCAAACTTAATATTTCTTCATCCAATGTTAAATGCATATACTAGATACTCAGATGCATCTCTCATAACCTCAGATAGTTAGAAGACTCAACTAGCCATCCATACCAACTTGATCTTTTCACTATTCTTCTATTAGATACCACAAAAAACTACTATGTTGACATCAATGGAAAACTTAGTCATGAATGTAACATATCATCATAGTAGCATATCTACAATACTCCCCCATAGGAATATCATTAGCATCATGATTCCAACAATCTTATAATAATATCCCCCTTTGGCATTCATGGAAACATAGATGAAAACATCTGGTTCCAAGAATACCAACAAAAGACTATTCATTTTACTTTTCAAATTTCCCCCATTGATATACCTGAATGTGCTTTCTATCAAACTATCATGTTGTACATGATATTTTTCATGTCAAACATCTCCCCCATTAACATCAATGTTAAAGGTTTTAGCAACCAACTCTACTACATCAAACTTAGCAACAACTATTTCTTGCTTAGCTCAAGTGTCAAAAGACATTTGTCAAAACAATCATCGAACAAGCCAAGAAACCAATCTTCCTCCAAGAAAAAAAGCTCCAACACTAGTGCTCTTTCTATCATCCATACTGCCTACCCAACAAACATCAATATAAGCACTTAGAGTAAAATTATTAGATCTATCATACCATAACCCAAACTTAGATGTTCCTTTCAAATATTTAATTATCCTTTTGACTTCTACATAATGTGCTCCTCTAGGATCAGCTTGGAATCTTGCAACTATTCCAACTTCATTTGCTATATCTGGCCTTATGTGAGTCAGATACTACAATCCTCCAATCATAGATTTATACTTGTTCTACTCAACAGTAGATCTCTCATCCTTTGTAGATAACTTGTGTCTAGTTGCCATAGGTGTTCCAATAGGTTTTCATGGTTCCAAACAAAAAATTTTCAATAAATTCTTCAAGTACTTAGTCTGAGAAATAAAGATTCCTTCTTTATTCTATATAATCTATAATCCCTAAAAATATTTCATTTCTCCTACCATACTCATTTCAAATTCTTTCTTCATCTCTTTTTCAAACTTCTCACTTTCCTCGTCATTTCCTCCAAATATGATATCATCAACAAATATTACCAAAATCATCAAACCATCATCAGTTTCTTTCTAATATAGACTACTATCTATTGGAATTACAATAGGAAAACTAAACTTCTGGGGGAGGTGGGGTGAAGCAGCAGTTCAAACTTGGACCCATAAAACTTTGACCACACATCCATCTCATGTATTCAATAGATAAACTAAAATAACATATAAAGAACATACATCTAAATCATGTAAACACATAAGCAATCACACATATAACACTAGATATGATTACCTAGAAACCCTCCAAGTGAGAATGTAAAACTGGGGTGGGGATGACACCCACAAATCTTCACTACTACAGTTGTAAAGTGTATCCAGTTAAGGTTATAATGTTTTGATCATGAATTATGATCTACCCTATGAAAGGTCTACCTTGTTAAAGGCTTACAAATACTATTAGGTCTCACCTTGTTAGAGGATTTCAACACCCTATTAGAAGTGTGCTTTGTCAAAGGACTTCAACTTACAACTAAGTTAACACCCTGTCAAAGGATTTCATATAGCCTATTAAGACTACTCTATTAAGAGATTTGATTGAAATCACTTGTTAAAATGTCTTTGTATAGATCTTTCAATTGGTACTTTCTTTCCTAATGATAGATCACCTCTAAACACTTATTTTCTTGATCCTTCTTGATCAGATGTCTCAATGTTGTATCGTTTGCTCTATCCTCTATTCTTCTCTAACTGATTCTACAATTCACTCTTTCTTCTAAGTCACCTTGAATGCTCTACAAACTATCTTGTTCACTCCTCCAATTTGATCACTCGCCCATAAAGTGTTTAGGGCTTTGTCCTCCTTAAGAAGACTAGGAGCCTTAGGGTTAGGTATGAATCTATGGCTGAGATTCATCCATATTGCCTCTTAAACCTTCCAATTTTTTGATTGGCTAAATATAATTGCATAGGGAATCCAAATATAGATTCATCCTTATCTCCAAAATATTGTAATTTAATTTGATGTTAGCTCAAAAATGGTTTACATAGTTGTTTGTGCCATTACAAACAAATATGTCAAAATTGTGTCACTTGGCATAAGAAGTCACTGATGCTCAGCATGCACTATTCTTTCTGCTCTAACTTGGCACCTGCACTGCTTGACATCCACTATTTACTCATCTCCTAAATCACTCTACATGGTCTATTTGCTTGGCACTTGAATGACTAGGCACATGAGTGGCAAGACACTCATTGTAACTCAACATTGTCTAATATTTATATGTTGTGTTCGACATGTATTACTAGTTCGACATGAACTAAGTAAATGGTTTAAGTGTGCTGACACTCACTTGTCAAAACCAATCTGAGATTAACAATCTCCCCCTTTGACATGAGTGTCAAAAACACTTGAATATACATTATCAATCTTGATCTTTACAAGCATAACATGTCCATGACTTGGCTTATATACAAAACTTGAAATTTTCAAAATTTTGCAATAGCCTATATACCTAAAAATTTGATAACTCACATTGAGTTAATATATCTATTCTGTTACCAAAACCTATGCTCCTTTTTGAGTAAATTTGTCTCTACTGAGATACTGATACTCCTTCATTCTCTCCCTTAGTTGATATCTTTGTTTTCTATGTCTCCCCCAATGATGTCTCTCCTCCTTTCTTTATTCTCCTTTAGTCTCCCCCTTTTTGACACTTATGTCAAATGGGCTATACACTGATTGTGTGTTTGTCCAAAGAGGATTTATGGACCTCCATTATGATCTTGAGGGTTGCATCCTATTTGTCACATGCAACATCCAATTACTTGATTTGTATAGAAAGGTCGGCAACAAGATGCACTAGACCATCTAAAGTAGAAAGATTGAGGTCTTTCTTCAGTAGAGTCTCAACATAGCCTAGGTCCTTGTGTAGTATTTCCATATGTGGGGTAAGATATGCCTACATACATGTCAATTTGGCTCTTATGCTAGCCTCTTCTATTGTTAATATAGCTAATTGACTTTGTGTCTAAAGAAATGTCCTAAAATGATTCCCACTCTGAGTTGGATTCTGAGGTAACTTGGTACCTGATATGTTGAGGTTTCTCTCCAAGCTCAAAATGTGATGTCTGGTCTCTTGGGTGAAGAGTGTAGGATTGCATAGCTTTATGTACAATGATAAGATATTCTCAAGTACCTTCTTCACCTCTTCAAGCTTAGTTGTCAATACAACTTGAGTTAGTGCTATCTTACTAGATATTTTCTCATTCACTTTGCCTGGAAACTTTTTTCTGACCATTCTAAAAGTTTTGCATTTGTATCAAGGTCTTCATTACTGACCTTTTCCACTATATCTATTAGTTGTTCTATTAGTGGTTTGGTCTCTTTAGGAGTTGGTAGACTAAATGCATCTAGAACGATGTCCTTAATATCTTGGAGTGTCTGCTTTTGCCTATGTTCTCTCCTAAGCATTTCTTGATGCTTTTTTCTTTCTAATGCTTGCTACAATATGCCTATTTGGTCTAATGTCATAGTATCATAATAAAACTTAGGTATAGCAATCTCTTCATCAATAGTGATATCTCCATAGTGAATTAGCTTATCAACCTTTAATGAGCTAGGGCTCGGAACTGATATTTGCAAAGGAATGGCTTCTGTGCTCAACTTCTGAAGAATTTGTGTAGAAGGAGTGCCAGAATTTGGTAAGGCTACTAGTGCTTGGATGGCCTCTTGTTCCTTCATTTTTAGTGTTTTCTCATGCTTTTCAAGCTTTCCCTTATCTACGACTAAGACTTGAATAGTACGTTGTTCTTGTGTTGTAAGTATAGATGAATCTATCTATCCTATTTTTTACTGTCCTGTATTATATTTCTCTTCTGCTTTCTTCTCAACAGTATAAACTATAACATTTTTATCAACCTTGATAGATTAATATACTATTGTTAAGAACAAGGTTATACATTAGTAACTAAAGGGATGATAGAAGGTAGTTCTTTTGCACTCACCTTTTCCCTTGTGACCTCAGTTAGTGCCTTCTGCAATTCTTCTACATTAACCAAAACTAGATTTTTACAAATTTTAGCTTGGAGTGTAGATTGGTCTAGAATAATTTTCAAATCTTCTACATTAAGTGGATTAATGTTATGAGCTGAAGCATCAGGAACATCCTTTATAGTTATTGTCTCAGTTGTTACACTTATGTCATGAGGAGCACTAACACTCGATAATTGTGTGTCATGCACACTCTATTCTTCTTGCTGCTCAAGCTCAACTATTGCCATGTCATCTTCTTTCATTTTTATCTCTCATCCTATAGTATTATCTTTTTCATCATCTTCTTTATCATCATCCTTATTATCATCATCTTTAGTCTCTAAAGGATCAATTTCTCCTTCCTTTACTATGGTTAACCCATAAATGAGTTTCCATATATGTGTTGACTTTTTCACAACATCCTCAATATTATTTTGAAGAATTCTAAAGGCTTTATATTTAGGTGTGAACCTAACTGCATATTTCTTGACAACCTTAGCAATCTATCCCTTGGTTAACTCTGGCATTACTAGGGCTAATTGTGTTTCCTTGATTTGTCTTTCCAATTTTAGACAATAATGTCATTTTTGCTCAACTATGTCATATAGACTTTTAGGTATAGAGTTGGAAAATTCTAGTATTTCCATCATACCATATATGGCTTCTTCTACTTGGTTTTTCTCCACTTTATCTAATTTATCAAAATTAGTATGTGAAAACCCTAACATGTCTGCATTATTCTTTACATTTTCACATAAGTTCTCAAGATATGACAAAGGATTATGACTTACCACCTTGAATTGGCTGATGTCATCTGATTCAGTCTTCTCTTCATCTGTCTCTAGCTATGCCACATATTTCCTTCTTTTCTTTTGCTCTATTGGTAGGAGCAGTGGGCTTGGTTGGGCTAGGTTTGTCAATCTTCTTTTCCCTTGCCACTAGTTGTGCCTTAGCCTTCCTTTTCTTTGGCTTGGCAAGAGTAGGTGATACCTCATCTTCTTCTCCCTTGGCACCTTTAGTTTCCACCTCTTCCTTGTCTTCTCCCATGCCTTGGGTCAATATTGCAAGAGGTGTTTGTGCTTGTGTTTTTTCTTCCTCTTCATCCTCTTCTTCTTCTTCTTCTTCCTCATCTACACCCTCTCCAAATTTTTCTTTAAGCTTCTTCAGTATTTTATCTTTCTTCTTAATAACTAATTTAGTTTTCAACTCCATGGTAATCTTTGACTTTACCATCTCATAGTTGCCAAATATCTTTGCACTATTATCAATTTACTCTTTTAGTAGTGTTGTGATGGCTACTGAGGCTTCATCAACATTAATTTCATACCCAAGTGGTCTCAACCATCTTACCCTTGGTGTAGCAACTTGCACAACGATGTAATCAGCATAAAAAAGAAAGCATATATCATTATAATGTTTCTCAACTAAAGAAACTAGCATCCTCATTCTTTCCTTCATTGATTTCATGAAATATTCAAAGTTATCTACATTCTTAGGTTCAACTTGATATATCAAGCATAGTTGTTCATTGACTTTTCTTCTTTTCATCACAATTTTGTCTTTGCTTCCAATGATTTTCTTGGATGGGTGATTCTTTATCTTGTTCTTTCTTGAAGTAGGAGTTGTTATCTCAAATCTTGACTTTACTGAAGGTTTCAAGATTTGTTCCTTCCTTAGCTTTCCTCCATTCTGCAAATCATTGTTAGGCTCAAGAAATACCATATTATTCCTTGGCTTAGTAACAAAATCATTGTCTAAATTGTAATCAACTATTCTCTCTTGTATCCTAAATTTCTCATCAATTCTTACATTTGCACTTTCCATAATAGTCTTAGTTCTCAGATTATAACATCTATAAGCCTTGTATGTTAATTAATAACCAAGAAACATACCTTCATCACTTCTAGCATCAAACTTACCAATATCATCATCTCTTTTGATATAACAATTACTCCCAAAAATTCTAAGATACTTAACTATAGGCGAGTGACCAAACCACAGTTCATAAGGGGTCTTATTTATGTCTTTCTTGAATTGCACTATGTTCATAGTGTAGACTGTTATATTCATAACTTCTCTCCAAAACATATTGGATACATCATTCTCGGCTAAGATAGCTCTTGCCACTTTTGTAACTAATTGGTTCCTTCTCTCAGCAATACCATTATGTTCAGGGGTTCTTGGGGCTTATAACTATCCTTTGATTCCATTTTCTTTACAAAATATGTTACACTCAATTGAAGTAAATTCTCCTCCTCTATCTGATCTTAAACATTTAATCTCCATACTTGATTCATTCTCAACTCTATTCTTGCATATCTTAAACTTATCAAATGCCTAAAATTTCTCTTTAAGAAATACAACCCACATCATTCTAGAAAAGTCATCAACTAGAATCATAAAATACCTTTCACCATAGAATTCTTTAGTCTTCATAGGATCAATTAGATATGTGTGTACAATCTCAATCTTTGTTGTAGTAGTAAACTTCTTGCAGGGAAATTAAGTTATGTTATGTTTTGCCAACACACATTCCTTGCAAGTTGTGTTAGTAGGCTTTACAATCTTTGGCAAATCTCTAACTGCAAACATACTACTGGTCTTCACAATATTATCAAAGTTTATGTGACAAAATCTCTTATGCCATAACCAACTTTCATCTACCTTTGCAACCAAACATGTCATTTTAGTAGGATTCAACTAAAATACATTATCTCTATATCTTGTTCTTGTTCCAATTACCTTTCCATCTTTATCTCTGGTCATGCATGTCTTCTCTATGAACTACAACTAATAACCTTTTTCTACTAGTTGTCCATCACTCAGAAGATTGTGCTTCAAACCATCAACAAAATATGCATCCTCATTGTTAGTTTTACAAGAAAGAGTTATGGATCCAATAGCTTTAACTTGACATGCTACATTGTTTCCAACTTTGACAATGCCTCCATCTTGACTTTTGAGGTCAACAAACTTGTTCATATCACCAATCATATTTCTTTAGGATCGGCATCAATTTTTTGCACACCAAAAAACTCGCATCATTTTTTCACACATAAATAACTCTCAATTTCTCCCCCATTTAATGTATTTCCCCATTGATCAATCTTTCCTCCATTAGAGGATCTTCTCCCCCATTCATTATACTTTCTCTTCATACTCTCCCTGATTCATACATAGGAGATCATAAGGAGATTTATTTCATGCATACTCCCCCCATTGACATCAATGACAAAGGCGTCATTATGTTAATCATCCATCCAATTCTTCAATTAGCTCAAGTGTCCAAAGACACTATTCTAGACCAACTACCAAGAGTCTAGATGACTCTTCTCATCTTAGATACTCCCCCATATAGGAAGCATCACCATTTAGTCCAGTCAAACAATAGTGCTTTGTACCACTATTCTGATGCAATCTCTACATCACCTACTCAGAAGTAGGTAGGGGCATTATTCCAAGCATACTTCTCAAGTACTCAAATATATCTTTAGACAAGGGTTCATAAAGATATCTACAATTTGATCTTTTGTACTGACATACTCTAATCTAATTTCTTTCTCTACAACTTTCTCTCTCAAAACATGATACTTAGTAGATATATCATTAGACTTAGAATGCAATATGGGATTCTTAGACATACTTACTATACTCGTGTATGATAATAGGATCTTAAAAAATTATCCCAATCTCCTTCAACATCTACTTCATCCACATGATCTAATTACAATTATTTTTTGTTGCTACATACTCTACTTTAGTTGTACTTTGTGAAATACAATCTTGTTTCTTTCTTAGCCAATAAACCAATCTTCCTTCAAGGAAAAATGTTCCACCACTAGTGCACTTTCTATCATCCATATTGTCTACCTAGTCTGCATTAGTATAAGCACATAAAGTGAAATCACTTTATCTATCATACCCTTGTTGAAAATAGATTGATATAAGTATGATAAATGTGTTTCAATCATTTTTTTGTCACTGATCTCAAACCTGCTACTTGTTGGTAAGACAATTTCTTATATGATTTAAGTACTATGCTTTATTTGATTAATGAAGAGGATTTTATTAAATCAGGTAACAATAGCACCTAGAGGAAAGGCTAAGTTTTGATAGTCTACTTAAGGTTGCAAAGGTTGGATTACACTGAGTAAGTTTGGAAGAACAAGTTAAATGAAGTTTGTCTACCAAGCTTGACCGAGTGGATAGTAGGTGTCGAGAAAAGTTAGTGCAAGCCAAGAAGAAAAGTAGTTGGAGCCAAGAAAAGTCAATTTTAGTGTAAGTCGAGTGAAACAGTGTAAGCTGAGTAAAGTTTAGTTGATGTCGAGCACCAGTAAACTTTAGTTTGTGCTGAGTGTTTTGAAAATGGATGTCAAGAAATGTAGTATGTGTTAGGAATCATAAGTCAGTTAATGTTGAACCTAAAATTTGAATAGTTTAGGACTCCAAAAGTTCACCTTAATAACACTTTCTACAAAATATCAGTTTTACAAGGGTGTTTCCAACATAGTTCAATATACGATCTATTGATCTCATTTTGGTTATGTCACTACCTTGTCAAAACCAAAATGAGATCAACAATCTCCCCCTTTGACATAAGTGTCAAAAAAGGGGGATTATGAAGTTTTTGTGAATTTTTAAGAATTTTGTCAAGGTAGATATCTACTCAAAAGGAGTGACAAAAATGAAATTAAGTATTTACTTAGGGGGAGCAATAAGGTATGGGGGACAACGGTATAATTGAAAATTTTGAGATTTTTTATAGGAGCTAAGAAAAGAAGATACACTGTATGACTTATGCACAAAATTGTTGAAAAGAATTGATCAATTATATATTGTCTTTAATGTTACACAAAATATCATGTCATTGCTAGTCAATATATGCCGAGCTCACTCGGGTGATGAAGATAGTTTCCTATGTCTGTTGAGCATTCTAGAGTTTGCCAAGTTCATAAGACAATGTCTATTGAGTTCACTCGGGTGACAAAGAGAAGTTCACAAAAGTTGAGCATTAACTAAGATCACTTAGTTAGTGAAGGACATGCTGGATGGAACCAATGTTAACCAAGCTCTCTTGGTTAATGAAGGAAAATATATTTTGGTTAGTGATCTACCGAGTAGGGTTGGCTAGCGAAGGATTTTCTTGTTCTAGCATATTGAGTTCATTTGATTTGTTTCTTGGTTCTAAGCTGACTAAGGAGATGAATATTAAGTATTCTAATTTGAATTCAAGTCAACTTGACAATGTGTATAATATAAATATAAGGTCAAGTTGAGGATTGAATGTGGAGGTAAATAGAACATTTGAAGACGCTTAGAGGGAGCAAATTAGAAGGATAACTAGAATATCCTTGTGGAGCTGCAAAGATACATTCAATCAGAAAGGATGAAGTATACAAGCCAGAGTTGAGATCTATAATCAGCAATTTAGTTGTATCAGAAATTAGGTCATCTCATTGTTACTTTCTAATCATTGTAATTGTTATCTAAATCTCTTAACAAAGTTAGCTTAACAGTTATTTGTAAATCCTCTAACAAGGTGGCATTTCTAGATTGAAGTGTCTAAAGACCTCTAACGAGGCCACTCCTAGTAGGGTCATTAAATCCTCTAATAGGGTCACACCTAACAGTGTGTTTTGTGACCTTTAATGGGGTTGGCTCCTAAAAGGGCTTACTTTAGAAGAGTGAAAATTGGTAACTAGTTGCAATTGGTGGTTTTTCTCAAATTGGATTTCCACGTTAAATCTTGGTGTCACTTGTGTTCATGCTATTTTGTTTATGTGTATGCAACTAATTTTAAGGTTAATTACATTAAGATCACTATATTCAGTTATTGCCAAGTTATAGTTGATTCTCAGTGCTTGTCAAGTTGCAATATCTACTAGTGTTAACCGAGTGTCTGTGTTTGTCGAGTAACAATAGAATATAGTTTAATAAGATTTTATGTTTTGACTTGTTTTGACATTGAAGGGATCTATGATTAATTTTTGTAGTAACTGATTCGCCCCTCCCTTCTTAGTTACTCCTCTTATACTTCCAACACAAAACAAGATTGTATATGCTATGACAAAGTGTTTTTGCCACTCATGCCAAATGGGGAGATTGTTGATCGCATATTAGTTTTAACAAGGCAGTGACAAAACACTTTGTCATTATCTAGCAAAGACTAGTGAAAGTTGAGTGCATAGTGCATGCTGAGTGAATGGTGTGAGATGACTGAGCAGACTGTGTCGAGCATAAGTTTCCAGACAGTACATGTCAAGTAATATGATAGTTAGTGTCGAGCACTGGTAGGTGTCGAGTAGTCAATTTGTGATGATTCACTCAGGTGCCAAGCCAACAAAAGGTGCTAAGTAAATAGTATGTGTCAAGTGATTCATGTGTCAAGAAATAGTAAGTGCCAAGTTATTCAGGAGCGTAGTATCAACACAAAGAGCACAAAGAAGGTTGAGCATCAGAGCCTATTGATGTCGAGTAACCAATCAATGACATAGTTGTTTGTAATGGCACAAACTACTATGTAAACCATTTTTGGTTGACATAAACTTTATTTTTTTATTATAAGAGATAAGGATTGAGTCATATTATACATCCTAATGAAATGCATGCAACTAGTCAGAAAAGGGAAACAATTAGGTGGCAAGAAGGATCAACCACAGTCATTGAGTATGCCCTAGCCCATCTCCATAATGTCTATTTAAGGAGGTAAAACCTAAGGAGGTTTAAGAATGTATGACAGAGATGAATTTAATAATATAAAAGGCATTCATGGTGGTAAAGATGGCTAAGACAGAGTTACATAATGTAGAATCAGTTTGAGAAGAATGAAGGCAAGCAATGAAAGGTTGGGAAAGATACATTTGATCAGGAGGGTCAAGAAATAAATTGTTAAGAGGATATTTTTCATGAAGTAGCAAGGTGCTAACTGAAGGATTAGGTGTTGAATCATTCTAACAGGTGATACAGAGCAAATATTTTAACAGAGTAGTCTTAACAAGATTTTGTAAATCTCTTAACAAAGTGCTTACTTAATTGTGAGTTGAAATCTTCTAACAAGATGAGACCTAATAGTCTTGTAAGCCTTTAATAGGGAAGAACTTTCATAAGGTAGATCATAGTTTATGATCATAACATTGTAGCCATAATTGGACACACTTTACAACTACAGTAGTGAAGATTTGTGGGTTTCATCCCCACCCCATTTTTACCTTCTCATTGAAGGGTTTTTGGATAATCAATATTTTTTTTATGTTGCTATTTACATTATGCTATGGATGTGATGCATGGTTACTTATTTCATTTTACATGTTAATTTATGAGATGGATGAATGGTGAAAAGTTTTAAGTGTTGATTAACACCCCACTCCCCACCTGCCCACCCTCTCAATACTTACTTTCTCATTGTTACTTCCAACATGGTCTATAAAAAATAAAAGAGTTGATCTTTACAACTCAACTTTTGAAGTTTTAAATTTAGGTCCTCAAATAATTCTTATAGTTGGCTTTGATTAGGGATATGGGTCATGAGGAACATGAAGAATCCAACAATATTTGGTAGAGATTAGTGTCTAGCCATTGGGGAAATAGAATCAACACAAAGTAGAGATCAAGAGACTATTTGTAGAGATGGTGATGGACAAGGGAACACCAAAACACCTAAACTACCAACACCACAAAAAATATAAACCCAAGATGACACCAAGCAACCTAATATACATACAACAAAAACTAAGAGAGCAAAAATTTATTTATAAATATACACAAGTGTGAAGACCTCACCACAAAGAGCTAGAAAGAAAGAGTACTTACACAAGGTCAATATAGGGTGGGATAAGAATTATCCTTTCCTAAATAGCATTCCATATCAAACCCATTTGGAAAACCCTTTATCATTGCAGGTCAAACTAATTATATGTAGGATTTTAGAGAGAAAATATTTAGGCCCAAACAACCACAACTCATCATAGATTTATGATTCTAGCATGGAATCCTTAAGACCATATCCAACCTATGGCTGAAAAAAATAGTGGTCATCATTATTGTAGGTCAAACTAATTATGTGCAGGAGTTTAGAGAGAAAATATTTAGGCCCAAAGAACCATAACTCGTCATAATTTTTTATCCTTCTAGATATCATGGGATCCTTGAGACCATCTCCAACCTATGGCTGAAAAAAAATGTAGGTCATCTTTTCCCAAAGGAAAAATCATATCATTAACTAGATTTATATTTTCAATTTCACCACCTTTAAGAGTCTCCAGCATCTAAAATCTCTTCAACACATAAACAAACTTCATGTAACATAGGGTCAATGTCAACTAGAATAACTTCATCATAATTATTTGCTACAAAGTTTGAAAACCTTCATCTAAAATCAATACATGAGGTGGATCAATACTTGAGTCTTTCCTTTTGGGACTGTAGACACTTAAAATTGTCCTAAACACTATATTAATTTATTTAATATTTCCCTTGACATTGTAATTAATTAATTAATTATTAATTATATTTGTCATATTCTTCTACTTATTTAATTAAATAGGTTCACTTTCCTAAAGTATTTAAATTTAATTTAGATATTCTCACCCTTAATGTGTTAAATTTATTTAATACATGACCCTCCATAAATCCCCTTTTAAATAAATCTCATTTATTTAATTCCCCTCATCTCATTAATTTCTCTAAACCGATGATTAAATTAAATCTTATTTAATTTAGTCTTAAACCTACCCTAAAACCTAGTCTACACCCATCACTTTCATCCTTCTAAGCCTATCCACTATTTAATCCTACTTATTTACCCTAATCACCTTGCTAAACCTCCTCTTAAGCCTAAGTGTGTGCTCACACATGTGAGGAAGCCTCACATTTTGCACACCCCTCACACTTCTCACACCTCTTATACCTTTGTCCCCCACTCATTTCTTCAAGTTTTCTCACACATGTGTGAGAAAACTTTGAATGTTATCCATATGCATGACTTGCTTACATGTCTCCCTTGTGACACCTATGTGGATGCCACATAGATGCCATCTCCCCAAGGCCTCTCTCAAGCCTATAAATAGAGCCCTTGTCTCAAGCATTGATCATCTCCCTCATTTGCATTATTATCATGCTAGTTTGAATTTAGAGCTTTCATAGTGATTTTTCATATTGTGTACTAATCTTTGGTAGTTGATAGCTTGCATTTACATTTTCATTGTTAGATTAGCTTTGTTTCTTACATTTCTATGTTCATTTAATCTTGCATATTAGCTTAGTTTTCTTTCTTGCATCCATATCCATATCCTTGAATACTCTCAAGCATGGTTACTTTCATAGCCATTGTTTGAGGTGTTCTCCATTCATTTAGCATAAGATCATTATCATGCTTGCATTTCCATATCAAGAGGTTCAAGATAGTTGTGTTTTGGGAGGGCACACCAACATCCCTCCAATCTAAACACACCAACAAGGCCTCTCATGGGTGCCTTTGTTGAGCTGTTTGATGTTTCTTGATGACCATATCTTTTGGTTGCTTGGAGTTGCAAAACTCAAGCAAGTGTTAGTTAGACTTTGTTTTACTTTGAATGCTTGGTATATCTATTATGTCTAACATTTTCTTGTTCACTCTTGCTTCCAATAGGTAGGATTTCCTACATATAGGGACTTTCTTTCTTGATTACTGATAAGAATTCATTAATAATCTCTACCTATGTAGAGAAGCACCATCCAAGTAGGTCGATAATGGTGGGGGCTACAATATATTAACATTCCTATCATCATTAAGCTCTGGATTCATCTTACATTTTCTCTTTCCTTCTAAGTCATTAGAATCTAGAAAGATTTCAGATGGTCATAAATTAATTTTACCTTCACCACAAGGGTTTGGGATGGATTCTAAAACAATTTGATTAGAAGAGCTATATTCCACCTCGAGCCGAGTAAAGTGATAGAATTTGAATTATGATTGTAAATAAGGATAAAAGAATTTATTCTCAAACTTTCTTAAAGAGGAGGAATCTTTAGCAGTCATAAACTCAAGAGAAAGAGAGAACTAAGAAAAATATTTTTCACTTACATCATTCTTTATTGTTGGAGCTCAGTCCCTTCAAGTCTACACCATTTCTTTCCTAGTGGATAAGAAGAACTTTTCATTCACTTATCCTTCATAAGGAATTCTTCCCTAGATGTCTAACAACCCTTGGAGCTGCAATAATTCAACTAAGTCTTTGACACACTCTCTACTTACTTTAGATAATTCCTTTCTGAGTAGATTTTCATAAATAAAGGACTCTTTTCCTAGGCAAGATTATGAAGTTTTTATTGGAGCATATCTTTCTTCAATGGTTGGAAAGAACTAAGGCATTACTTCTTCCTCACTAGACAAGGTGTTTGTTGAAACTTCTAATGAATCTTAAGCCTATAAGAGTTGGAGAACTTGATCCCCACCTTGCTCCGTATTCATTTTAGGATTTATCTTTCTAAGAGAAGAAAGCAAATTCTCATGAATTGATAGGGAATCATAGAGATAAAATAGAGGATTTTCCCTAATCATGGTATCTTCATAAAACCCTATAGGAAGATACAATGCCTTAATCTCACCCCAAGAAATTATTGTTAGAAATAGGAAATACTGAGAGAGGGGGCGAATTAGTATTCTATAAACTTTTGTCACCAATTGGATATTATTAATTAGTTTGACTCATGCATAAGAAAGTAAACAAGTAATGATGAATAGTAATTGTAATCATGCATAGAGAGATCTCATAACACCATATTTTGTTAAATAGGGAAACCCTAGCCAAGGGAAAACCCCGGTGGGGATGATACCCACAAGATGTTGTACTAATATAAATGTTCCTTGTTAGAGGATGGACCCTGTTAGGAGTCTATAAAAACATTCAGTATATATGAGTCCCTGTTAGGAGATTTCAACCCTATTAGGATTGTGGTGAAATGTGTGCAAGAAGAGCTCACTGCCCAAACATGCACTTTCAATTACAAGAAGAACTCACTTCCAAAACATGCACTTTCAATTACAAGAAGAGCTCACTTCCCAAACAAGTAATTAAAGTTCCTTGAATATAGAAGTAGATGATGTACCTTCTTATAGCTGATCTTTGACCTCATCTTGATCTCGTATCACAAAATTAGGTTATCAAAAACTTGCTTCTACATATGATACAAAACTTCACATTCACAACTTTCGCATGTTACTTCATAATAATCTCACAAGATGTCTTTGCATAAATACCATGCCTTTTCACAAATTTCTGCTAGGTCGGCTAAGACCAAAATAAACTTTCCAATATAGAGTAAACATCTAGGATGTCATCCCTAATTGTTCAAGTAATTATTTTGTAAACAAAATAGTTCCTTTACATTTAATTACATTGTCTTCTAGATCTTACATATCTCTTTTGTAATGTCTATACTGATATCTAAGGTTATACACATCATCATCAACATGTATAATATCTCCAAATATCTTCTCTCTCAACAATAACATCATATAAACAAGTTATACATAAATATGTTAGCATGAATGTTGATGCTATGAGGGAGTAGTGTTGAATAATGTTATGACTATGTTTTTCCTTGATGACAACATAGCAATAAGGTTGTAGAAGATTGATAGAGCAGCAAACTGAGAATTATGTGTTAAATACATCACACTGCATATCTACCTATGCACAATTACCAGCATATACTATAGCATTTATTTGACATGTGGGTGAGTGTGCAAAACCTAAGTCAACAGCGTACAAAAGATATTAATGATTTACAAAGAACCGCAGGGAAACAGAACATTGAGAAAATAGTTTCTACTGTATGATCAATATAGCATATTGTGTTTGGAATGAAGGATTGTGTAGTTAACTGGAGGAAGTATACTAACCACTGATAAAGTTAGCAAGTGTACAGATACAGAAGTCACATGTGTGGAAGTTTGTGTATAACTGTGATCCGACAACATTAATTAAATGTGTATTTCATGGAGCCGACTCAAGGAATTAATGTTAAGTGTATGGAGCCAACTCAAGGAATTAATATTGAGTTTGGTATAAAGGAAAGATGTTTTCCACACCATTATTGTGATAAAAAAGTAAAGAGAAGAGTTGCAAATTGTGAAGTAAAAGAGAAGAGTAATCTGTTAATGTGTGTAAGCGACCTTAAGGGTTACTGATGAGTTCTAGATCTGTTTGTATGGTCTAAAGGTGAAGAAGTCCAACATATTGGATAGAGGAAGAGAAAAGAGATTGTTTCACATCTATTATTCTGAATGGATAGTACCGAGATCAATTGGACAGTGGGTTCATTGATCTAATCCTAAAGATGTTTGGTTAGTGGGTTTAGCTACCTTCTACAACTCCTAACAGGGATTCAAAGTCTCCTAACAAGGACTTTTTGTACTAAGTATTGTAACAGACTCCTAACAGGGTCCATCCTCTAACAATGAATATTCAAATTAGTACATTATATTTGTGGGTATCATTCCCACTGGGGTTTTCCCTCTGATCAATGGTTTCCCTAGTCAACATATCTGGTGTATTTGTGTATGCACATTTCTTTATGGTTGTTTTTTTCTTTGGTTGATTAAGTAAGAATTATTGATGTATAACTGATTCACCCCACCACCCCCCCCCCCCCCCCCCTCTCTTAGTTGTATTGGAGGACTATTATTTCTAACAATTGGCATTAGAGCATTAGGTCCTTGAAAGAAAGTTTAATAACTTTGGGAGATCCATGGCAAATGTGTTTAGGAAGGAAAGTCCTATATTTGATGGCACAAACTACAATAGCTAAAAGGATAAAATGAAGACTCATCTCTTGTGCATGGGTCCAAGATATTGGCTTGTGACCAAGACTTCTAAGAACATTGCAGAAGAAGACAATCTTGAAACTTGCACCGAGGAATAGAGAGAAGTGTTTATGTGCAACATAAGGGCAAGAGAGAAAATACTGTCAACATTACCTAAAAGTGAGTACAGCTAGGTAAAGCTACTCAAAACATCTCATGAAATTTGGAAAACTTTAAAAGCTAATTATGAAGGTGATACACATGCAAAAAGGGTTAGATTTCAAAATTTGTATTGCACAGTTCAAGATGCTAGAATGACAGAAGATGAATATGAAAAAAGCTATTTTGGGAGAATATCTAAGATTATTGCAGGAATCACATCTCATGATGAAAATAAATCTGATGATGAAGTGATATAGAAGATCTTGAAAGGTTTGACACCACCTTTCAAATCAGTAGCTCAAATGATTGAACTGATGATACCCTGTACTATTAATTTTACCAAAGAGACATTGCTTGGTAGATTGCAAGCTACATAATTTGACCTAAAATAATATGGAGAATTGGAAAAAGTTAAGACAACATTCAGTGCATTAAACATCAAACCTCGTTTAGCAAGGAGCACAAAAGTGTAGGAAGACATTGCTAGCAGCAACAAATCCATTAAAGAAAAGATCCAAGAAGAGTGGCTCTTCTTGTGGAAAGAGAAAAAGGTGGTAAGAATATCTTTAAATGTTGGACTTTTGATGAGTATGGTCATTATGCATCTAACATCTAAGTGTCCTAAAAGAGAAAGAAAGTTTAAGGGAAGGTTCAAATCTAGAAGACCTAGAAATTGTTTATATGCTAATGAAGAAGAAGAAGAAGAAGAGGAATCTGATCAAAACTTGAGTAAAGATGAATTAGGATTTGTAGCTATAAAAGAGGATGATCTTGATAGAGAAATAAGAGAAGAAATTTTGCTAATCTCACAAGTTGAAAAAAAATATTGGATCATTGATAGTGGTTGTTCACATCATATGACTAGTGACATAAGCAAGTTTGTCAAATTTAGAAGCCAGGATGGAGGAATTGTCAGAGTAGGGAATAATGTAGCTTGTCATATTATAGGAATTGGATCTATAACACTTGATGGTAAAACATACACTGATGATGCTTATTTTTTTGATGGACTAAAGCATAACTTGTTGAGTGTTGGACAGCTTATGGACAAAGGCTATCAACTGCAGTTTGGTAATGACACATGCATTATCAAGAATAAGGAAGGAAAACTACTTGGCACTGGCACAAAACTAGAGGTAATTTATTTTAGTTAGACTTTAGTGAGATAACATGTTTTATAGCAAAGATTGACAATAGTTGGTTATGGCACATAAGATTTTGTCATATTAACTTTGATAACATTGTTAAGGCCAATAATACACTTGTTGTAAGAGATTTACCCAAGATCACTAAGCCCATTGACATTATTTGTAAGGAATGTATTTTGGCTAAGAAAAAGAGAGTCTCATTTCCTAGCAAGAAGTTTTGTACTAAACAAAAGCTAGAACTAGTTCATATAGATCTGAGTGGTCCTACAAGAACAAGAGGATTCTATGGAGAAAGGTACTTTATGTTTTTTGTTGATGACTTCACTAGAATGAGGTGGGTAGCCTTTCTTAAAGAAAAATTAAAGGCATTTGAGAAATTCAAGATATTTAAGAAAAAAGTTGAGAATGAAACTGGAGTTAAAACCAAATGCTTAAGATCAGATAGAGGAGGAGAATTCACCTCTAGAGAATTCAATATATTTTGTGAAGAGTATGGCATTAGGATACAATTATCTTCACCCCATATACCTAAACATAATGGGATTGCTAAAAGAGGAAACAAATCAATTGTTGAAGCAGCAAGAGATATGCTATTTGAGAATGATGTACCAAAGATCTTTTGGAGAGAAGTCATCAATACAATAGTATACACACTAAACAGAGTGCAGATTACAAAAGGTATGGACAATACACCCTATGAATTATGGTTTGGTCACTCACCATCAGTTAAGTACTTTAGAATATTTGGAAGCAAATGTTACATCAAAAGAGATGATGATATTGGTAAATTTGATCCAAGGAGTGATGAAGGTATGTTTCTTGGTTATTCATTGAAAAGTAAAGCTTACATATGTTTCAACTATAGAACAAAAACTATAGTAGAGTGTGCAAATGTTAAAATTGATGAAAAGTTCGGTACCAAGGAAAAGATAATGGATTGCAACTCTAATGAAGATGATTACTCCAAAATGACTAACATAAATAATGAATTATTTTTCAAGACTAATAATGACATGTAGAATAATGTGCAAATTGAAGATATGAGAGAAAATTAGAGTGCAGTACTAGAAATAAGAATTGAAGCAACAACTCCTACTCTAAACAAGAACTTGATAAGAAACAATTATGTAGATCAGATAATAGGGAGTAAGGAAAAAGGGGTCATAACAAGGAACAAAATTAATGAAGAACTATCTAATATCTCAAGTAGAACCAAGAAGCGTAGATGAAGCAATCAAAGATTATTATTGGAAAGAAGCAATGAAGGAAGAACTCTAACAGATAATCAAAAATAATACATGGGAATTAGTTCCTAGACCTAAGGATAAAAATGCGATTGGCACTAAATGGGTATTTAGAAATAAAATGAATGAACAAGGAGAAGTAATAAGAAACAAAGCAAGACTTGTATGCAAAAGGTTACTCTCAGCAAGAAGGAATTGATTATGAAGAGACATATGGAACTGTAGCAAGAATGGAAGCAGTCGGAATGTTTCTAGCATATGTAGCAAACAAGAATTTCAAGGTACATCAGATGGATGTTAAGTCAGCATTCTTAAATGGAGAACTTGAAGAAGAAGTTTACATTGAGTAAACAGAGGGTTTTCCTTTAATTGAAGAAAAGAATATGGTTTGCAGACTAAAGAAAACATTGTATGGATTAAAACAAGCACCAAGAACCTGGTATGCAAGGTTGGACAAATACTTAGCAAAGCTTGGATTTTCTAAAGGAACAATAGATGGTAACTTGTGCTTGAAAAAAATAGAAGATGACTTGCTAATAATCATTGTATTTGTTGATGATATCATTTTTGGTGGAAATGATGAAGCCAGTAACAATTTCTTAGAAGACATGAAGAATGAATTTGAAATGAGCATGATAGGTGAAATAAAAAATTTCTTGGGATTAAAGATTGTTCAGAACAAAGAAGGTATCTTTATCTCATAGACCAAGTACTTCAAAGAGTTTTTGAAAAGATTTGGTCTAGAAAATTGTAAACTTGTTGGGACTCCTATGGTAACTGGCCATAAGTTATCAAGCAAAGATAAGATGCCTATTTTTGAACAAAAGAAGTATAGATCCATGATTGAAGGATTGAAATATCTGACTCATAGTGGACTAGATATAACTAGTGCAGCTAGAATTGTAGCAAGATTTCAAGTTGATCCTAAAGAATATCACTATGCAGTAGTAAAAAGAATATTCAGATATCTGAAAAGAACATTAGATTATGGTATTTGGTATGACAGAAACAATGACTTTACTCTTTGCACTTATATAGATGTTGATTGGGCAGAGACAAGGATGATAGTAAAAGCACTAGTGGAGGATCATTTTCCTTGGAGGAAGACTAGTTTCTTGGCTCTATAAGAAGCAATATTGTACCTCACAAAGTAGTACAAAGGTAGAGTATGTTGTAGCAAAAAACAACTGTAATCAAGTCATGTAGATGAAGCAAATGATCAAGGATATTGGAATAACATTCATAGAACCTATTATCATTTACTGTGATAACACAAGTATAGTCAACATGTCTAAGAATCCTATTTTGCATTCTAAAACAAAGCACGTCACAATAAAGTATCATGTGTTGAAAGAGAGAGTTGCAAAGAAAGAAATCATATTAGAGTACATCAACACTAAGGAACAAATTGCAGACATTTTCACAAAGGCTTTACCAAAGGATACATTTGAGTACCTGAAAGGTATGCTTGGGGTTATGCCCCTACCCTACCTAGCTTAGAGTAGAAGATGCAAAAGTGCATCGATCTAGGGTACATAGCACCATTGTTAGACTGGACTGAATGATGATGCCTCCTTAATGGGGGAGTATCTGTGATGAAAAGAGTCAATCAAGGACTCTTGGCAATTGGTAATTGGTATGCAACAATGTCTTTTGACACTTGTATTATTTATAGAATGATATGCAAAAATTTTAAATTAACAAATTGGCTTATGGTTGTGCTAATAGATTGTTATTAATTCAAATTGTGTACTACCCTTGACATTGATGTCAATGGGGGAGAGAGAGTGATATGAAAAACATTAGAGAGAGTTTTGCTAGAGAGTGATATGAAAAATGAAAAACATTAGAGAGACTTTTATTGCAATAAAATATTTGCATAAAGATTTGAGTGATAAAAAAAAATTTATAAAAATTTTTTTATAGGTATTCTTGGAGCTAGATGTTTTTCATCTATGTTACCATCAATGCCAAAGGGGGAGATTGTTAGCATGAATGTTGATCCTATGGGGGAGTAGTGTAGAATAATGTTATGACTGTGTTTGTCATTGATGACAACATAGCAATAACATTGCAGAAGATTGATATAGCAGCAAATTGAGAATTATGTGTTAAAGTCATCACTGTGAGGCCTCATCCTGGCCCATCATAGCATATCATAGCAGTTCATTTGCATTTTACATACCTTGTCACAGAATATCATAGTAGTTTATTTACATTTTAGATACTTTATATTTTGCATTACAGATACTTTATATTTTGAGACTTTGTTATATGTTAGACTATTTTGGACTATTACTCAGACTATTGGATACTATGGGACACTTTATTTTATGGTAATCGTTCATGATGTTAGAACTTATTTATGATGCTTGATGATTAGTTACGTTCATGTACTTGGTTGGTTAGTTTATTAATGAGTAGGAAGTTATATTTGAATATAAATGTTAGATGGATTATATATATATATATATATATATATATATATATATATATATATATATATATATATATATATATATATATATATATATATATATATATATATATATATATATATATATATATATATATATATATATATATATATATATATATATATATATATATATATATATATATATATATATATATGAAAATTATGAAATGTACAAAAGAGTCATGTGATGGTTAGTTCGATAATGGTAGTATTATATATGCACAATGTTTAGAAATGGAAAAATGTTATTCAATTGAGAATGCCTTATTTTTTGATTCAATTATGAATATAGAATTCATTAAGGATTTATATATATGCATATGTTTTATTTATCTTGGACTACTAATATTTGTTTTGAGTGTGTAGGAAATAACCATGGTAAAATGGAGAACTAAGACTATACCTTTGTATTAACTGAGATTTCCAAGGTTAGATCTAATGAAGAGATCTTAACCTCGTTGTTAAGTATTTTACTCTGTGAACGTGATGTGAATGGATGTTTAAAATTAGGTTTCTTTTTTTTGTGAAAATTGATTTGCCACTCATAATGTTAAATGTGTATTTTATAGTGTAACTTGACACTTGTGTTGTTATGTGTTAAGCGGCAAGTCAGGTTGTGATATTGGCAAAAGACACCCAACCTTATTCCTAACTAGTTAGAAATGTTTTAAGTTTTCATCCCCTTGCATAAAATATCTTATAAAGGTTTAAATTGAGTTAAATTTTGGATTTCAAGTTTGCGGTGACTTTAGAGGGCTTTGTTTGAGTCTTAGAGTGTTCTTTTAGTGAAATTAAGTTACCTACATGTTAGTACTATATGTTAGGGCTTTAATTTTGGCTTTATTGGAGTTAAAATCTCTTTTCTAACACTCATAAAATTCCATTTTTTAAGTATTGCGAAAATGAAAGAAGTCTTACCCAAATTCCTACCTTATCTCCAGTGAGATAATAATTCCAAAAAAATAGGGAAACTTAGGTGGAGTTGAAGTGGTTGTTCCCTTTTATGATGGAGAAAAATTAGGAATGTTCTTCTTTTAGAGGGAAATTGGAAAATAGGTTTTCATTCACCCACTCTCTAGTTTTAGAGATTTTTAGTTTTGGAGAATGGATTGAAGGAAGGATAGAGGGCTCTTCTCAAATCGGGTCATTTACCATAGCTTGGAGAAAGATTGGAGCTTTTGCCATGTTTTGGAAATTATGTGTTGCATTGTTTTTCTGAATATAAAATGTGTAAATTTTTCTACAGATGCATATGTGTGTTGTTCATTGTCCCTGTTGTATTGCTGGATGTGGTTGAATTTTCTATTGCCTTATTTTCATTTGATTTTTGAGAGTATGATGTTATGGGTGTGGAAGGACATCACTCACCCATGGGAGGGAAGAAGTGGCCTTTAGGGTGAAGGGGTTAGTTGGGCCTATCCTCTGAGTGCAAAGTCTCTTCCCTAGAAGGAAGAGGGATAAGCATGTAGTATGGGCTACATGTGCCACTACTTTGTTATGCACTTTGATGGTGATAAGGAGAGCATGTGTCAGTACTTTGTTATGCATTTTGGGGGTGATAAGGGGAGAAGTATTGTGAGAGTTGGTATTTATTTTGTATGCCTTGTGAAGGCAGATTTGATTTTTCTATACTTGGCTTCTCATCGTGGTTTTAGGCACACCTTCACCCATTCTATTGGTTCATCTGGTAGCCTACTGTGTAAGCTCAAAAAAAGGGTGTTAAATTTTGTATCTTGTATTGTTGATTTATATGTGTGTGTTTGATTGTTACCCGGTTGGTCTTGGTTCTCCAAGCTCGGTGGGTGGTCTCTTAGAGACCTAGGCTGGGAGGTGAGCTCTCCATGGTTTACATGGTCATTTTGTATAGGTTTTCTAAAATGGATGTGTGTGAAGAAAAGCTTGGAAGATTTTTCACCTTCTTTTGGAGATTTGAAGATGTTTTGTTATGGACATTTGTAAAAGTTATGTTTTGTAAAAGATCAGAAGTAGATCTTCTTGTAAATTGTAAATTGATGTAAGGATCCAAAAGTGATTGTAATATTTGAAAGGAATTTTTTTTTATACTGTGAATTGTTGGAATATTTAAATATGGAAAGAGTACTTTTGAGGGGGGGGGGGGGGGGGTGTGTTGAATCAGAAGTACCACACTTTATCCAATAAAACTTCTAGGTGAAAGTAAATTGCATGCATGTATGTACATAAAGTAAACATGAAGCTAAACACATGCATTAATAACACTTAACACTGGAATTTGGTAACCCAGAAACCCTCCAGGAATAAGAAGGTAAAACTGGGGTGGGGATGATAACCCACAAAAATTACTGCAGCAATATTGTTTAACCACTTCTGATGGTCTACCCTGTTAAAGGCTTTACACTGTATCAATAGTGACCTGGTTAGAGGATTTACAAACACTTAACATGAAGTGTCACCCTGTTAAAGGATTTAATCACCTATTCAAAGGATCTATGAAATAGATGTTAAGCTAGCCTATCACCATAGGATTTTCATTCTAATACAATGGCTAGAAAGTATTAGGTATAATGAACCTGATTGTTTGCAATCCTTGATTGCTGAATGCAGGCTCTGTTCCGCTTTGTCTGATCTTGATCCTTTGTGATCTGATAACTTTCGCTTCTGAAAATAGATTACCTTTCATACCCTCGTCCATCCACTCATTATCATATATATTTACAAATGAAATTTCGTCTTCCTTATAAAGACATTTGAGGATTTAGGGTTAGGTATGGATCTACAATCCATATTCAATCTTCATTTTTCGCTTATTGTTTGCACTTCTTCTATTGGTTGCATGCCTTTATCATTTTTGTTATTGGCTGCATGTAGATTGCATAGGAAGGATAAAAGATTTGATCTTATCATTAAATCCTTCGATATTTACCTCACGTCAGCTGTAAAAATGATTTACATCATAATATGTGCAAGTACAGATTCCTATGCTCATATCCTGAGTTACTCAGCTCCTAAAGCATTCCTGATGCTCAGCACATGCTATTTTCTAGATTACTCGTCACTTACACAAAACTGTATCACTCGGCACTTTATGCTACTCGGCACTTGATATCACTCAGCATCTGTTCTTCACTCGGCATCTAAACTTTGCTCGGCATCTAAACTTTACTCGACATCTAAACATTACTCAGTACCTGATCTTCACTCGGCATCTGAAAGTTGCACGACACCTAAATACCTTCCTGACTAGGCTTATGTTGTGCCTCGGCTTACATGGTGTACTCGGCTTACATGGTGTAGCATGTGATTAAGTGTGTTGGCACTCAATTGTCAAAAACCATTATGAGGGTAACAGTGAATATATTTTAGTTTTAATATTTCTTAAACTATTTCCAAGAATTAAAATGGAATATTATTATAGTGTGTGTCTTGTTCAAGAAAAGAAAATATTGTGTATGTGTGTGTCTTGTCCAAGAAAAGAAAAAAATTGGGCATGACAATCACATTGCATATCTACCTATGTGTAGTTATCAGCATATACTACAACATGTATTTGACATGTGGGAGAGTGCGCAGAATCTAAGTCAACAACATACAGAAGATATTAATAATTTACAGAGAACCATAAGGAAACAAAGTATTGGGAAAACAATTTATATTGTATGATCAATATAGCACATTATGTTTGGAATGAAGGGTTGTGTAGTTAACTGGAGGAAGTATACTAACCACTGATGATTTCAGAAAGTGCATAGGTATGGAAGTTGCATGTGTGGAAGTTTGTGTATAACTATGAGCCGACAACATTAAATGTATATTTCATGGAGCCAACTCAAGGAATTAATGTTAAGTGTATGGAGCCGACTCAAAGAATTAATATTGAGTGTGGTATAAAGGAAAAAAAATTTCCACCCATAATTATGATCGAAAAGTAAAGAGAATACTTGCAAATTACAAAGTAGAAGAGTAGAGTAATTTGCTAATGCATGTAAGTGACCTTAAGGGTTACTAATGAGTTTCAGATCTATTTGTATGATCTGAACATGAAGAAGTCTAACGTAGGGGATAGAGAAAGAGAAAAGAGATTGTTTTACATCTATTATTCTAAATGGAATAGTACTAAGATCAATTGGACAGTGGGTTCATTGATCTGATCTTGAAGTTATTTGGACAGTGGGTTTAGCTACCTTCTACAACTCCTAATAGGGTTGGAATCTCCTAATAGGGATTCAAAGTCTCCTAACAGGGACTCTTTGTACTAAGTATTATAATAGACTCCTAAAAAAGTCCATCCTCTAACAAGGAATATTCAAATTAGTACATTACTTTTGTGGGCATCATTCCCACCTGGGTTTTCCCTCTGATCAAGGGTTTCCCTAGTCAACATATCTAGTGTTTTTGTGTATGCACACATATTTATGATTATTTTTTTCTTTGGTTGATTAAGTAAGAATTATTGATATATAATTGATTAACCCCCCACCCCCCTCCTACCTCAATTATATTGGAGGACTGCTATTTCTAACAAAATCAATACATTGTTGTAAACCATGTCCATACTTAGACAATTTTCTAAGTACCAAAAAGCTAAGTATCTTTATTTCTGAGGTTTACTATAAGCATGTACATCATGTGTTTCTAGTAATGACAACATTTACATATCTACATATAGCCAATTATCAATAATCTCCCCCTTTGGCATTGATGGCAACAAAATAGGAAAATTGGCTAAGTATCAAAAACTTTACCAAAACTTACAACATTACTATACTTACTATCTATTACAAATAGTTCATCTTACAAATGCTCCCCCTTTTGACATGACTACAAATAAATAACTTACAATTTTCTTATACAACTTCTCCCCCTTTGACATCAATGATATAGGTCAAAATTTCCAGAAATAAATTGTCAAATGTTTTTGCTAACTGCTGTCAAAAACTGTCAATTTTTTTTGCCTTGCTGCCTCCAGCTGGTATCATCTTCATACAGTCATCAAAATTTGCCTTTAGACTATCCATACCTTTCTCCCATGTGTCCTTGACTACTTTAGTAGTAGTGAGAATTTCACATAAGGCATATGATGCAATCTCAACTAAATTAAGGTTGGAGTATATAAAATTGGAATAAGTATCCTTTGCTTTAATGCATTCCTCCAGTTGTCTCTCAATGGTTGATAGTTTCAGAGTTATAGATTCTCTAAAATCTGATAATCTTCTCAAAATTAGCTCTTTCTCAACTTGTAGTTTTTTTATGTTAGTGAGAACACTGGAAACTTGTCCTTCAAAATCATCAACTCTACTAGAGGGTTGATGTATATGACTTGTCAGAGCTTCTAGCTCACTTAGCTTCTCTTCCATCTTATTGTCACAAACTTTAGTCAACTTGTGAGATAAAGTAGATTTTATGTACAAGTACCTTTCCATCTTTTTGACATCTTTGGAGTTCCTTGATATAAGTATCAAGACTCATCAAATCATTCTTCATGTTCTGACAAACAATGCTAAAAAGATTAGCATCATGGGAGATTTGTGCCTTAGACTATGCAACATTCAACAAATTGGTTAATTCATCATCAAATGATTTTAGTATTGCTTTGGCTCTCTATTTGGGGTATACCTCTATATATTTGGCTGCCTGAGTGTTGTGCAATCTATTAGTCACCTCCATTAATGCTCTTTGTAGACTCTTGACTTTCTTGTTCTTCTCAATTAATTTTTCAAAGATGAGATCAAGTTAGATTGATCATCATCATCACCTGCAAGGTCGGTGAGAGATAGTGGAGTGGATGAGCTAGATGCTTTAGTCTCATCTTCCTTTTGCTTCTTCTCTATTGCCTCCCTTTATTTTATCTCTTCTCCTTCCTTCTCTTTTTCTTTCCTTTCCTCTTTCTTTTCTTCTTCTAGCTTCTTTTGTTTTTCTTTTGCTCTCCTCTTTTGCCTTTTATCCTCCTCAGTCAATTTCAGCTTGGCTTCTTCAATACTTTTCTTTTCTTCTTCTAACTACCTTTTCTCTTCCTCAATCAGTTTTAACTGATCTTGAATGTTTTTAGAATGGGACACAAGTTGATTAAAAGGATCATCTTCAATACTAATATTAATATTAGTTTGATCAATTTTCATTGTATCACCACTTATTGATACTTCCAAAGTTTTCTCTATTGTGGTAGGTGTTTCCTTTAGATCAATCATCATCATCTTCCTCACTGGAGTCTTCAATTGTCAACAATGTTGTCTTCCTCTTCTCAGGTTCAGTAGCTAGTTGCTTAACTCTCTTTGATTTATGAATCTCAACTTATACTAACCTTTCATACTTCATTTTGGGTTCACTAGTTTGCTTGGCTAATATAGCAGCATGTGGGATGCTCTGCTTTGCAAGAGTTATTGCAATGGATACATCTGATGCTTTCCCAACTGATAGAGGTATCACATACATCACACCTTGTTCACTAGTTTTCTTTAGTTTGGAGATAGTTTGTTTAACTACCTGTGATTCTTCTTCTGACATACCAACCTCAATTAATGCTTTCTTCATCATAGTCTCAACCTTCTTATGAGATGCTTTGTCTAAAGATGCCTTGTAAGCTGACTGAGTTATCTCCTCATATGTTCAAAATCTGTAAGATGCTTTGTCCTTTCTAAAGTTCAACAATAGATCAATCTAACCAATAGCTACATCATCATTCAATTCATAACGTAAGGGTTCAAAAATTGTTTTCTTGGTCCTATTGCTTCAACATAAGTTAGGTCTGTATCTACCATAAAAACATGTCATCCTTAAATTTTTTGACAATTGCAGGTACAATTATGAATGTCTTTTTCATTTCATTCTAGAATGTTCTCATAATCAAATTGCCACTATCCAAAATTTTATCTATAGGATGCCTTCTGCATACATCTGTTATCTTATTCATAGTACATCTTTCACTGCTCATAATCTATATAACTAATAGAAATGTAAATCTTTTAAGTACATGAAAGAAAATGTGATTAATTAGTGACTAAAATATGAATACATCATTCCTAGTTCTCTTAATCTTCTCCATATTCTCAAGGAGTTGCACTCTCAAAATCTCACTCAAATTCACTTGTTCTTTCTCAACACAAATCTTGTAGGCTACATAGATAAATATTCTTGGCAACTCATCACTCTTAGAACTTGTGCAAATAGAATATGCAATGGTTCTACTCAAGAATATCACATCATGTTGTCTGATGGTGTTGATCATCATTGCCTTTCCATTATAAATGACCTTAGTATAACTTTCAACCTTTTTCTTAACTAATTTTTCACCAATAGGTACACTACCTTGTTTGCTAAGGCTAGTAACCTCATGAATAAGGTTGATTGAAATGTCAACTACATTATCTCCCATCCATAACTTTCCATTATGAATTTTGCTTAATATAATTTGAGTCCATTCTTCATTATCAAGTTCATAGTATAAATGATATCTAAATAAGTCTAAATCCTTCAGATGTTCAAATCTGGGCTTCTCAGTCATATCATGCTTGAAAATAATTTCCATATCATTGTTCATAAATTCACTTCCAATAGTTTCAAACTTGCTAGACAAATAACTTCCTACGTCTTCCAAATATACTATGTTGTTCAGAGTTGTTGACTGAGTCAAATTAAGGTTTCCTTCTAAGGGTTTCATAGGGGCAACCTTCAATTTGGGTCTCTCAATATCCTCAACATTATGAATTACTTTCATATCCATGAGTTCACCAAATATAAATTTATCGAAGAAATTCTGTGCAAAAAATGATAAAATGCCTTTTTTTAGAGTATGTTTTTGCTCGAAATCACTTTTGAGTGCTCTAAGCTTCTAAGATGATCACAATGTGGAAATAATCAATTTCATACTCTATTTATCCAACTTGAACTTGCATTAATTGCATACTTTTGCTAAATTGAAAAAGCTATTAATTTCATTCTGAAATCAAATATCTTCTCAAAATCATTTGTCCAATCTTCAATGCTACCTGAAGTTAATCATAACTTCCTTTCATCATTACAATTCTCCACAAAAATTCTCTCTATGAAATTTGTTGTGAAAACATAGATTCCAGCTTTTGTCATAGAATAAACTTTCTTTGTTGAAACAGTAACTCTTGTTTCTTTCGTAACTTGTTTTGATAAGCTCCAAATTGCAAGCAAGCTTAGCTACAATCTAAACTCATCTAGATACATCTTATCTCAACCTTTCTACTCATAGTTTGGTCTCTAAATGAAGTTTCAAATTCTGGTGTTGTGAACAAGCTTAATTGAACTTGGTTGAATCAAACTTGATTCTTGACTTCAATCTTCATTTTTCAATATTAATTGAGTTTTTTTTAAATCCAATAATTAATTCCTTTACAAATGTCTCATCAGGTTCTTCTCAAAGTTCACTAACTACATTTGTTTAATCTTCATTATCTGTCTTAGTTCCGGAGTTACTTTCATGATTCCTTCTATCATCTTCAAAGTTTCTTCCATTGTTGCTTTTGTTTTCGAATTTTCTTCCATTGTTGCTTCTTTCTATTCCACAATACTTCACTATATATCTAAAGTTGTTGCATGACTGACATACTAGGGTTCTGCTTCTAGGATTATGTTGATCAATAGGTGCTTGAAAATTCTGGGCTCTATGTCCAAAGTTGTTACACTTATAACACAATATCTGCTTTCTTTCTTCATAAGGTCTTCTTTCTCTTGATTTCCTCTCATTAGATCTTCTTCTATCCGCAAGGTTAGTATTTCTAGACATTATACTATTCCTTTTATCATTATCATACATAGGCTTCTTACAATCAATTGCTTTATGACCAATACCATAACAATTATGACAATCAAAATTTGTAATATGATTAAATGACTTATTTGTACAATCTCTTTTCATATGACCTATTCAATTACATAAAAAACACTTACCTTGAAATTCATACCTGGTTTCCTTAGGAGATTCCACTTGCTTAGGTTCATCCAATTTCTCTGTTTCCTTCTCTTGTCCAACTTCTTTACATTTATCAGAAGATTGATCAGATTCAATCTTATCATCAAATTTATCTTTTCTTTTCAGATATGATCCACTTTTAGGTTTCTTCATAGACATGTTAAAGAAGTAACCAATACCAATCTTATAATAGGTAGGTCTTTGTATTGACATTGATTAATCAAGATTTTGAAGTTGTATCTTGTTTTTAGTTAGTTTGCCTTTCACAATAGTGTTGTACTTGTGAAGTTCTTCACGATCTGCTTTTAATGTTTCAAATTCAAATGTCCTTTTTGCTAGATTCACCCTAAGATCTGAATTTTTAGTCTTCAAATCATATTCAACTTTAGCAGGATCATTCTTCAAACTCAAATTTAGATTGGTAATCTTCAATTCATGCTTCAAGATCTTATACTCTATTTTTAGTTTTAAATATTTATCATCACTAGTTTTAGATTTAGTAGATTCGGGCTTTTATTTGAGATGTTCAATCTTGTCCTTTAGTTGTCCAATGTTTACTTTGGAGTCTTCATATCTATCTTTCAGCTTATCTCTTTCTTTAGTAAGGAGATCAATTTGTTCAAGTGCCTCTTCAAGGTTCTTCATCAACTATTCCATATCCATAGGGATCTTACTCAAGTTTTAAGCCTCTTGTGAGTAGTTGAGCTCTGATACCAATTGTTAAAAATAGAGATTGCGGGGGGAGGGGGGTTGAATCAGTATTCTACAAACTTCTGTCACCAAATAAATATTATTAATTACTTTGAGGCATGCATAAGAAATTAAACAAGTAATGTTGAATAGAAGAAGTAGCCATGCATAGAGAGAACTCATAACACCATATTTTGTTAACTAGGGAAACCCTAGCCAAGGGAAAACCCTAGTGGCGATGACACCCACAAGATGATGTACTAATATAAATGTTCCTTGTTAGAGGATGGATCCTATTAGGAGTCTATAAACACATTCAGTATATATGAGTCCCTATTAGGAGACTTTAAATCCCTGTTAGGAGATTCCAACCCTATTAGGAGTTGTGGTACAATGTGTGCAAGAAGAGCTCACTAGCCAAACATGCACTTTCAATTACAAGAAGAGCTCACTACCCAAACAAGTAATTAAAGTTGCTTAAATATAGAAGTGGATGTTGTACCTTCTTATAGTTGATCTTTGACCTTAGCTCAATCTCATATCACAAAATTAGGTTATCAAAAACTTGCTTCTGTATATGATACAAAACTTTTCATTCACAACTTTCGCATGTTAATTTACGATAATCTTGTAAGATGTCTTTGCATAAATACCATGCCTTTTCACAAATTTTTGCTAGATCAGCTAATACCAAAATAAACTTTCCAATATAGAGTAAGCATCTAGGATGTCATCCCTAATTGGTCAAGTAATTGTTTTGTAAACAAAATAATTCCTTTACCTTTCATTCTTTTGTCTTGTAGATCTTACATATCTCTTTTTCATACTGTCCGTATTGATGTTTGAGGTTATAACATCATCATCAACATGTATATTATCTCCAAATATCTTCTCTCTCAGGAATAACATCGTATAAAAAAGTTATGCATAAATCAATACACTGTTGCAAACCATTTCCATACTTAGAAAATTTTCTGAGTACCAAAAAGCTAAGTATCTTTATTTCCAAGGTTTACTATAAGCATGTAAATCATGTGTTGCCAATAATGACAAAATTTACATATCTACATATAGCCAATTGTCAATGATTATATTTCCTAGAATTTTAAACTCTTTATCTCCTCATTTGATGTTGTTCTATCTTGTTTAAATTTGATTGTTTCACTTTGACATGCAAGAAGATTCACTTCTTGGAAGTCATTATTGTAATGTGAGAATACCTCTGCTCCTATTTCAAAAATGTTTTCATTATAGGTCTCAATGTTGTGCTAAAACTCACTTGAGTCTTTTAAGAACCTCCTTGAGATGTAGATATTCTTATGTCTAGCAAGTAATTTCTCTCCTTCCAAGAATGTGGATGACCTTTCTTCTTGCTTGACCTTAATCCATCACAAAAAAATCCAAGTTTTATATTTTTAGCTTGATACAGGTGACTTTTCTTTTGATTGTGATCCCAAGGTATAGAAGGCCCAATCAATGCCGGCCCAAGATCTTCTACTCTTATAATCAAGAAAATCATAAGATAAGGATTCTTTAGTTTTAGATCTTTCTCTTACAATTACAGCCTTCGCATGAGTTTCTTGTTTGAGACTCTTAAGGTCATAGTACCTTTTATATATTAGAAACTACAACTGGAACAATTATTATATCGTCATTGATGTCAAACCTATTGGTGTGAGAATTTTCTATCTAATCTAACTATCATATCTATTTGATTGATGAAGAGGATTTCAGAAGTTTCTAATAAAAAAGAACCTAGAGGAAAGGTTGAGTTATGAAAAGGAAACTAAAAATGGACATTTGATTAGTTGAACTTTGACAAGACAAATTGATTGTTTCAATCATATTACAAGTGGAGAAGACAATAATGTTCAAGTCTTGAAGAGGTGATCAAAGATAGACTAAATGCATAGGCATGAGTGAGCAATAATGCAAAAGATTAAGGAACTTGAAGTCTATGATGCCTGATGCTAGTGTCAATCGTGCCAAAACAAGATAAGCAAATTTAATGTTGACAGAGCATCAATGTCGACCGAGTGATAGTATATGTGTCGAGCAATAAATCTATTATCGACTAAGTAACCTAGTTGACCAAGTGTCAAAACATAGTGTTGGCTGAGGAACATCATTTTAACTGTTTATGAAAAATTGTAATTTCCAATCGACTAAGTTGATTTCTTGGGATATGGAAAGTGTGTTGAAGATAAAGATTAATGAGTTGGACCATATAATTTTAGGAGAGGATTAGGTAAATGACCTAATGGATAGATTCCTAGAGAAGCTTCTAGAAAAGAAGAGAGAGAAAATTGGTGATCAAATACATTGTATTTTATGGATCTAATTGTTAACCCTAAGATCTATGGTGATGGTTAAGCAGTAAATGATCATAATTGCCTATTTAAGGAGGTTCCAAGCCAAAAATTCAATGAGAAAGTGTGTGTGCTCAAGTAAGAAGAAGGGGAAAGCATAGAGAGAGTGTTCTATAAACTTGAAATAGGTCATTGATGTTATTGATAGGTGAATCTAAGCAGAAGGCTGAAAAGAGTTAACAAAAGTGGTTGCTTGAAAGGTTGCCAAGTGAATCAGGGACAAAGATGGAAATGAGGGCCTATCAATGAATCATCTTATGAATTAAACATGTCTAATTCTTTTAACAGGGTGACATTCTAATGGAATGTTCTAAAGTCCTCTAACAAGACCATTCTTAATAGGGTGATTAAATCCTCTAACCAAGTCACATTGAACAGTGTATTTTGTAACCTTTAATAGGGTTGGCTCCTAATAGGGCTCAATTTAGAAGAGGGAAAATTAGTGACATGCTGCTGGTGGTTTTCCCTAAATTGGGTTTTCATGTTAAATCCTAGTGTCAAACTTGCATGGATGTTATTATGGTGTTTTACTGATTAAATGTTTACATTCTGCAAGTTTGTTATTTAAGACTATGAATTACTTGTTAATGTTGTTAAAAGTTTGCAGTGGAGATTGAGTAGTGGATTGATTAAATCTAAAGTTGTTTAATTGGTTGTTTTCTCAATTGGCACATCTAGACCTTGGATAATTGATCCCCCCCCCCTCTCAATTGTTCTAAATATTATATCATTATCAACATATTTCACTAGAAAATAGGAGCGATGATCTTCATAGGGGTGGAGCTTATTCCTTTTAGCTTCACATATACTCCCCTTATAGGCATTACAAAAATATTAGAGTTTTTGATCCTCCTCTTCATTTATCTCTTCATTAGTAGGTCTTTTTCTAGGTTATTTTCATTTTTGGACCTCGTGCTCACTCAAGACCAAAATATTGTGAGGAATAAAATTGGATGAGGTCACCTCGGCTTCTTCATCATTAACCTCCAATTATTTTTCAATTTTTTCCACTCTTTTCTTGTGTTCTTGGAGGTCCTTTGATTTTTGAAATCTAAAGCATAGGATTTTCCACAACAAGGTAGAGGTGTGGTCATCTTCAATGTTGAAGTTGATCCTTCCTACACGAGAGATGCTTTCTTTGTAGTTCTCAAAGAAATCTTGCAATACTTTGTCATTCATTTAAATGAGTCCAAAACGGTAGGGTTAGATATCATCTATCTTGTGACCTTTGCATTTGGCATGGTCATTGCATGGAGCTGCCAGTCTCTTGCATATAGAGACAAAATAAAAACCTAAGAGCCAAATTTTAGACACTAATCTTTGTTTCAAATGTCCCTAGCAAAGTTACCAAAAAACTATTGCAAAACATATTTGTCCTCTTTACAAAAGCTCCACAAATAACCCTTAAATTTCTAAAATGAGAAGACAAATAGAACCAATATTTGGAAATTCTATTGTGAGGTTGATAGTTTTCCTTTGAACTATGAGGTACAACTCCCTCTTAAATAATATGCAATGAATCAAATAAACTGGTATTCCTTTAACCTGAAGACATGAAGGTGATTAACATTTATTCATCAACATGAAATGAATGATGAGAAATACATGATAGTAACTAAGGTCTAAAAGAGATCACCATATGACTTATCTCAATCAAAGAAATCAACATTTGGACCAACATATCCAAAATATGACTTAACTCTTTATTTTAGTTAGAAAATGACATGACGACAAGATCATATCATCCATGTTATTACAATCAAATTGTAGAAAAGTAAATTATCTCCCCATTATCTCTACTACAATTAGCGCATAGATATTTTCCCTCTTCTCATAGCCACATGACTCTTGGAAAAAGAAGACCCTCTCTTTGTTATCATTTTGCATATTAAACTTATTTCTCTTTAGCCGGTCTTTTTTAGTTATCAAAATTGGTTCTTGTAAATCATCTCCCTCTTATCACTTAATAAATCTTTAATATTTCACCCATTTAAAGTTACTAATGATAATAAAAAATACATTTACCAAATTAAAATGAAGACCATATGTATTCTTGGATAGGTGACACATGTTGATGACAAAGTGTTGTTATCATCTTATAACTGACATTGACAATTTTGATAGTGTTGCACTTAGATGCTCATAGGTTTTGATCTATAAATAATTTTGCAAAAAAAATTGGTGAGAATCTAGAGCATTATGTTTTTTTAAAAATATATCCAAAACTTACCTCATCCAATAGTATGATTAAAATTTATGCCCCCTGCAACATGACTATTTTTGGCTTTAGTAAATTCATGGTTATTGGTCTACTTTGCACATAGTTAGTTATAACTTTTGAATATGGACATATTTTTCAAATCAAAATTTTAATTATTTAGAAAACTTGGTATTGGACAACATATCCAAAAATCAAAAAGATCCAATAGTGGAGCTAAAAGTTATATCCCGCCTTAAGACCCATTTTTTCAATTTTAGAAATCTTTTACTTACAATTTGTTTTTGTTAAAATTGAATAGTTTGAACTTGCAAACTTGAACCTGCACATTCTCAACCTTTGAAATTGAACTTATTAGTCCTAAACTTCGAACCATAATGATTCTAAACTAAATTTATGGTTTGGGAGTCCTAAGCCACATTTCAATTTTGTGTTTTTCACTTGGATCTATACTTTTGAACTAGTGAATTTGAACTTCAAAATTTAACTATGTGGTTTGAGGTTCAAAGTTCAATATGATAACTTTCTGACGTAAAATTTTGAAGAACAATTCTATATTATTTGGCCACCCGAGTCTTCAAATTTTTGAACTCTTGAACCTTGAACCTAGACTTGCACTTTTGAACCTTGAAGTTAAACTTTAGAACTGACCAACCTATTGGAAGTAGATGTTGTTATGAGAGTGGGGTGAATCAGAATATGGAGATTTTTAAAATTTAAACCTTTTATACAACTCACAAATGAGAGACACGAGTTTTTTGTGTTGAGTGGGAAACCCTCAAAACCTTTTAGTTTTTGCATAGAGAAAAAATAATAATGTGGGAACTTGTCATTTTATTGAGTTACAAATCTTCTTTACATTTGCAACTACAACTGCTCAGGGCTAAAACCCTATTTTCTTCTTTTGTATTTGGTTCCAATATTATATACACATTTAACTATATGCTTTCAACTTCATTCACCTATATGCATAGGTAATATTATAACAAATCTTTTAAAATAATTCAAATGTTTTTTACATAAGGAAGAATAGATGTGTCTTTGTTACTTCATACTCATATCACACACACACACACACACACACACACACACCTATGCCCCTTAAAAAGGGATACATTTTAGAATTTTATAATGAATTTTTTTTTGAATATCACTTACTTGACTATAATTGTTACCAATTTTAACCAAAAAACCTTTGATAGGGTTAGCTTCAAATGAATAATGTTTACAATTATTTCAAGTAATTAGTTTTAAAAAAATTGATAATGCTTTATACCAATCAAACCACAAAGTATAAACAATATTATGATCTTCACAAATTGTCACCAAATTAAACTCTTGTTTGGGGTTAACAAGTATTTAACATTATCTTTTACAAAGACCTTTGTATGTTTGTATGATAGACAAGATGCATTAGATAAACCTCAAAAATTGCATAGCTATATGTAACTGATTCCATAATCCCTTTTTGTTAGATAAGCAATAACCGCCAAAGTTTTTATACGAAAAAAACTAGCATTTCTTATTTTAGAGTAAACAATCACAACAAAAATTGCTATGTTCTTCCATAATTACTGCGTGTTGTACAAAATCATATTGAGAATAAAAGAAAAAACTTATTTTAAATGTTTGTATCAGTATATAGAAAAATGTTCATCAAAACCCATGTGCCCTTTTATGAATAGAAATCTAAACTTCTATTTAAAAATGATTCTTATATCAAGGCCAACAATTCTAACAATTGGTCTCAAAAAAATATTTGCACATCATTTTTGTTGTTGATCAACTAAATCAAACACATGAACCTTGGAGTCACATACATGAAAGAAAACATTGAATGCAATCATTTCCTTTGTCAAAAAAACATTACTGAGAGTTGTCCATGTTATCTTTATCAAACCCTCAACTTATCCAACACATGAGGAAGCAAAAAAAATTGTTAGTAGTAAAACAACAAAAATAATGCAATCATTTTTGTTCAAAATAAACCCCTATTTTGAAGAAGACCTTTAGCATTTTTATTCAAGAATTCCATCATTATTTCCTAAGAGCATGTTGATGATATATTCAAAGATCTAAGGATTGTCAAGAAGGAACTTCTCTAGACTATCAAGAAATGTTATGGCGGAAGCCTCTAGGACTCCTAAACAATTAAATAATAAACCCTAAACACTTACTTTCACAACTCTTTTATTTTCCTCAACTGAGTTTCATAATTATTTCAAATCCACCATAAAATTTTGCTAAGTGCCTTTTTCATAGCCAAGTTAAATTCTAACACAAGTTAAGTTACTTAACTCAAGCTTAGTAATTACTAACCATGTTCATCATGTATGTCAAAGCATGAAATATTTTTTTGTTACTTTACACAACCAATATAATATTAAATGTTTTACGTGTAAATAAAACAATCAACATAACCTTTCTCGACTAATTTGCATCAAGAAAAAAAATATTAAAAACTCCCTTATTTTTCTTGAGGAAAAAAAATTGAGTTTACACTTGAATAAATAAAGGTGAACATTTTAAGAAGATCGTATAAAAAATAAGTATATATAAGTAGCAAGAATGTATACTTATTTGCATACATGATAACCAAAACCAACATGTACATTTGACTATGTTGAACATGATATATGGAGTAAAAACAAATGAAATGTTGTATACCTTGTGAACCATCAATTGATCAATACGTATATCTATGAGCTAATCAAAACCAAAATCTATGCCAAAATTTGAAACCAACTGATTAATGTCAATACTATGTCACATAATCCATTCACCACATCAAGATTGTGTCACATGTACCAGTCACCATAAAAAATAAATCTGGAGAGTAAATGATGTTCTCCCCCATTTTGTATCAAGGACCAAAAATTATAGGTACACAAGACTGATCAAATTGGTCAGAAAAACATTGTCATATATCACTGCATATATAATCATAATCAAAGGTAAGATACACTATCAACACTACTTGTATACATGATATATGACTATGAATAGGAGCATAAATCTATAACAAACTCCCCCAAAATAAGAGATTGAGTGCAACAAGGATTGAGAGAAAACTCCCAATCAAGTGTGTAGTTGTTCAAAAATGCCCCTAGGTAGGGCTTTAGCAAAAATATCAGGCACATGTGCCTAAGTAGGAACATATATCAAGTTAAACTCATTGTCAAGGACTTTGTCTCTTAAAAAATGTAGTTTTATGGCCACATATTTAGTGTGAGAGTGCACTACTAGGTTTTTACTCAATTGAATGACACTCATATTGTTACACATAATAGAAATAGGTTTTGGTACATGAATACCTAGATTAGATAAATGATAATGCATCCAAATTAAATGAGTGCAATATTTTGTAGTAGAAACAAATTTAGATTCACGATTAGATAAGGTCACACGCTCCTTTTTTTGTGTCAAGCAACCAACCAATCACCAAGAAAAAATACAGCACCACTAGTGCTCTTTTTATCTTTAGAACCACCCCAATCTACATCTGTATAACCAAGCAGGGTGAAATCATCATTATGCCAAAATCAAGAGTACCTTGAATGTACTTAAATATTTTATTAACTACATTAAGATTAGATTGAAAATGAGAAACCATACAAACTGCTTGCATTATATTAAGTCTAGATGTTGTAAGGTATAATAGATTGTCAATCATGGATATCTAAGAAGTTTTATTAACAAAAGGTTACTCATCTTCTTTAACCAACTTGCAACTTGTTTCCATAGGTGTGTTTACAAGTTTGTTGTCAACCATGTTGAATTTCTTTAACATTACCTTGGCATAATTTGTTTGAGATAAAAATAAACCATGTTCAAGTTGTGATACTTGCAAGCCAAGGAAGAAAGTAAGTTCACCCAAAAATGACATTTCAAATTCAAATACAATAATGATAGAGAACTTCTTTAACAAATCATCATTAGTAGATCCAAAAATAATATCATCTGCATAGATTCCAATAGCTAGTATATCATCTTTCACAACTTTTGTATATAGGTATTGTCGGCACTACCACAAGTAAAGTCATTAGAAATGGGATGCTTATCTAGCCTAGAATACCAAGCTCTAGGAGCTTCTTTCAGGCCATATAATACCTTTTTAAGACTATATGCATAATATGGTTTATCAGAAGATTCAAAATCTTCTAGTTGTTCCATGTAGACTTCCTCTTCAAGATAGCCAATAAAGAATTTTATTTTAATATACATTCGATAAAGAGTGAGTTTCTTATAACTAGCATATGCAAGAAATATTCTAATAGATTCCATTCTTGTAACTTGTGCAAAGGTTTCACCAAAATCAATACCCACCTGTTGACCGTAGTCCTTACATACAACTTTGGCTTCATTTCTTACAACCTTTCCATCTTCATTCAATTTATTATGAAACACCTATTTTTCACCTATGACATTCTTTTCATCAAGTCTCGAAACAATTTCCCATGTTTCATTTTTCTCAATCTAATTAGTTTCATCTTGCATAACATTCAACCAACAAGAATTTATGAGTGCTTCAACCACATTTTTTGTTCAGAATATGATATTAAACTTAAATGTTCTATTATGTGATCTTGTTCATTATTTTGTGCTTTTCTTCTTGTTAAGACTTCAGCCTATTTATCTCCTATAACCTGAGACTCAGGATGTCTTTTTGCAATAATTATAGAAGGATTGTTTCATCTCTTTAGGAGATGAGCAAGTTTCTTGTTCATTTTGATCAGAAATTTCTAAATCAGCCTTGTCTAACTCTTGATCATTAGAATTTTGTTTTATTCTTTGAAAAATATTTTCATCAATATTCTTTTCATTTCTATTATTTAACAAGGAACTTTCATCAAATACTACATTTATAGCTTCGACAACTTTATTTAGTCTTTTATTGTAGCATTTAAAATCTTTTCTATGTCTAAATTATCCTAAAATGATACCTTCATTAGATCTTGAATTGAAACTCTCTAAAGAATCATTATCTTTTATGGTAAAACATTTGCAACCAAAAAATTTAAAATTCTTGACATTTGTTGTTTTGTAACAGATTTCCACAATCCATGCTATTCTATGTATGCTTCTGGGTGAGATTGTGTGTTATTTTGACAGCATCAACGTTTCGGATCATACTCAATTAATTCTTCTATTATCTTTATTGATTCTTCTATTATTTTTATTGTGTTTTTATATATATATATTAGTAAAAGTCTTCTTTTTTTTTCTTTTCTTTTAGGTGACTTATTTATTATCATTATTATTATCAATTTTTTGGCTTCAACTTATTTTTCTTAAATTATTATCTCTCTACTTTTGTTATATTGTATTTTATTGTTATTATTATAACCTCTCTTTTTCTCATATTTATTCATTCATTTTCATGTTTTTCTTTTTCTGAGCTCTCCCTTCTATCTTTGTTCCCCTCCTATCTTAATCATTTATCTCCTCGACCTACGTGCTACCCTCTTTGCCCCCCACCGTTCTCTCTCTTTTTATTCTGCTTAAGTCTGCAACCTATCATTATGTTCTCTTAGCTCTCTCATCCTGATGATGGATCATTGAGTATGATTTGAAACATTGATGTTGTCAAAATAACAAACAATCTTACCTAGAAGCATACATAGAATTTGTTGTTTTACGAATGTTCCATATTCTTACTCTTATTTGAGCCATGTTTAAAATATATAAAACTATATGAAAAAATTCTTTCCAAAATTTATCAGTTAGTTTAGCCTCATTCAATATTGTTCTTTCCATTTCTTTAACAATTCTATTTTTTCTTTCCATAGTATCATTTTGCTGGGGTGTACGAGCAATTGAGTACCACATTTTTCACAATGTTTGATGAATTCTTAGGAGGTGAATTCTCCACCTCTATCTTACCTTAACATTTCAACTTTAGATCAATTTCCCTTTCCACCATTTTTCTGAATATTTTAAAGCATTCAAAGGCTTTAGATTTGTGTTTCAAAAAAGTTACCCAAACCATTCTTGAATAATCATCTACAAATAACATGAAATATTTTTCACCATTCAAGGGTGGAGTTTTAGTTGGACCATAAATATTAGCATGCACAAGCTTCAGTGGTATGTTGGATAGGTATTCTTTAGTTTTGAAAGACATTCTTGTTTGTTTTCCTTTTACACACTCTTCACAAACATTAGTTAGTTTGTAAATTAGAGGTAAACCTCTAACCTTTTTATTCTTGCTGATCCTAGCAAGATTCTCGAAATTTAGATGCCCCAATCTTTTATGCCATAACCATTTTCTTCAACTTGACTTACAAGACAAGTATTAATCAATGCTGACTCTTGAATTGTAGAATCAATCAAATTATAAAGATTTCCTCATGTTCTTAAACCACTAGCAATAACTTTATTCTTTTCATTTTTATTGAACATTTTTTAGCATTAAAAGAAATTGAGTATCTGCTATCAAAAATTTGACTTACACTTAGAATATTATGTTTCAAACCTTCTACAAAATATACATCATTAATGTCCATTTACAATGATATGCCTTAATCTCACAATCATTTATGTCCATTTACAATGATATGCCTTATGATCAAAACAATTATAATTGAAGCTGTTGGTGTTTTGAAATGCTATAGGTTTCAAATTACTCTGATGAGAATAAAGTACATCTAGAGGCAGCTAACTCCCATCTTCAACATACTATTTCAAACACTAGACCAACTATAAGGCTAGACCCTTCTTCTACTTTAGGCTTTGAAAAACCTAGGTGGGTGGACCTTAGATTCAATTAATATGGTACCAGTACTAAGAATATTCTTGAATCTATTAACAGTAGATGAAACCCTTATTTCTCCTATTAAGTCATGCAACAACATAGATCTGCAGTAACTAAATGCAAGATAATGCAATTCATAAGTTGAGTGAGGGTTAGACTTTGAATAATTTTCAACAAAAAAGGGAAAAATGTTTGATAAATGATGTTGATTTCAGCAAAACCCCAAAAATGCAATAGTAAGAACAAGTTGACCCTGTAGTTGATCAATGCCTTATCTATTGGGAAATTCCATGAATCTAATACATGCATATGTGATATCAATGACGTATTCTATACACCCAGATATCAGATCTATCTAATCACTTTGTGAATTAGAGATCAGTGTTCATAAAGACCTCATTCTTATGAAGTATCATTCTCAAAATAACCAACAATCTTATCAAACACATCAAGCATTTACTTGGCCCTTTGTTCCAACAATAAAATGCATTAGACATACAACCTTAAGGGGATGCAAATGAGTCTCAGTTCTTTGTTCCTAGACCACATAAGATTTCAGATTACAGAGGTAGGAGACAAGAATCAGGATGAAACTAAAGAAATTCTTACTCATTTGTATTCATTTCCTTCAAACTATACATTCAAATGCATGAAATTAAAATATAGAAATGCCTAACATATCATAACTAGCTATATTATCTTCACTACTATTGTTCATACAAGAGATATGCTAAAGAATGTGGTGTCATAGTCATGAAAACATATCAAAAACTAGAACCAATGGTCTCACACTGAAAAACTGGAACCCCCAAATAGTATCACAGCAATGAATCTTTTTCTTTCCAAAACTAGAACCTCTACAAAGAATGAGAAAGAGAGTGATATAGACTAATGAATTCCTAGATCTATTGTGAAGACAACATGTGTCCACTTGGAAAGCATCCCCTAGTAGTGAAAAGAATCTCTCTAATCTCTCTTTGCAACTGGTAAATCAAATCCTCATCATTTGGCCTCCAAAAGCACAAAATATCTCAGATATTTGATGAGAATCATAACTAATTTTGATGCCAAATTTGAACTCAAGACAAAAATGAAAAATTAGTTAAATGGTCTCTAGAGGCACAATAAACTTATCAGAATCATTTTTTTCCACAATTAAGCTTCAACAAGCTTTTATATCTGCTTCATAACCAACCTTGATGCTTAATGGTGAAATCTACCCATTCTACTGAGAATGCCCTAGAAAACATAAATCTACTTATAGTGCAAACCAGTGAATATTTGTGCAAAATTCGACCTCATATTTGGAAAGTTCATTTCCTCCTGGTTCCAATGGTAGATTGAAGTGCCTATTTTGGATAAAAATCGCCCCTCTAGTGGCCATTCAAAGTTTCAGGCTCCTGTTATGCCCTTGTATAACATTATTGCATAAATTTATCTTTATATAAAGTTTCAAACTATAGAATAAGTTAGAATTTATTTAAAATTTGAGTTTGCATGTACTTTTCAGAGAAATTTTTTAAAAAGAACGAATTTTATGCAATTTTGTATTTTCCTTATTTTTTCATCCAGGTCAAACTTGGTTTGACCATGTTGACATGTGACATGCCCTGATTGGTTGATTGTTGCTTCTTCATCTGACCCTTGCCACCTGGATGCCACATGGCATCATATCATTGGCAACCTACTTTTCCATGTCACCGTGCCACATCGTTGGTTGCTATGTTGCTATCCTAGTCAACATTCTGCCACATCATCAGCAACATAGCGACCTTGCGACACGTGTCACCTACTGCCACCTCAACATTCGATCATCAATCCACCTCATCATGCCACATCAACACCACCTCACCACTAGCTCATTACCACGTGTTAGTTTTTTATTGAGTCACCGTGTCACTATATTAATGATCGAGCAACTTTGCTTTGGTGACATGGCGACCACCGTCAGATTTGCCATGTGTTGTCATCATATACATCAATGAGATCTACTTCAATCCACCTGCCACATATTGACACTTGTTAGTTTCTAATTCATTCTCTAACCACCGCCAGATCCCATATTTTATCTCAACCACTTGCTAGAATTTCAACTTTCTGGGAGGTCGCTTGCCAAAATTTCAACTTTTCGAGAGGTCAACATATCACTACCGGCAAGATCCTCCCATTTTCCAGTGATGGTGACCACCAGAAACCTCAACTTTTTCGATGCTTTTCTTCTGGTGATGTCAACTTGGTGATTTTCTTTCGGTGAGCCTATGTTCAAAAGTTTATTTCTTGCACCCTCTATCCAGTTGTCATCCACTTCGGGCCCCACAACACAAACTTGACGTTTCAAAAGCCTTTATCTTGAAGACATTAAACATAACACAATGCAAGGTATTTAAACACTACAATTTTCTACCACATAATGAATGTGGGACAAACATTTTTTTATGGCTTTTTCCTCCTCTATGGGCTACGGCCATGACTGCGCCTCCTTTCTTCATTTATTGTGGCAATCTCCCTCTGATCTCCATGAGGGTAGAAGCTTTGGCACTTGGTCACTTTGTGAGCTATGGAAAAGTGTTTATATTTTTGGGGAATTTGTTCATGGGAACATACATGCCTAGGACCAACTACATCGGTGGCTATAGAAGTCTATCCTAACACTCCACTTCCTCATGCTACCCATTTTTCTCTTTTAGTATCGACAAATCCTCATTAGGGTTTGCGTGGAAGCTTACATAGGTGTATGGCATTAGGGTTGGAAAGGTTGTAGAACGAGTATTGAAGCACACGTTCCTAGCCCTTATGTTAAATATTGGTGTAAGAGGCTCTACATGCGTGCAAGATCAATATAGTAGCCATGGCTTCTGTTTGAGTTGTCAATGTTCCAAGTTCAAACATAGCCTATCTGCTTACATTATGCACGAAACTGGTAGCAATACATCACATTCACAGGTCTTGATCACTATTAAACTGTTTCATTTCTATGTTGTTTGTTATTGTTCTTGTTGGAACATTTTATTTCCTTATATTATTTTCCATGGTCTCCTTGCGCAAAGGCTCTCCTTCATTCTTTAACATAGGGGCTCCTCCCACGTACTTCCCCTACAATATTTGCCTTCCTTGCTGCCATGGAGTGGTCCTTTCTAATGTGGACACTTATCTTTTGCAAAATATCATAGCTTCTTTCTCCATATGTTGTCTATCCTACTTCTTTACATACCTACTAGTGTGGAACTTCATTGTTGTTTCCTTTACTAACTTGGCTTAGATTCTGATGGGACAAAATGATTGCAAACTCTCTAATGATGCATGCAAGTCCAATGGAATATACATTTTTGTTGGTCTCCTTTTGAAATGAGATGCTTCCCCTGCAACTTTGATGGAAGATATGAACTCATCAAGGAGGTCATAATATTTTTGTCTAGTAACATGCTCTCGCCGAAGTCCAATGTAAAATTCATCATTTAACAGCTCCTCATTGTTGGTTCCCACATCAATTGTAATGGGAAGGCACGCCAAAGAACTAACAACACCTAGTGCTGTGTGCATATCTAATTTGCCAACTAGTATGCTCATACCCAATCCCTAAGTCCCAAAATGCATTCACCATATGTACAACAATAACCCCAATATTTTCTCATACCAATTCTTCAAGACTTCTAGAATCTTGCCTTTCTCTTTCAAGCTGATATAAAGACCTTGTAGGAATTTGTAGATTGATCCATATTTTTAATAGGCTTCACCAATAGTTGGAGCATAAACTATGGAAAGTAACTCTTCTACATGGTCCACTAAGATTTTATAAAACAATCTTTCATTCCTTTCCTCAAGGTCCATCATTACCATGTGTTTCTGTAAAGGAGCCTGATATTGACGAATCATATTCATGGGCTTCTTTGCTTGAAGATCTTGTGATAGGTAAATTGGTGGTAAAAGACCATGTAGGTACTCTGTTATGTTATGATTTACCATGAATAGACCTTGCTCACCAATTTGACTCATAATATTGCTCTCATATCAAAGTACCCTTATCTCCAAACATCATATCAATGTGATGGGATTAGTCGGGCCCCAAAGTGGGTTCAACTAAAAAAAAAAAAAAAAAAATTCGAACAACTGATCCCTCAAATTGATCCATAGAACATCTAATACTGACTAGGATTAATTTTGAGCTCTTAATTTATCATTAAAACTCATTTGAAATCTTATCTACCAACTGTGATTTTCTGCTAACAAGGCCTGTCGACTAGCTTTAAAAACTAACCCAAACAAATAATTAGGCTCTGAAATCAACAACACTAATTATCTGTTCCACATACTTTTACCCCGTTGAATCTCGTGCCATGACGAATTCAGGGTCAAAAGATATTGATTGTCAAAGTTGCCCTCTTAGAACTGCTTGCAAGAAAACATGTCAGAAAACACTAAATCACATTTAGAATTAGCTCTGAAAATAGGGAAAATTGACATTTGGGGGCACAGAAACTGGGGCATTAGTTCACTTTCATGAGGAGGGTATAAATCTACGATTTGGGCTCGTGATGAAAAATAGGATGCAAATGGCTAGCAATCAAAGTAGGCTACTCAGAATTTGCAGATTGGAAACACTGAAGAAAAGCATTTTTTGCAAATGGAATTGACTTGGGAAAGTGTGCAGACAGATTCATCAAGTTTTGAAAATTGGCACACTTAAAGTATTTTTAGAGAAGAACACAGTGGTACAATCCATTCGATCTCACTTATCACAGATTTTGAGATATGCATCACGAACAAGGGTACCGACAACTCTGTACCTTTTGACACCAGTAAAAAGTTAGAAATTGCATTTGGAATTGCATTTAAAAACTAATCAAACGGATTCATCATAAGCTCAAAATTGAAACATAACAAGTCTCTAACCTCTAAAATGCAACGCAAAAGGAATTTTAGCATTTTGATCAACTGGGTTAAAGTTATGATAAGTCAAATCGGGCTTCCCAGAGTTCAGAACAAATTGCATCAGCGTGACATCAATAAATGACCAACTTTGAGCGATTCAAAACCTAGTCAAACAGACTCAAAATTTGAAACATAGGCTCTCTGTATGGACACTAAACACTCTCAAAGTAGTGAGTCATGAAACATTACTGGGTGCAAGATATCCAAATGCAAACAAGGCCTCTCGTCGTTGTTTGACACTTAGGTGAAAATGTGGAATTGAAAATTACTCAAAATGAGACTTCATAAAATGGCTCAGAATGACAATTTATTATCATGGGACACATAAACACACTAAATGCAAGGTGTTAGAAACATTAAACACCTCATGGACCTCAAAAGGGCAGTCAGGTACATATGCATCAAAAAGTGCTTATAGGGCTTAATTTTTCAATGGTACTCAAAATCGAGGCTTTAATTTTGAGTCCCAACAGAAGCAATAATCTTTGAACCATTTCTTTTTCTTTTTCATCATATAATAATCTTTGATTTTCAATGAGTTGGTTTTCTTTTTCTAGTTTGGCCTACAACATTTTATTTTTTGTTTCATGATTTGAGATTAATTTATTTTATCTCATTAGTTCTTGTAAAGAATGAAGAAGTTTTTCCACAAGATCAAATTCTTCATCAAAATCAAATGAAGGTCATCATTTACTAGATTTTGATTTAGGAAAATTTATTATTTTAGCTATTAACAACTTTTCTCTTTCTTCATCTCGATCACTTGACTCTTCATTTGAGTCTTCTTTTGACAAGAGATTCTTATTTTTAAAATTCTTGAATCTTTTATTTTGATTCCAAGATTTCTTTTTGGAAAACTTTTCAATTTTCTCATAATTATCATCTTGATCAGCATAGGAACACTTTGCAGCAAAATGTCCCAATTGACTACAACCGAAGCATTTTGGCTTTCCTTGATATTTATTTCTTATTTTTCTAACCAATAATGCTCCTAAAGAATCTTTCAAATTTGAATCACTATCATCATGTTTCTCAACCTTAAATCTGGAAGGGTGTTTCCAACATAGATCAATATAAGACCGGGAAGCATTAAGAGAGTTGATCTTTATGACTTGACCTTGAAAGTTTAAAACTCAGGTGCTAAAAGTAGGATTACATCATACACGGGCTAAACCAATGTTGTTAATGGCTCACATCAACATATACCAACTATCTCCTACCTATTAAGCTCTTAGGGTGTGATCCTATAAGGGGGGTTGCATGGTCTATTTTTAAGGAGCTAGTGATCCCTAGAAGCAAAAAAAGGTTTGCTACAAGACTAATTAGAATCATCTCCTTGAAAATAGGAACTGCTACTTTTTAGGGTGGAAAAGGTGGAGGCTAAAAATTACCCCATATGTTTAGACTTTTCTTCTGTGACATGTCAATTATTTAATAAAATTTTTAAACATTTGTGTTTATTTAGTAAACAAATTAAGTATGTTAAATTAAAAAAAATCATGACACCACCCATTTCATTAAATTATAGTTCTAACTTAAATATTTCAAAACTTGAAGTCTATTATAAAAGTCATGAAACTAACCACTTGAAAAATAAAAAAGGGGCGCATGTGCCAAAGTTCCTGCCTTCATGTTTTCATGGTTGACTGAAGTAGTATTGCATGAAGGGGGAATTAAATTAGTTACAATTTTTAGCAAAAACTTGAACACTTCAATCATATAATTGGAAAAGAAGGAAAATATAGATTTATAGATAGAAAGGAAGTATACGAAGAGAGAGCTAAAAGAGAGAATGATATGTCAAGTAAAGGTAGAATAATAGAGAGAGTTGAAGAGAATTTGAAAAATATTAATTATTTTATTATTTTAAAAATATATATAAATAATAATAAAAATTATATTATATGAATGAACTACTCATTTCTACCAATTCAATTATAAGTTGAAATATTTAATTTAAAAATAATAATTGTTGATTACTTAAATCAAAGTACCAAAATATGTAGTAAGTTTGAGGGATAATATTAATGGTATAAAAAAAATTGAACATAGTGAAAAGATGGGTGGGAAGGAATATGATGAGTCAGAAAAGAGAGATGCTCTCGGTAGGTATAGGAACGACTCCACTCTATTTGAAAACTGACTTTAAGAAATAACATTTTACAAATTACAAAAATAAACATCAATGTAAAACTAATAATAAATATATTTAAAATAAGAAATTTAAAACATTTAACTCTATATTTCATTAAAATATCTAAATTATACAACTTTAAAAATATTTAACTCTATAAATTCATATGACTTCTTCCTCATAAACTATTTTAAATAATAAATGTATTTAAAATAAGAAATATAAAACATTTAACTTGATTAAAATATCTATATTTGAACTTGGTAAAAAAAATAGTAATAATTAATAATATTGATTAGATATTCATTTGTGATTGTTCTTAAAAAGTTAATCCACTTCTCAAAAATGTAGAAAAGATAAAGTTGTAATTAATGCATTCATTAATAGATGATAAAGATGTTAGAAAATATTTGTATTTTTGTCGGAGAAAATTGAATTTTTTCATTGCCAAAAATAGAATGGTCCAATAGAATGAATTGAAAATGTGATTTATAAAATAATGAAAACTTAGAAAAAGATATAAACATTTGAAGTTTCTTTTTTAATTTTTAGATCTTATAAATTGATTTTGGTAGTTAAATTGAAAATTTGAATTGAATGAAAACAAAAAACAAAAGCATTGCCAAAAATGGAAAATGTGATTTATAAAATAATGAAAAATTAAAAAATGATATAAACATTTGAAGTTTCTTTTTTAATCTTTTAATCCCATACATTGATTTTGGTCAGCTAAATTGAAAAATTGAATTGAATGAAAACAAAAACAATAGTATTTCTGCCTTTTTAAATCCCATACATTGATTTTGGTCAGTTAAATTGAAAAATTGAATTGAATGAAAACAAAAACAATAGTATTTCTGCCAAACTAATAAATAAATAAATCCATCCTAAACCCTTACTTCGAGTGGTCAAAAATGAGTCCGGTGTGCATATCCAACGCTTTGGGTTTGGCCTTGCCTGATGCAATGGAGATCTTCCGACCACGACTTTCCTTATTCTTCCATTTTCCTGCCTATACTTCTATTTATCTTTGCCAATACTGCCGATGGGGTCATTCCGGACTTACCATCAGGCTCCACAACTTTCTCAAACTTCATATTTCTTGAAGAGGTGTCTACCATCCCTAACATGGAAGATCTTCACCAGCTATCGAAGATAAAAGATGTTTTACCAGAATTTCATCCAACATAATATTTGGAAATGCACAAACCTTTTCTTCTCCATTCCAGAGGCTCCCCAGAACAGATTGGCCTTCCCTGGTTCTCTCATTATAAGTAGGCCGACCAGAAATCTGATCCGGATTTGTAAAATACAGATGTACGGTAACAACATTCCCCTGTACCTGCATATGTTTTTGAATTACTTTTCAAAACGGTAGTTATAATTTTTAAACAGGTTAAGCAATCTTTTCCTTTTCAGTGTTTTAGAAAAGCATATTAACCTCCTCCCTTCTTTCTTTTTTCTAAATTAATATTTAAGTGAAATTAATGAATCGATTAAAAACATATAACTTGACATGATTGATTAATCCGCTCGACTTGTTTTGGTTAACAAATTCAATAGAAAACGTGAAAAAGAGACATGCTTAACCAAGGTACCTTTTGGCTCAGAAGAGCTTTTTCAAAAACTTGAAATGCAAGATAGAGCTGAGGAAAAACCGGAGACATTTAAGTCATAAAATTGACCAAGTTTCAATTAAAGATCAAGCATTTTAAAGTGGAACTTCAATGTTTTATTTCTTGCTTTGAACAGAAATGTCAAACATAGCACAATATTGGAGACTAAAGATTGATTTAGCAAAAAAATATATTTTTTTAGAATGCAACACTATTTCATTCAACAAAAAATTCATTTGTTCTCAACGCTTTCGCATGATATTTTCTTAAGAATATCTTAGATTTCATCAACAAATCTATTTTTTTATTTGTATCTCAATTTATTCAACCTTCTGTGAGACTGCATTTTGGCAAATAATTCACGTACCTTCACAAGGTTTGTGTTCGCAATTGATTCTTACTATGCATTTTGTGCAATTAATTGATTCAATAATTGAACTTTTTTTAACTCAAACAAATTCACGCACACGGAATTATTTCACCTTTTCAAACAAGATTGCAATTAGGCATTTCATCAAAGTGTTATTGATGCAGGCATTTCATCAAGGCGTTACCGGTGCTTCCATTTTATTGCTCAAATTGCATACATCTTGTAAGTAGATTGATACATCTCACATAACTAATCTAATATTGCATTTTAGATTATATTTAATGTTTTTGCAGAATTAAATGCATCTTTGCTTTATGGATATATGTCCATAAAGCAAAGATGCATTTAATTCTGCAAAAACATTAAATGTGTGGATTAATGTGCATGTATAGATTCTGTACATGAACGTTCATTGATTTGCTTATTGCTCACCTAAAACATTGTCGATTTGAAATGATTAGAGCTTTGAAATGTTATTCTCTCCCCTTTATTATAATGTGTAACTCTCAATTAATATTTTGTGCTATATGTTGAATGATAGTTTTAAAACCTCTCACAACTGCTACAGAAAACTTAAAAGTAAATGGCTGTGATTATGTAATTGTGCTTACTACTTACATCGGGAAAAAATCACTTTCAATTTTTACTCATGCTTATGCTCTTCCACTTATTTTCAATTGTTACAGACAAGTATTACCAAAACTAGCGATTGTGGTGATCGGCTAATCCATTCTTTCATCATAAGAGGGGATTCAGTTTTCCTAGGGGCGAATGTTATCAAAAACACATTGACATCATGCATGTCAGGTGCAGTTAATGTTCATAAAGTGTTTAACCAAATGACTGAACGGGACTTGTGGTGCAGGAGCACCCACATAAAGTATTTAGGTCAAAGTTTCATATAAAGTATTTAGGTCAAGTTTTATGCACGAGCCGACTTGAGAAATTTATCTTGATTTCATCATTAGGATAAGATAATTTTTTTGGAATTTGTACAGATCATTGTGGGGTCACTCTTCCCCATTCTATACTGGATCTAGAATTTTCTATAAGTTGTTCTTCCTATTTTGTAATAATCTAGAAGGTGTCATAGATTATCTTAGCAAGTATAAATAGAGTTTTAGGTTTAGGTTTAGGTCAAGTTGGAGAGCAAAGTTTCTGGATACTAAGTTACAGAGAGAAGAAATCTGCAGGAGAGCTAATGTATGTACTGTTCATTTGATAAATTAAATAGAAGAATTTTATAATCTATCTCTTGCTAGTGCTGGTTCCTATTGCTATTGTGTTTGCTTCCGTTGTGTTTTACCTCTGCATCAACTTGACTTATTCCTACCACCAATCTAAATGTAAGCATCAATTGATTTTGTCTTTGAATGAACTGGGACTATTTAAAGTTAGAATTGTTATGGAAACATACTTTGTGGTCACTCTTTTATATTTATGCATACGTTAGTCATTTACTTTTAACTATATATTTTTTTATTTTTATTTTTGATCGGTAATCGGCCGAAGCCTAGATTAATTATTATTATTTGTTAGAATTAATCAATATTATATGTTAAGCAAAGGCAGATTCGAACCTAAGACCTCCCACATGAGAGGCTCGCAAGTTACTGTTGCGTTGTAGGCTTTTGCCTACTTTTAACTATATTTCACTTCTTAATACAATTTATTTGAGCTGTAGGTTATGAAAACATCAAAAGTGCAGATGGAAAATGTTCAACCTTCAATTTTTAGTTATTCAAAAACCTTATGACAATTCTTTATTTTGAAAATATTCAGCAGTTAAAAAATCCTTAATGGAAGCTGTTAGCTCAGAAGAGAGTTCTTCATTAATTGAAGAGTTAGCACAGTCATGGTCAGACACTAAGGAACGGGATACACCAAATCTCATCCATGAAGTTCGAATTTCATCAAATATTTACCCATTCTGAACTTCATCTGAATATTATGATACTTAATATAATATTGTTATTTTATAATAATATTATTTTAAAATAAAATAAAATAATATTGTGTTATTTAGCTTAATTATTTAGCAATGTCAAAATATTTTGACAATTTTGTGGATACATTACTTATATCTAAAAATAAATAAATTTATATAAGTTAAACTTAATGTCAAATTTTTCCTCATTTTCTACCCTTGCCAAATTTCATCACAGTTTTATGATCGACGAACTTGAATTCAAATTCAAACCTTGTGACTTAGGTCAGACATTACATTATTCAATGCTCTCTTGTATCCGCACAACTGGTGTATGACATTAGTTATGTCTTCATGTTTTGCAATACTTCTTGTTGTCATGGAGGTCTTTAAGGAGAGCCTACTATTTATATAGTATATACGGAAAAAATACATTTGAAAGGCTGATCAGCCTGAAAATTTGAAGTCTTTTTAGGTAACATTATCACCTTCTCTGTCTTATAAGTGCCAAAGCAACTGGAGATCACTCTTTAGCCTACTCGAGATAGCCCTTGACGGAGAACTGCATAGCTTACAAGCTCTTGACATCCTCAGTAGACTTTCCTTGCAGTTGTCTATTCTGCTTTTACTTCACAATAAGATGGCTATGTCAATAGGACTTAAAAATTAAAGTGAATAGGTCACTAGAAAGCTCTCAAAGTATTTGCCTTTGAATAAAAAATGATCTTGTATAAAGAGTAGAAGTGCAATCAAGTGTATTCAGTGAAGCAAAGCACAATTCTTCGAAATTTCCTAGCTTGTTGACATCTTTCGCTTTTTGAAAGATTGAATCAGGGAGACGCATATGTAGAATTAAAGATTGAATAGATATTTGATGCATATGAGGAACAGACATAGATGGACAGAGAAGCATTTTGATCTATCCACAAGAGTTGTGAAATAAATAGCACAATAAAATATTACATGTGGGGAAACAATTTAATTTAAAGATCCTTGGAGGTTGAGCATAAAAACTTCTCACTACCTTAAATACTGTACAGTTGGCACATTTATTGATGTTAAAAAGTAATTGCACAGATATTCCCTTTTATAGTTAAAGATAAAGGAGAATGTTGGAATCACCACTGTCGTTACACAAGAAGCTTGAGCTATCAATGAACGTCACAACAGCCAGAGACAAGGATCCACGGGAGGCGGTTAAGCACGTCACAAATCCATCAATATATGCTGAAAAGTACCTTCACCTAGAGGGGGCAGAGGCATCAACCTCCCAACAATTGCCCCCTCAACATGACTCGAGGAATTTGAACCCATAACCCAGCTCTCTGATATTACTTGTTGGAATCACCACTGCCATTACGCCAAAAGCTTGAGCTATCAATGAACATCACGACAGCCAGAGACAAGGATCTACAAGAGGTGGTTGAGCACATGTCACAAATCCATCAGTCTATGCGGAATGGTACCTTCACCTAGAGGGGACAGAGGCACCAACTTCCCAACAGAAAGTTAAATCTTTCAGGTTACCGCATAGCCAGCATGCCTCTTAAATGTTTAGAGTGACCCATTTAGTAACAAGGAAACTTTTTTTACTGTTGTATACATTGGCTTTTAATCTTGTGGCAAAGTTTTAGAACCAGACCCTGCTATTTTTTAATCATTATTGTGATTCACGTCAATGAGTCTCACAAGTGTATGTCTTGTCTTAGACCATTTCTTATGTTACGACTGGGATGAACACATTCTTAATGGAAGAAATGCATAAATTACACTTCAAATATCCAATGGGCAAGTTACCAGGGGAAAAAAACGAAGGGATTCCATGACCAGTCCAATTCTTTGAAAATGACATCAAATGAGCTATCCTAGCAGGCATGGGACATGCCTACAGAAGAGCTTTAAAAGATAGCTTGTTGTGGTTGTTTAGGTGAGGGGAGAGGTCCACTTAAAGTACAAAATGCCAGCCATTTACTTCTGGCCTACTGTCAATAACTTGTAAGAGAATTATAGAACTATTTCACTCTATTTTATTTTCCTCACATGATTCGTGTAATTTTGTCTTATGGTTACATGTTGAGGTGTAGAAGAGAATTTCTAGTAGTAATATTAACAAGAGCTACTTGCAGCTGGAGTCCCTGCCATTTGCCCAAAAAAAGGGGCTTTTGTAGTCTTGTACTGGAGAAAAATAACTGCAGACAATATGTTTGCAACAAAAGAGACTGGATATTCTTCAACAAACGTCACAAATTGCCTAAAAATCAAAATTATTATAGCACATCACAACATTAGAAAGAAGTAATTCAAAATTCAAATAACTATATAATTGTGCCTCATTTTCTCACGTAAGAACCAAGTGCAACTGAACGTAATGTGCTTACAAACACCACGGTGTCCTAGGGTGTAATAACAAAACAAATATATGTATAATTTTGTCTGATATAAATATATAGTCACATTGAGGCTTTTGTAGTCTTGTACTAGAGAAAAATAACTGTAAATATAATTTTGCAACAAAAGAGACTACATATGACATACAACTTAATGCATTAATGTTGTATATCGGTTGCAATGAGAGAAGTTGGGCAATTGGATGGCAAGAAAGAATGCCAGCCTCTACCAAGCATGGGGTAACCAGCTGTACACAATAATTTGGAGCACTTATTAGATAATGGAAAATATTGGTAGGAGCCGAGCCACCTGAAGCAAAACACCACACAAGAAATCTTAACATTGCTAGTTATTGAGCAGACATTTAAAGAATTACTGTATCTTCATTAGAAACATATACAACATTTTGCATACATACAAATGACATTCATAATGTGCAATATATACATCTGCAGCATTGTGCAGGTACAAATTGTTTCCCAGATAAACAATTTAAAATATTTTATCCATGAACTATAACGTAACATGGCAGCATCAGCCACATCTCAATGCATACATAGCTGGTCTACATTGTTTGCCTGCCTCATACAGACATCAACTTTCTACAAAATTAGCTCCTCTCTAACTCAATAAAACCATAAATGATTCATAAACATCAAAATTAATGTCTACAAGTATGAATAAATATGCTAGAGTTTTACGAATGCGGGAATTTACTACTACATAATTGCGACAATATTCAACTTCTAGAAATACAATTTCTGACTGCCTCAATTAACAAACCATTCCACTGATTTGGATATCCACAAGTTCTAAAGTCAGTTTTTCCGAAATTTGTTGACACAACATATAATCACTTCTAAAATACGCAAACCCACAAAACTGGGCATTTTAAATTATTTTTGCAGCAAACTGAGGCAAGCATTGGGCGACAACTGTTAAAATATTTTATAAATTATTAGAAAATGGGCACTATTCAGAAAGCTGAGTAAAAATCACAGCCTTAAAAAAGTGAAAAAAAGCAACCGCATATTCTAACTACTTATTCTGCATTGATGAGATTGGAGCTCTGAATGTCTTCAAAAGAAAGATAAGAAAGTTGAATGTCAGCATATACAAAATCCTAAAGTTCATAGAAGAAAAAGTTGAGAGCCTAAAAGGGTTCCAGCTGTACTCGGATTTGACTAAGGCTACATTATCACATACTCCACAACAAAAACAACAATAAATGAAGTCGGCAATGAAGTTACGTTCTGTACAATAACTGAGATTCTTACTCCAATTGTTGATTTAAATGGCATTGGAGGTCTGAATGTCTTCTGTAGAAAGATAAGAAACTTAAATGTAGGCATATGCGAAGTCCTTAAGTTCATAGAAGAAAAAGCTGAGAGTCTAAGAGGGTTCCAGCTGCATTCAGATTTGAATTAGGCTACAATATTACTTACAAAGCAAGTGGGTAGTATGAATGTCCATTCACCACTCCACATTGAAGAAACAACCATCAATGAAGTCAGCAATTAAGTCATGTTCTGTAAAAACTGAGGTTCTTGTTACAATTGTTGATTTGACATTGGCTGCATTGGTTGCCTAACGAGAAGCTGTCTGGCTTGAGTTATTCTCCTCTTCATCAAACTAGCTTACTTCATTGATTGTGGTGAGGGTTCAAGTCAAATGAATAGGGCCCAAGCTTGCTTAGAAATCTCACAAAATAAAGCAGTGGATTTTACTAACAACTCTTACATTCTTAGACAATTGATTGAATGAATAAGACACCTACAAGAGATATTAAACTTACCAGCAAGCATCATCTTCTGGACTCTTTTTGTAAGATTCTTGCCCACAATACCAAAGAAGAAATGCTGATACAGGTATGAAAGAATAGCATGAAGGTCAGCTCCAATGTAAATAAAGACATGCTTTTACTTTTCTCATGATTCATCACAGCATAAAACTGCTTGGTCACATTAGATGTTGGCAAAAGAAAACAACTGAAGTTGCTTGTCATTTTTATGTTGCCAGCAATTTTCATGCCATGGGGCTTTCCATTAGACTAAATAAGAACTTTAAACATGCACTTAGATGGGCTATGCCTGGCATAAATTATAAGATCCCACCAAATTAAAGTTTTCATGCTAGTCAAAGCCAGATAATAGCATCTGAAAGACTGAAACTAAAAGCATTGGCAAGTGGTTTGTAAGTATTTCTACCCTTCCCACATGATATTTTAAGCACAGATTTCCAGCTACGTTGGGTGTTATTCTTCTCTTACCATCTCTAACAAATGTTAGACAGTGCTAGATTGCAGCCAACATGAATAGCTAAGCCACATAATGGCAAAGAACTCTAAGAGCAGTTGATGTGATTTTAATCATCTATAATATGAAGTTCTCAAGGGAGTTCAACTGATATTAATTCACAAGGTCAGTTTGGAAATTCAATAGAGATGCATGATTTGTGACACCATCATTTTTATAGTGAAACTGAGATTTGGTAAATGAAACTCATTATGTGTCTCCCAGAGAAAGTATGAACATCATATGACATGTTAGTATATATCTATAAGAACCTCCCTATACAGGCCTAAAACCATGTTATCATTATGTTCCTATAAGAAGGTCATCATGGCATCCTTGCTCTTCATGTCTGCCTCCCGCATCCAAGCTTTGGGGTGTTAACTGTTAAAACAACCGCTTTGTAGCCTGCACACTCTGCACTGCACTATGTCAGCTGAGATATGTCTGTTCTTATATATCTATTCGAGAATGAAGACATAAGAGGCATATTATGACTTCAAATTCAGGTGTTAGTGTTCATTTACTAAAATCAAATGTGATGTGCAAATCTGATCTTTTTAATATCAAGATCTACCAAAGAAAAGTTTAGTGGCTAATATTCGCCAATTGGCTAATCTCACTCATCGGGGACCCCAAATTTGGCTAATTGTTTTGCACTTTTGGGGTGTCCATGTCACCTGCAGTTTACCAAAATGGGTCCCATTCTTATGCCAATCGCCTATAATAACACAGAAGTATTTGTATTCTAGTGATGACTTCACCAATGGACTCTAATTTTTCTACGAAATAAATTAAATATTTTCGCCTGCAATTTCCAAGGCTTGTCTTAATTGGTGGTCATATTCACCAATAGATGGTAAAAATTTAAGTTAGGTTACAGATTAAGTACGTAGATTTTACATGTGTCTCTAATACTCTATTATTAAGACTGTTCATGAAATTTTTTATCCTAGATTTGATTGGGGACACATGTCTTTGTTTTGGGGACTTTCTTTTAAACTTGGTATCTTTTTAAAAGTTTTGCTCAAAATAGGATTTAGGCCATTGATTTAGGATCATCCAATGGTTATAAATAATAGGGGTGCTATCCCCAAACCACCATTCAATAATTTGGAGGGAAACTGTAATGACAAGAGTGGGCTAAAGTTAACCTTAAAGTTTGATAATTAATTAGGCTTCGTATAATAATAATAATAAAATCATGGTTTTTAGGTATGTGTGCCTTTTTTCACAATTTTCATCAATAATGAAAGATTCGCTATGATTTTATAGATTTTTCATTCAATTGAAAGAAATGGCCAATAAAGTTAAAAAAATTCCTACTTCAAAAAAAATCACCAATAGAAATTAATTTTTTTCCCCAGAACTAATGTTTGATTTGCCAAAATTTTATACTTTTATCCAAAGGGGGTTTCTTAAGTTTATCCTTGATATCTACTGAACCCCATAGTTTGTTTGAAGTTCACATGCACAAGAGTTGAAGAAAACAAACATCACCAGTGGCTGCAATCTCCTCAACAGTTCAACTGGGGGAAAATGAAACAATCTACAGAGTAACGATGTCAGTGAGTTGAAAACAAGGAAGACGGGGTATCCATATAACAACCACCCTAGGTGATCAAGGAAATACTAGCTCTTTAATCTATATAGTAAGTTTGCTATGTTGTTCAAAAACTGCTTCCAGATGAAAAACTTCTCTGCAAATCACTCGACCATCGAACATAAAATCAATAAAAGAAAATTCTTATAAACTGTCTTGAGCAAATGTTACATAGTGCTAGACAGCCAACATAAATGGCTAAGCCACTTAATGGCAAAGAACTGTAGCCCACATAAATGACTAGGCCATACAATGACAAAGATCTCTAAGAGCAGTAAATGTGATTTGAATCATCTATAATAATAAAGTTCTCAAGGGTATTTAATTGATATTAATTCACAAGGTCAATTTAAAAATTCAATAGGGATGTGTGATTTGTGATACCATCATTTTTATATTGAAACTAAGATTTGGAAAATGAAAACCCTTATGTTTGTCTTGCAGAGAAAGTGTGAACATCAAATGACATGTTAATAGATATCCTAAGTTGCTAGTTCGAATTCTGGTTCGGATGCGGATTCGACATTCGCTCTTTTTTTTTTGGGGGTGGGGGGGTTGGGTTTGGGTTCGTTTTAGATTCATCCATACTAGATTTAAAAATAAATAAATTATATATATGTAAAAATTATATATATAATTTTCCTTCAAACTTATATCTATATCTCTATATACATTTATTAAAATTATTAATATCAGCTTGTATAGTAGTGTCATTTTATTTTTCCATGAAAGGTTATATATAAATATACTATCCTTCACAAAACAAGAACCTATTTCATTGAAAACTAATGATGATGCACAATGCAGTCAGGAGGAAAATAACATATAATTTCATATTAGCAGACTTTTAATATGGGTGGACCAGATGGAATGAGCATGGCATGACCAGATTTCTTCATTGTGCAGAGATTTTCCATTTTCAACATTACGAAGGGCCATTAACAGTGGAGAAGTATTATCCCAGTTTGGATAGCGCTGTCCCAGTTTTTTTGTTTTTTCTGTGTGCATATTCTGTATAAGGGTGGTGCCAGGTAATCTGTGGAAGTTGTAGATGAACAGATACAATGTGATGGAGATCTTTAGAAGATTACCAGTGCCCTATTTGGTGAGACAGAAAATAAGAATTAAAAACTTATCTAAAAAACAAAACCCGCTTCAGCATCACAAGAAAGTCGGTCAAAATTCACTGGAAAAAACATAAATATGTTTCCAAATCGTTGGGAGAGGTCTGAAGTCAGTCAAAGTCGCGTCACATTTGACCAGGGTTCTGCGTGGAGATTCTACAGTGAATTTTCCAGAAAAATGCGAATCTGATACGAATTCGAATGTCGAGTGAATCAACTTCCGAATTTGGGGGTGGACCATCGAATATGTAACTTAGTAGATATCTACTGGAACCTCCCTGCACAGGCCTAGTATTGTTATGTGCCTATAAGAAGTTTATCAAGGCATCCTTGCTTCTCATGTCTACCTTCCTGCATCCAAGCTTTGGAGTGTCAATTGTTGAATCAACCGCTTTGTAGAGTCCACGCTCTGCACACCGTGCTATTTCAGCTGAGATATTTCTGTTCTAATATATCTATTCAAGAATGAAAACATAGAGGCATATTATGACTTCAAATTCAGGTGTTAATGTTCCTTTATTAAAATGAAATGTGAAGTGCAATGTTTTTTAATATCAAGATCTAATGAATCCCTTAAAAATTTGTTTGAAGTTCACATGCATCGAGTTAAAGAAAACAAACAACATCGCCAGTGGCTAATCTCCTCAACAATGCAACTTGAGGAAAATGAAACAATCTGCACGATAATGATGTCAGTGTGTTGAAAACAAGGAAGCCAGTATATCCATATAACAACCACCCTAGGTGATTAAGGAAACATTGGCACTTTAATCTATATAGTATGTGTGCTATGCTGTTCAAAAATTGATCCCAAACAAAAAACTTCTCTGCAGATCACTGGACCATGAAGCATAAAATAAACAGAAGCAAGGACTTATAAACTGGTATATTGATTTTACCATAATTGTACCAGCATCTGCTGCAGCCCTTGCAGTTGGAGCTCGCCTGTTAGAAACCAGTTATGAACAAGTTGTTTGGGCAAAGACTAGTAAATGAAAAGCAAAATAAATAAATTTGTATGGAAGGGCTAATTTATGTAAATATTGTTGGAGCAATCTTGATTGGTGCAGAGGTCTTGAACCCTAGCATTTGAAATCATTTTAATCTCCTATCCCCTCTAACATTTCAGTTCTTAAGCTACGTGAACGGAGGCTCAGAAATTTGGTTGATAATGGGTGGCTGAGATAGGTAGAGTCCTCAAAACCATTCTCTTGGACCTTGACTAGTAATAAGCACCATTGCTATTTTTGGCTAGCAATTTTTTGTGATTTCCCAATTCGACAATCTGACCATGCTACAAAACATCAATAATGTCTGCATTTCTAATGGTTCCCCTGCAATGAGCAACACCAACAGCGGTTCTTCCTATCATAAGACAGTCGAGAGCTTCCTGTACAATTCTCTTAGAGCTTACATCAAGAGCACTTGTTGCTTCATCAAGGAAAAGAATTTTAAGGTTCTTTAATATGGCCCTCTAGATAACCGAAGCTCTCTTTTCCCAACCTACATGTGCACAAAATGCAACACAGAAGTCCTTAAACTATTAAGTAGTGCTAAGTCTAGCATATTTATGGTTATAATCAATTGCTATACTTAGTTTTGAAAGTTTCATCTTTGGAGATTGATTGTAGTATTTCAAATTCTTCATTACAGGTTAAAATAGGATTGGATGTTAGCGTATTGCATAAAATTATAAATGCCATTGGTGACTCCTACCATAGTGTAATTGATTTATAGCACCATAAAGCAAGCAAGAATCCAGGATCAATGCCAAGGGATGGACAAAAAGTGAGGCAATAAATGTTTATGCATAAAATGTGATATTGTGAGGTTAATATATGAATAAAGCATTTTGGGAATAAATATAGAAAAGAGGTTCTAAACTGCGTTATTGTAATTTGTAGCCATACAGAAGTAGGGTTATGAAACTGCGGGCATTTGCAACATTTGGTCCTCCTTCAACTTCTTCCATAGCAGCATCTGCTTTCCCATATATTATATTTTCAAGGATAGTTGTAGCAATGTAAAATTCTGTCTAATAAAGTAGTTTTACTGCCTATGTATAGGATATTCCCTCAATTGTTAATAATTTAATTCTGTCATTTGTTAGACTGTATTCCTGGTCCCTTCTTTTATTCACGGTGTTATTTTATACAATAGTAATCTCATGGTATTCAAAAAAATCAATATTCAGATTGATTGAATTGGAATGCAAAGAAGAACTTTCAAATTGACATTTAAGCAGGAATGAAACCAATTACAATAAATTTAGGTTTATTATTGCACTTGTATATTCTCTCTAATACATTGAGTAGTTGCGGTTCTTGAACATGCCCGTTAGTTGTACATCGATGACACTAATGTGAATTTTGTACAAGACTCCTGATGATGAAATGGAATGTAATCTCCAGATGAACTTCCGCTAGATACAATTCAATATTCTCCAAAGGACTCCCATCAAATACAAATAGTATTCTCCAGCTGACTCCCGGCAAGTACAATTCACTCTAAACTGATGCGACTTCTTCTAACACAAGGGTTTGAAGTAAGCAATTCCATGGTATAACTCACGACTTTATTCTTCAGAGCACTTGAGCGGTAACAACTTTTCATAGTAACACCTTTGTGGAGACAAAAAGGACTACTTGTATTTCTCTATAACGATGTTTGTTCAACGTCTTCACCGAGTACTTCTTGGCAATCCTGGTAACCTGATGATTCGCTTCCAAGGAATTTATCCAGATTCAATATTTTGACAGATCAAGTTTTGTTCGATCCACTAGGCCAACTTTTATTTTAAGAAAGGATGAAGAACCGCGTCCTCTTAGATCTTCACAAACTTTGTATCTCAACACTGCTACCAATCGTTGGCCCTTTTTTAAAGTGAATGTCTTCGGTAGGACTTTCGAATTCAGGTGTGCAACTGTCCTGTAATGGACCGAAATCAAGAAATTAACATTTGTTAACTAAAACTATGGCAACATCTAATTATATTGTAGTAGTTTATTGTGGAATGCTAATATAATATACTCTACTATTCTCATAGAATTTTTGGGTAGGGCGAACGAAACTAGTATCCTTCTATCGCCTATTGACTGGTCCCTATCGAAGTGTTCCCCATCACATCTCTAGTTGTTCTAGCAGGAGAATCTTGTTCCAGCAGGTGCAACCTTATAATAATCTGTTTGGGGGGTGCCTTCTGTAGATGCATGCATTGAGCCTTTTGAACCACTATTGAGGGCCATAAAAACTAGAGGCCTCATCTGAACGGAGTGAAGGTTACGAGCTGATCGCTAGCAATCGACCAAAGGAAGAGGAGCGAGCAAGCACAAAATAAAGCGATAGATAGACTAAACGGTAGACTTATAGGCTGATCCTAGGAATAATTTGTCATTATTCACCTCCTCAACTATGATTTATTTGGGAACATTATAGTTACCCCTACTCGATGTTGCTTGCCCAAAAGCAACTTAAAATTTGGATGTTGAATCCTTTGCTCATTTTCCCAGGTAGCATCGTCTATTGGTAAATTCTTCCAGCGAACGAGGTATTCCCTAATGGTTTTGTTCCTGAGCTTCCTTACTTAGGTATCTAATATTTCTTCAGGTACCACTTCTAATTGGCCCTTGTCATTTGCTGGTGGAAGAATATCTGATATGATTATTTGTTGTCCCAAGGCCTTTTTGAGACAAGAAACATGGAAAACATTGTGTATCCTGCTCCCTTATGACAAGTCCAATTCATAAGCTACTGCACCAACTTTGCGAGTAATCGAATAAGGACCATAAAATCAAGGCTTTAATTTTTCAGCTCCACTGCATTTAAGAGAAGATTGTCGATAAGGCTGTAGTCTGAGATGCACCAGTTCCCCAACTTCGAAACTTCTTTCTACGTGTTTCTTATCTGCATACACCATTTGTTGATTCTGAGCAGTCTGTAAATTTTCCTTCAGTGTTTTGAAGATATTTTGACATTCTTGAAGCCAATCTCAGGATTTAGGTACTTTACTGTTGTTGTCAAAAGCAAGATCAACAAAAGATAAAGCCTCATACCCATGCAAGGCCTTAAATGAGTCATAAAAATAGACATATGATATGTTGTATTATAGCAATATCCTTCAAGTGTAACCAACAAATCCAAGCCTTTTTAGCCCCGCAACATAATTGCGAAGATACCCTTCAATCCACTTTTTCACAATTTCGGTCTAACCATTTGTTTGGGGATGGTAGTTGGTACTATGATTCAATCTTGTTCCACTTAACTTGATTAATTCCTCCCAAAAGATGCTCAGAAATCTATTGCTTCGATCACTGATTATATTCTTTGGTAGTTCATATAAGTGGAAAACTTCTTTGAAGAAAAGTAAGGCAATCTGAATTGCTGTAAATTATGTAGTGATAGCAAAGAAATGTGCAGACTTTGTTAGTCTATCAACCACAACAAAAATATAATCTTTACCTTGTACTCGAGGAAAACTGGTAATGAAATCCATAGAAACACTTGCCCATTCCTGTTCTGGAATGGGTAAAGGCTGAAGTAGTCCTCTGTTTGATAGGAATGCTCGGGATTATTTTGCTGGCATGTGATACATTCCTTCAAATACCATAATACATCATTTTTGAGCCCTTTCCATGTAAACCATTCACAAATTTGCCTGTAAGTTTTGAAATAACTAGGATGTCCTGCCAAAGGTAGATCATAGAGTGCCTACATAATTCTCAATTTTAATTTAGAATTAGGTATAAGAAAGATTTCATCTTTGTAGTAAATAATATCATTCACAATTTTATATTTGTCATCCTGTACATTCCGATATATTAACTCACATGCAAATGCATTCTTAGAATATTCTACTAATAAAAGAGATTTCCAATGAGCTGTCACCCCTGATATAGCATTTATTTCAAGTTTCTTGGATAAAGCATCAACAACCACATGTTCTTACCTTTAACATATTCAATTTCAAAATCATAAGCTTGGATCTTACTGATCTACTTCTGTTGCCTGTCATTCAAATCTTTCTAGTTTAAGAAATATTTCAAACTATTATGACCAATTCTAACCACAAACCTACCACCCACCAAATATTGTCGAAATTTAGCCAATGCATGCATTATTGCTAACATTTCCTTATTTCAGCACTATTAGGTTTCATGCTTTCATAAGCTATAGGATGTTTGTTTTGCATTAATAATGCCCCTATTCCTTCAGCAGAAGCATCACATTCTATGACAAATGGCTGATTGAAATCTAGAAGTGCAAGAACTGGACAAGAACTCATTACCTCCTTGAGTTTATCAAATACTTGTGCTTCTTCAGTCCATCTGAATGCCCTCTTTCTAGTAAGATTTGTTAATGGTGCTCCAAGTTGTGACAACCCTCTAACAAATCTCCTATAATAACTACATCAACCAAAGAAACCTCTTAGACCTGAAAGACTTCGTGGAGGTGGCCAATCCAAAATGGCTCTAATCTTCTTTTGATGTACTTGCACACCTTTAGTACTGATGATTGTCATACCAAATTCACATTTAGAGGCTTTTGCATAAAGGGACTATGATTCCATTATACCCAAAATCTCATCAATATGTCTCAAGTGTTCCTCCCAAGTCTTTCTATAAACCAATATATCGTCAAAGAAGACTAACAAAAATTTCCTCAATTGTTTATTAAAAATATGATTCATACAAGACTGAAATGTTGTTAGTCCAAAAGGCATGACTAAAAATTCATTGTAACCATAATGACAATGAAAGAATTTTTTTATGAATATCATGTTCCCTTAATCTGATGATACCTTGACCTTAGATCAATTTTAGAAAAATACATAGCACCATGTAATTCATCTAACAATTCATCAATTCAAGGAATCAAGTACCTATTTTTTATGGTCTTTTTATTGAGGACACAATAATCTATACACATGCGTAGAATCCCATCCTTCTTAACCAGCACTACCAAAGAAGCAAATGGACTTGAACTGGGCCTGATATGTCTCATATCCAGCAACTCCTTAATAACTTTTTCTATTTCATCTCTAAATGCCTTAGGATATATGTATGAAGTAGTGATCACTAGCTTTGCCCTTTCTTCTAATTCAATAGTATGTTCAAAACATCTATCCAGCGATAGTCTTGGAGGTATTGTTGCCCCACTTTTCACCCCGTAACCATTTTGCAAAGTGGAAAATTTTGTGTCCTAGTTAAGTCCTAGGTATGTCCTAGTCTAAGTTCAAGTCCCCTTAGGTGGGAGGAGTCTTCATCGGATTTTTCATTTTCTCCTTCCCCACATTTCATAGCCGGGTGGTTTTCCTTTATGATGTGAGTCTTGTGGGTAGCTTAGTACCTAATCCGATGGAGATTCCCATAACATGCAAAGATCATTCTATGAAAGTTGCGTATGCTTGTTGTCTATCATATTCTCCATTGAAAGAAGAAGCTTGCGAAAATTTGGACAGGTTTGTAACCCATGAAGGCGATTTCCCGCGAAGAGCACCAAATGATGCATATGAGCCACAATAAGAAGAAGATAAAGTACCTTATGATGAAATCCTATTTCTTTTATGATTATTTGCCTCAGGAGGTATTAAAGATCCATCGCAGCTCTCAAAATCATCTTAGGCGGAAAAATGAAAATTGACTTCTCCTCGGCGGGTTTTTCACCCATGAAGTTTGTTTTCCGTAAAAGGCAATTCTAGAGGAAATGAAACGATAGGTGGGTCCCTAACTAAGATTCACACTCCTTATGGACATCTCCGAACCCGAAGGAAGCAATAAGTCAAAAGGTAAAGTTAAAAGAAGGCCTAGGCGGAGAAATGAAAATCGTCTTCTCCTTAGTAGGTTTCCAACCCATGAGGACGATTTTCCACATTTAAAAGAAAATCAAGTTTACGAGTGAATTGGACCCACATTTCGCATGCAAAATATCTTAAGATTATAATGGAAACAATCTAACCATTGCGAGAAAGATCTATTGGCAGGATTTGATTTGGTGGATATTTTCTTACGGAGTACTCTGTTCATAACTTCTCGAAACCTAATGAGGAAACAGGAAAGTAAGTGTGAAAGGATGGAAATTTATCGTTGGGCCAACGGAACAGTGAAGAGACACCGAGTTATCCATTAAGACTCCTGCATTTACTGTTTCAACAGATTTATCCTTTAATTCATTCATGTGGCACAAATCCTAAAGATCAACGGGTGAATTAAAACTCCTATATAGATGGAAACATAAACAGTTATACAAACTACCGCTCTTTATTGAACTGTTATTCTATTAATTTGCACAACTTTTTCAAATAGCTTGCGTTTGTGCATTCACTATTCTTTTCTTCTTCTAGATTCAAAATTCAATTCATTCTCGGATAGAATGACAACCAGATTTGCGGGCTTTGACGAACTGAATGGAATCAAGTCCATATTGCAAAATTTCACGGACACTTCTCTCCATTTTTATAATATGTAAGACTTTCAAAAGAGAGTAAAATCGGAGCAAATTCATCCCATAACTAAGAAGCTCCAAGGATGTGGGCTAGTCGAAGCAGTTGGTTTCCAAGTAGTAGTCCAAGCCCCGGAATTAATCTACAAATGCATAAATCACTACAACTCGGATACCAGGCAGATTGTATTGCCTGATGATACGGTATTGATTTCCATTGATAGACAAACAGTGGTGAATTGTCTACGAATTCTAGATTGAGAGGAGTTTTCAGATTTGGCAATTGGTGGAGCTGTCTCTGAGTTTTTCGAAAAGAACATAATCTGGAGAAAGGAGATTATGTAGACATGGTTTTAAAAGCTGCGGAGCGCCAAGAGTAAGGTTCCTAAGACCCTTTTTGGTACTAATCTCAAACCTGAGATTGTAGACATTCTGGTTCTTCTGCATAGATTGAAAGGTGAGAAAAAAACTTTAAATTTTGTTGAGCAATATTTCTTTTTTGGTACACAAAATATATTGACTGGCCTCATGAGGTAAGTGAGAATCTATCCAATGCTCTTGAAGTTCTACAACACCTTCTATATGTCTTCTTTTCTGATTTACATGCTAGCTTCTCTACAGTTATGGCCGGGCCTCCCAAGGGTGGAAAATTTCCCTGACGATGTGATGTCTTATGAATTCTACCCATGTTTGCAGCTGGAAAATAGGTGTGCTGAATATACGAGTTAATGATGCGTTTACAATGAGAATTTGCAAGGAGCTTCAAGGATGCCCGAAGAGGAGATTCAGTCTAGAAGCAGTGGCGGCTATTAGCCGATTTGGAAGCTATTTTATCCAGTTCTAATCTTTCTCATATTTGCGTCTTGTAGCCTTTGATGGATTCCCCTTGAAGCTGTCGAGGTATCCGAGCGACATGATTGTGCTGATCGAGATAGTGAGGCAAGCAATCCAATTGAACGTGCTGAGTGGGAGTTTGAGGAAGAAGGGATATGAGTTCCCTATGAAGGTGGGAGCTTTTAGCTGTGAGCCCCGTTTTGATGCAAAGAACATGCTGAAGGCCTTCGAGATGAAATACAGATTGGAAATGTATGAGGTCTTAAGGCCCATGTTTGATCCAAATGGGTATGCATGGGAAGTGTTGTAGATTGGGAGTGTGATCAAGCACATCACCATGATCGAAGACTACTGAGCGGATTGTAAAGATGAATTTGAGAGTCGGGACCGTGCTTTTGCTAGATTCACAGTGGATCAAGTAAAAATGTATCAAGTCAACCTTGATGTCTAAGGAATTGAAGATGATGGGCAAAATATGTATAGTAATACATATTTAACAAAGATAAGAAATACCCCTATTAGTTCATAGCCCTATCAAGGTGCTGGGGATGATCTAGATATTATGATGGCCTGAATTGTTAAAAGAACTGAGAAGTGGGTAGAGTGGACTACAGCGAGAAGAAGCCGAAGTAAGAGCACCCCTACTCAAGCTCCTTCAACATCTTTCCCGTACCTCCTCACAAGCTGACACATGAGGTGTGACCTTGGCCATTACTCAAGGACCAGCTCAACTGGCGGATGGAGGTGATCAACCCCCAGATAAAAACATTCCTTTGACAAAAACTTGTCAAGATGGATCTTCTCCAATGATTGGTGCTCAATCAGAAGTTGAGAAGAAAGCAGAGGAGCCAAAAGACAATTTTGTTACTCTAGTTCCTTCACCTCATAGTAGTTTTGTTCCAACTATGAGTGCTATACTTCTCCTGCCAAGTAGCCCTCAAGTGCAAGTATTAGATTTGGGAGATGGAAGAAGCAATGATAGTAAGTCCACCAAGTCAGATGAAGTAGCTATGAAGACCACAGAAATGGAGAAAGGCCAAGAGTCTTCAAATCTTGTCTCTCAAGCCCAAAAGAATCCATTCTCTTTGACCGCGAAAACAATTACTCCGGTCAAGAGGAAAATGTTTAGCATAGATTCACTCGGGACGACTTCCAAGGTGATAGGCACTAATTCCTGGTTGGAGGACACTCTGGAGAGAAAGAGAAAGAGAAAGAGAAAGGATGAAAGGGCTCCCAATAAGGACACCTTATCTCTTGCAGTTCGCTCTGGATCTGCATTAAGGTCAATAAACAGAAGACCCTGTCTATTCTCGAACAAGACCCAGAAACAAGACACCTAACAATGGAGATTACAAAAACCACCAAAGATGGGAGAATTGAAGATATGTCTGCTAATGATTTTACTTTGCATTCTGTAGATCTTGGGGAAGCCAAACATGATACCAAGGTTGGCTTGCGGAAGTCAACAAACAAGGTAATTGAAGGACAATCAGAGAGCCTCAAATTGTCAAAGGTTAGGATGAAGGCGGAGATACAAGAATTGAATAGGTTTATGAGACAATTGGTCACTCCGTTGGCAAGTATCTCTGGAATGCCCATGACTAGCAATCCTACTGTTGCAGATGTTCAAGCACTTATCTCCCAGCTTCAAGAAGATAAGCATTATGGCCAGATTGGTAAAGAATGGAGTGACAAGCTTAAATCACAAGGACTCTCCATTATAGAGCAAATCGGAAATGTTATCTTGAGACTAGAAACAGAGAAAGATAACATTTCATCTAATAGAAATACCTTGGCCGCGAAGAGAACTAAGAGTGATGATTGTGTATCCCTATTGAAGATGATTATTCAAATGAAATCAAAGGAAGCTGTTGAAGCTAAGATTTTGCCCAAAGGAGATGAGCCTTTGTTCGAATGGTTACAAAGCATGCAGTTCAAGTAAAAAATGATCTTGGAGGCAGAGAAAGGTCTAAAGGAGACTAAAGATAAGGTAAAGAAAGATCAAGACAGAGATTACAAAACTCCTAAAAACACTGCACACAGATTCGTAGAATAGTGGGCAAGGAAAAGGAGTAATTGGAATCATTGTCACGCAAACCAATTTCTCCAATTTTATAGATAATCTGACAAGCATATCTTCAGGGCACCAGAACAAAGTTTCTAAACTTCAGAAACTTGGCGGATGCATACATGTGGCCATGGAGGAATTGCAAGACAGACTGAATGCCGTCAAAGATTTGGCTAGGAAACAATCCAGATGGCTCTTGAGTGCATGTACAAAGACATGAAGAGCTGATTCCAATTATTGTTGCCACCAAGGCCTGTAGGGCAAAAGTAGAGAAAGGGAAGAAGGCGAAGTAACTCATATTCTGCCCTTTCCATTTTTATTTTTGTAATCATTGTAATAGACAAACTGATTCTTTGTCATTTGTCAGTTTTGAGAAGATGAACCAATTAAACTTCCTTTGTAATGGTCATCTCGGAATCCTATATGTATGATAATGAAAGATTAATAAAGGGTCGACAAATTTTTGGTATGAAAGACTTGATGTTGCAGAGTCAATTAAATGGTATTTTTATATCAATCATTTTCTGTTCCATTTGAAATATTTGTTATTAGCTTGTTATTTCTCTTTATTTGGGATTGAAGCGAGGAATAAATAGAGCTTTACTTCCCTTGTTTTAATACAGTGAGTTGAATGTGATAGGAATTGTCACTTAAAATTCAAAGAGATTTTTTAGATATTTTCATTCAATATAACTTTCTCCACAAATTAGTTCCTAGATAGATCAATTAATCTCAGTGCATATTAGCTATGAATTCATAAGATGTGTGAGTTCGTTAGATTTGACTAACCCTCAAAACATTACTTCTTGCCTAAGTTGAATTCTGTATAGGTTTGACTTAGTTTTCCTCTTCTGTTCTATGGTTAAGAACATACCCTACTTAGATCTAGGAATAAACAAAATTCATAATAGGGAGTTGTACCTAACAATTTAGAGGAAAGTAAATCTTCAAGAAGCCACTTTCCAAACTGTTGTAGTCAGAACTGGAAAGACGACTCTATTTACCAACAGGTATGTCATTGAAAACCACACTATGTGAATCTAAAATCTGCAACAAATCATTTTGATAATGCTTAGATTCAAAACCTGTTACCTTAGTGGAGATAAGGAATTGTGTTGACCAACCAACATCGTCATGATGGAAAATGGCTTCCATCTTGTTAGCAGACACGATCCTAGGTCAACCATTTGACATTCCCCTGAGAATATCTTTTTCCTATCAATTTTGAAAGAGAACTCCATGCGCTTAAAACTCTGCGAGTATTTATCAAAAGTCTCCAACCATTAAATTTCCAACATAACATTAGAGTTAGCCAAATCAAACACATAAAAATCTTTTGTTACTGTATAATTATCAAGAGCAATACTTAATTGAGAAACCTTATATGTGCTCACTAAAGTAGTACAAATTGCTACTCAAACATCGAATCCTCATGCTTCTCTGTATGTAAACTGCATTTTTTAACAAGAGTAGTATTAATGAAATCATGGGTAGCACCACTATTAATCATAACAATAACTTGTTGTATTTCACCTTTCACTAGTGAACTTTCTTGAGCATGTTTTGTAGTTTGAGACCCTTGTTCTTGATTTGGATCTATGATTTCCTCATCTTCACTTCTGATACTACCTCAATGTAATGAATTTTCCCTTTTCCCAAACATCTATGACTTGGTGCCCATGCCTCTTTACAATTGAAACACAACATTTTCTTTCTAAGTTCATCACATTCTTCTTTATCTATATTGGCTATAGGAGGCATGTCTCTATAAAAAGGTTTCTTCTCATTATAAGGTTTTGGTGGTGGTCCTCTAAAGGGTTTCCCTTTTGAAGAGGGTTCCAATTCCCTTGCCTTTTTAATGGTTGTATGTAAAGGAGGGTTTAGGGATTTGACCCAACCTTTGAGAGCATAAGATAACCCATCTATGAATAGCACAGTTTTTTGTCTCTCTGTGATCTCAGTTAGTAGGACTGCTAATTTTTTAAATTCAGAGATATATTGTTCCGTTGTCCTAGTTTGTTTAAGCTAGGTTAAATCTTTAAGATAAAGTTCAGGATCCTTAGAATCAAACCTGTCTATGAGTCTCTCACTGAGGGTAACATATGTGTTGATCTGATCATGACCCAGTGTTATTTGCCCATGGTGCCACCACTCGTGCCAACCCCTCTAAATGTAAGGATGCATATTTGATTGCTTCATCTTCCATCATAAGATTCAATTGGAAATATGTATCAAGTTTTTGCACACAGGCTCTAGCTATGGCTTTTCCCGACCCATCAAAATAAGGAATAGACATCTTACCAGTTTTTTTCTGAAATTCATTGTTATAACCCCGTTTCCCTTAGGCCTATGTTTTATCCTAACATCCAAGTATTCCCTGAAGGTCATTGATGCTCTAAATTCTTCCCCCGACTGTAACCAATCCAGATATATTTCTTCTTGTAATTCTATAATGGAGGGTTATCTTTCAGGTTGAGGATTCCTAGGGGTGAAAGTAGGCATGGAAGGCCTTGAGGTTGTAGAACCCTCGGGCTGGTTATTTACTAAATGATCCTTCCGTCCACCATTCCTCATTGCATTATTCTAATTTTGATTAAGATTGTAAGTCATGAACTGAGTCATACGATTAACATTGTTCTGCATATCTTGTTGACTCCTAAGCAAGGCTACAACAAGATTTCGAGTATGATTTGCTTCCCCCATGTTATTGTTTTGTTCAAAGATTATTTCTTTGTCTATGTCAATATGACCATCTTCAATGTCAACCTGTAAGGATGAATTACATGACTCTATTGAGGTGTTAGGCTCTCTGTTTTGTCTGACTCTGGTATTACGGAAATTATAATTTCCTTTTTGCATATGTCTATGTGATTTTACCCGCAAGCTGGCAAGAATTAAAGCTCCGATATCAATGTAAAATTCCATCTAATCCTTAAATAGTTTTACTGCCTATGTACAGGATATACCCTCAATTGTTAATAATTTAATTCTGTTATCTGTTAGACTGTATTCCCAATCCCTTATTTTATTTAGTATTATTTTATACAACAGTAATCTCATGGTATGCAACAGAATCAATATTCAGTTTGATTCAATTGGAATGCAAAGAAGAACTTTCAAATTCACATTTAAGCAGGAATGAAGCCAATTACGATAAATTAAGGTTTATTATTGCACCTGCATATTCCCTCTAATACACTGAGTAGTTGCAGATCTTGAACATGCCCATAACAGTTGTACACCGATGCCATTGATGTGAATTTTGTATAAGATCCCAGTGATGAAATGGAATGTAATCTCCAGATGAACTTCCGCTAGATACAATTCAGTATTCTCCAGATGACTCCCATCAAATACAAACAGTGTTCTCCAGATGACTCCCAACAAATACAATTCACGCAAAACAGATGCAACTTCTTCTAACACCATGATTTGAAGTAAGCAATTCCACGATAATACTCCCGACCTTATTCTTCAGAGCACATGAGCGGTAACAACTTTTCATAGTAACACCTCCGTGGAGACAAAAAGCATTTTTTGAATTTCTCTATAACAATGTCTGTTCAAAGTCTTCACTCGGTACTTATTGAAATTTGTCCGAGATACAATCCTGGTAACCCGATGATTCACTTCCAAGGAATTTATCTGATTCAATATTCTGACATATCAAGTCCCGTTCGACCCACTAGGCCATATTATGGAGGTACATATTTTTCACAATGATGATGTCAATCTCTATAGCTTTAGATATAATAATTTCTAAGAAGCATGGTTCCCGAGAACAGCATTGATTCGAAGAGTCTGATGAAAACATTAGGCTCTGCCTAAAACGCAAGGACTAGCAGATTATTCTGTGTAATGTGTCAGCACCAAGGATTTTAGTCTTTGCAAATAGTTTGAGGATGAAAGCCACCATGCCTTACTCTAAGAAACACAGTATGCAATCGAGAATATAAAATAGCAAATTTTCCAACTTCTGTGAGTGCTACCACAATTACTCTCGTTCGTGATATTAAAAATCTTTTGCAAACACGCCCACCAAACTATTGCAAAATCGAACACATATTTTTCTTCTATTTTCATGAATTTCCATGCCTTTTCCCAAGGCCGTAATTTTTGTTACAAACTGGAAGAATGCTGGCAAGTGTGAAGTCAGTCTCTGTAATCTTATCTGGTTTGTGTCCATCTACTCTCCAGCAGAATCAGAGCTTTGACAAGTCTTGGACATCCATTAATGGTGGTTGTTCTTTGTGGTTACAACTATCATGGTGGACATATTTGCGAAATGAAAAGACATATATATAACATACAAACTATTCACAATGTGGATCTAAGAAGTTTAACTGCATAAATGCAACAACAGTTGTAACATATGCACAAATATATATACGCCCATATTTCATGTGGTAGTTGAAAACCCATCCCTGGTCCTGTACTTTCCAGGCAGTCAGGTGTAGAAATTGGAAGAAGTTTCACGTCTTAGCCTATAAGATGAAACATAAAATAGTCCCAAAGGAAATTTGCCTAAGAGCACTAAGAATGCCTCTCAAAAAATTGTGAGAAAAAGTTGTAATCAAAGAATATAGAATAAATCTCTTAACGTTTTCAAGCTCAATTTCTTATGGAGTTTTTATTTTTACAGCAGGAATAAACAGAATTTTCTATTCTATTTAAATTGAAAATTTTAGATTTTACAATGTAATTTTAAAGATGAGATTGAACTCTCTGACCCAAAAAAATACGGGAAAGAAAGAAACTACCATCAAACAACTGGTAACTTAAATGCTTAAAATCAAAAGCAGATCAAGGGAAAGCAGACAAAGAAAAGGGAAGGACTGGCATGTCAATCATCAATGGATCCATGTGTTTTCTGAGGTAAGAATGAATGAGACAGAAAAACACATTACATCAACAGTTAATAAGGAGATTGTTGCAGTGGTAAACAATTGAATCCACCTAATTATTGACTCGAACACCCTAAAGTTGCTTTATTTTGTAAATACAAATGAATATTCTTGATAAATCATGAAAAATACTTACCTATTGATCAGTTCTGATATTTTATGTGATGAATTTACCATTTCTCATTGAAGACAAAACCATGAAGACTATTTATTGCACTGACGTATGCAAATTGACATTCAAAAACTTTCTTAGGTTATAATTAGAAAGTAACTTATCTGAAATGTATACTAATCCAAAACCATATTGCTATAGCGCATAAAGGATAGATTTCAGGCTAAATTAAATATAGAGGATGTAACTACTTGCATCTATTTCTTAGCTAAACTTGGAACTGTCTCAAATGTGTAGTTTGTCCAGGATTATACAACACTCAACAAGCTATTTACCCAGACTTCCACTGATTATATGGTTGTGGTAATCTTTTTATATTTTCATGTCTAGTAACCTGCATGATACAATCATTGCTGAAATTGTAACTTCAGAAACCACTGGAAATACATCCTGAAATGACAATCAGATTCTGCAAGTGTTTTCAATATCTTGGACTACGCATAGTTGTCAAATTCACAGGAAACACCTAGAAATCAGCTCGCAATCGATAGGCAATTGGTTCAAACTTGTACTGCCGAATTATAAAATCTCATGATAACTTCACAAAAACTATCTTCTATCTAATGTGTTATTTGATATCTCATGATCCCCTTCTATGCATAAGTTCATTAGAATATAAACCGAGAGTTAGCCTCCCAAATATAAGATTTTCTCCTCATTGAGCTTGCACTTTAACTGAGATATGATTTGGGTGATTATAGTGGAATTATGACAAGATAGTTAAACCAAAGTATCTCCACTGATGGAGAGCTGACCGAAGCTCTCACCTAGTCATATTTTTGAAGTTTAATTAAAAAGTTTCATAATTACAATCAATTGTGCATGATGATTATTTGACATTAAAGACTAGTTCAGATATGCCAACAACATGTCATTCTCAAATATCATGATGCAAGCCTATGGTGATAATGACGAAAGGTAGACATTTATGCCTGGTACTACTCTTGAAGGAAGCTATTTCATAAGGCCATATTTTTTCTAAGCCAAACTCCTTGGTGGAAACTTTTTGTGTGGATGTCTGATCATAGTGCCATTTTACCTTTTAAAGAACATAATGGACCACTGCTACAGATTAAAATATAAGTAAAAAGTAAAGCATGACATTGGAAATGTTGATGCTAGACAATCATGCAGACTGGTTCTGAGGTTTGAAAAGTTTGCGGTGCTGGCAGACCATATTTTAAAGTTGACAATAATACAAGTCAAAAACTACTGAAACAAGGTTCAATGCATGCCTGAATAACAAGCAAAGGGATAAAAAAAAGCGAAGGAAAACTGCTCTGGTGAGTGATGAAGATTCACATACAGAGAAAACATATAATTGATTGTTCTATTAAAACACTCGTACTGTCTATACTTGAATGACATGGGAAATGTTAATGCAAGACAATCATGCAGACTTGTTCTGAGGTTTGAAAAGTTTGTGGTGCTGGCAGATTAGATTTGAAAGTTGCCAATAATACAAATCAAAAACTACTGAAACAAGGGTCAATGGATGCCTGAGTAACAACCAAAGGAATAAAAACGCTAAGGAAAACTGCTCCAGTGAGTGATAAAGATTCACATACAGAGAAAACAGATAATTGATTAAACTCATTTGGTGCATGTCAAAACTCTGTACGAACTCTACAGATAACTATACAGTATACAGCCTTATAACATCAAGCCACATGAACCATGCAATGAATTGGTAGGTACCTACCATTAAAAAAACCTTGAAACATAGACTCTATAAGGATTACATAACTCTAGTGACGTTGAGGATAGATGCTATTTCTTTTAAAACAGTTCCAGGAGGCAACCTCAAAAAATAAACTGCTTAATGGGTACCCAGTTGAATATTTTGGGAATTTTCTCAGCGGTAAAAATTAAGGTTTTGAATACACTCGAGCATTTGCAAGAGAGTTTAACCCTCAATCCACTTATCACCTAATACACACAAAAGTGGTTTGAAACTGCCATCTAACAGTGTGTCATCAGCTCAAGTAAACTAAATACCAGCGAGCATGAATGATGCACTCTAGAGAGTGTCAAAATCAAGACAAGAAACTCCCAACTAAATCAGCACAGAACCAAATAAGGATTAGCCCCTTTCCTACCTCTTCAATTATAGTAGAAGACCTATAATAAAATACTCGTCTCCTTAGCATTACAGCCATAGTAACACAGGGACGCATCCCCTCCCCCCCCCCCTTTTGCCCCACGTCCCGGAGACTTCAACGCACCAGGTACTTGGGGACTCCATCCCCCCGTCCCCAGCGGTGCTACTAGATTCCACCACCTCCACCAAGGATGGGGGGCATCCTGATGTTGACTATTTGCAGATTCGACTATTTATGTTTATTATTATTATTATTTCCTTTTTTTTCCCTCTAATTTTCTTAAATATGTATCAACATGGCCATACACCACTAAACCTTACGAAGGGCCATAATCTGTCCTGCCTTCATCAATCACATTAGATCAAAAATAGAAAAATAGCATACAAAATATTTATAATGATCATACCAGAATTAACATGGAAACAAGGATGAAAGTCCTAATATGTCCCATCTCGAAACAAGAATGAAAGTCCTAATATGTCCCATCTCCATTAAGGAGATTAGATAATAAAAGGTATCTAAAAATTAAATTAATGATCATACCAGAATTAACATGGAAACAAGAATGAAAGTCCTAATATGTCCCATCTACATTAAGGAGATTAGATAATAAAAAGTATCTAAAAATTAAATACTCATCACACAAGCATTAGCATGAAAAATACCCAAGCTGAATGGAATGAACTCCAGTGTTTGAGATTTTGATAAAGTATTATATCCAATTTGTTGGCTGCAAATAAGAGACTGCCAAAACTAAGGCCAATTTCGAAGGGGTGGACTAGGATACTCATTGAACAACCAATACAAAATTGCGGCAAGAAACAACAAAATAATGTCAAATTAAATTTGCAAATTCTAACAAGCAATGCAATAGTTTAGCTTGTAATAAAAAAAACTTCACCAGATCAAATAAATTGAATTATTAAAGAACCTAAAATATTTCTAACAACGAGATACTCATAAACCACTGACGAAAAAAATCGCAAAACCTTATAAAGGTCTTAGATCTGCGAGAGTTTTACAAAAAAATGCTAAAAACTAATTTTACAAAAAAATGCTAAAAACGCTCGGCTCCCAGTAATTTAGGGTCTTCCAACGGTCACATTTATTGTTGTCACTGCTAACCATATGGCGTCACTCAACCATTGAAAATCTTCTTCTTCCTGCCTAGGAATGTCTTCCCGCGAACTCCCCAAGCTGCAAAAAGTGCCTTCTGATCGTACAAGGAGAGGGTCCTCACCACTTCAGCAATATGCCGGACTAATTTTTCATGGCAACCCAAGCCGATTCTAGAAATGTGATGTGATATCACTGGGACCCACATCTCTAGAAATAAAATTCTTGATCTCTTGGTAAGCCATATGTACCCATCTGCCAAACTCTTCATGTATTTGTCATCTAAAATGAGTAAAAGGAAAGCAGAGAATGGTTCTGTGAGTTGTTCCTCCAGTAATGAGAAGGGGAGCTCGGAATCACTGATCAAAATATACAAAGATGTTTCCACTATTTCTTTGCTACAAAGAAATGCAATATCTAGAAGCCAGAGAAGATTTTCGCAGTCTAAAATCCTTGCCTCAATAAAATTTCCGCTATTTTTGATATCGGCAATTTTAGATCTGAATTCAGATATAAATACCTCTCTGCATGCCTTGTGCATATGAGGCACATCATTTAATTCAAAAAGTTGTTTCAAATACTGCTCCATCGTCACGCGCCTGTTCCTCACAGGTATGGAAGCATGGTTCCGAGAATCTCTCCATACACCCTGGAACAATGTTTCCAATTTCTGTTTTGAGGAATTCGAGTCTTCAGCAAAAACAGAATCAAATATTTGAAGCCGAGACTACAGAATCAAATATTTGAAGCCGAGACTACAAGTCAATAGAATCGTTCACATATTTGGCAAAAAGTGAATCATATGCATCGTTTAAAGAACTGATTCCAAGATATTCTTCTCGAGACCATGGCACTGATGCCAAATGATCAATACATTGCATAATGCCTTCGCGAAATAGAAAATTGTCAAAAATGGGAATAGTGGAATTGATTACTTCATCTACACTATGGAAATCCACACGTTCTTTATTATAAATGCTGTACATCACACGAAGACATCTCAAATAATCTTCAACAGTGAGATAGGGTAATACGTTTAGTATGGGATTCGGCCCTTTTGTAGACCATGCTCCATGTAAATCTGGATAAGTCAGCGGAGCCATTTTCAAGACACAGGAATGTAGGCGCAGAGTACGAAGCAGATTATTAGAGTCGTCACGCAACTCTAGATCAGTATCGGCAGGGCTACCATCTTGTAGTTGGAAATTTTCGTTCATTGTCGCTCGCAGTTGAACAAATGGAAATGAAAAATTCAGACTTTAAACCGCACCTGATACTCTGATCTATTCATGATAGGGTTTTCTTTCAATTTTTTTTTGTTCTTATTTTCTTTCCCGCCTTTCTTTTAATTTTTGTCCTAATTGAGAAGTAAATCTTTCTTTCTTTTAATTTTTGTCCTAATTGAAAAGTAAATCTTTCTTTCTAAATTTTCTCTTTAGAAATAAATCTTTCTTTCTAAATTTTCTCTTTATTTCCTTTCTTGCCTTTCTTTTAATTGTTTCCTTAATTGAAAAGCATATTTGTCCTAATTGAGAAGTAAATCTTTCTTTCTAAATTTTCTCTTTATTTCCTTTCTTGCCTTTCTTTTAATTGTTTCCTTAATTGAAAAGCATATCATTTAAACTTTTTAATTTTTTCTATGAACAATCCTATTTCTATTAACTAACTATTAAAGTTATTAAGCCGATAGGCTTATTTGTTTCCCATATTTCTATCTATTTCTTTCTATTCTTGTACCACATAAATTATAGAAATATTTATGTGGGAGCTTTGCTCCCGGTTTTTACATTTTTTGTCAGAAAATTGTTAGCCTCAATCATTAAAATTTATTTCCGGCGAGTTACAACTATTTTCTAACTATTTGATTTGTTTTCCATATTTCTATCTATTTCTTCCTATTCTTGTGCCACATAAATTATAGATATAAATTAAATTATAGAAATAAATTCATTCTATCTTTTTCGATTTCTATTTTTGTTGGATTTGCTTCACCAAATAAATAAATTAATAATTCCTTTGTTGTTTACCTCAATTATGTTTTGGGTATAAATGCAACAACACAAGAGGTGGTGTCATAGAGAAGCAATTTTTCATATGTTCAAGGATACAACAAAAGTAATATGGGCTCTATATTCCTCAAATTTGTCAATAAGAATATCCAGGTGGAGAAGGTAACTGCTCATTTTGTTTTATATTTCTTAATTAATAGTATGTTGAAATTAATGTAGAGGATTTTTTATTAAATACAGAGGGAGAAATAGGGAAGGTGCAATATATAGTGGTTTCAAGGTCGTTGATAGTAGTTTTCTTGCTTCAACAGATTGGTCAGATCTGGTAACCATAGTGCATGCATAAAGTTTTAAGATATGCTCTATAGTGTGTCGTTGTTGCATTCCATCAGCTTGTATATTTGAAAATATAGGATATAGTTGAGATTTTAATTTATCACAATGTAGATGATTCGTTCCAAAGAGAACACTCATTCCTCATTTCTGTTCTACTACTTTATTATCTTTTTAGAGGCTTGCATCTTAGTTGTTTTGATCCACAGGGCGATTTATTATTTATACTTCAAAATAAGATTGTACTGTGAAGCCAATTTATGAGACAACTATAAAATATATAAGATGTTAGAGGTCTACAATTGAATTTCTAAGTAAGAAAATGGTCTGCTCTAGCTTTTTAAAAATATTTGATCTAAAAACTGTGACTTTGATCCAAGATCAAGAAAAAATTAAATTTGATCTTAGAGTGAAGTCATACTATTTAGATCATATTTAAAATGGAAATGGATTAATATATGTAAGAAAGTACAATTGTTTTTAAAAATACACATTTAAAATTATTAATGTTTTTATTTTCCATTTTTTTAATTTTATAAATTAAATTTAAAAAGAATACAAATGCTTTTTAAACATGTAAAAATTATAGTAAGATTTTATTTAAAAAATTATTGAAATGTTTCTATTCATTATTTAGTAACTTAAATTTAAAAAGAAAAAGAAAATCTAAAACATATGAAAAAGTATAAAAAGTCTCTATTAAAATCTAGATTATACATAAAAGTTGTTTGTGGGTCAATAAATTTTTAATAAAAATATTACAATAAAAATATTTAAATATGTTTTAAAAAAATTTTAAAAATTAACATGTATAAAATTATAGAAATATTATATTAAAATCTAGATTTTATCATTTAAACATGCATTTAAAAAATATATATATCTGTTTATAAAATTATTAATGTTGCTATTTTCTATTTAGCAATTAAAATTTTTATGCGCTTATTTACCATTGAATAAATTGATTTTTGTGATGCTCTACGCATAATACATTATTGTCTTACAAAATAACTATATAGATTTTACTATCTTATTACTCTAAAATTTAATATTTATACAAATTACAAAACTAAATATATTTTTAAAAATATGTTGATTCCAATAAATACCTTGTTTTTATCCATTTGGTCAGTTTCGATAACCATAGTGCATGCATAAATTTTTAAGATATATTCTATAGTGTGTCATTGTTGCATACCATCAGCTTGTATATTTGAAAATATAGGATATAGTTGAGATTTTAATTTATCACAATGTAGATGATTCATTCCAGAGAGATCACTCATTCCTCATTTTTGCTCTACTACTCTATTATCTTTTTAGAGGCTTGCATCTTAGTTGTTTTGATTAGTAGGGCAATTTATTGTTTATACTTCAAAATATGATTGTACTGTAAAGCCAATTTATGAGTTAACTATAAAATATATAAGATGTTAGAGCTTTACAATTGAATTTCTACGTAAGAAAATGGATTGTCCTAGCTTTTTAAAAAATTTGATCTAAAAACTGTGACTTCAATCCAAGATCAAGAAAAAATAAAATTTGATCTTAGAGTGAAGTCATACTATTTAGATCAGATTTAAAATGAAAATGGATTACATCAACTTTGGATTAGTGAGTTTCTTTTACAATTGTTATAATTTTTAAAAAAGTTCAGCCATTATGTATGAAGATTAATAGATTGTAAGAAAGTACAATTAGCGCATAATATTTCATATTTCTACAAGTAGTTATAAAAACTCATTGAAAAAAAATTATTGGTAATGAATGATATAAATAATTACTATTGATAGTTACAATTTTTTTAAAAAATACACATTTAAAATTATTAATGTTTTTATTTTTTATTTTATAGTTTTATAAATTAAATTTAAAAAGAATACAAATACTTCTTAAACATGTAAAAATTATAGTAAGATTTAATTAAAAATTTTATTGAAATGTTTCTATTTATTATTTAGTAACTCAAATTTAAAAAGAAAAAGAAAATCTAAAACATATGAAAAAGTATAGAAAGTTTTTATTAAAATCTAGATTATACATAAAAGCTATTTGTGGGTCAATAAATTTTTAATAAAAATATTACAATAAAAATATTTAAATATGAAAAAATAAAATTAAAAAACTAACATGTATAAAATTATAGAAAGATTATACTAAAATCTAGATTTTATTATTTAAACGTGCATTTTAAAAATATATATATCTATTTATAAAATTATTAATGTTCTATTTTCTATTTAGCAATTTTAATTTTTAAATATGTGTGTATATATATATATATATATATATATATATATATATATATATATATATATATATATATATATATATATATATATATATATATATATATATATATATATATATATATATATATATATATATATATTAAAATTAAGAATTAAAATAACTAAAAATGAAAAAAAAAATTGGTGAACTAAGATTTTAAGATGTTTTATTAAAACTAATGTGTCAAATTGTAAGGTATTACATTCTTTTAAGGGATCACTCATTTATTATGAATAGAATACATGTATAAATTCATTCTTCTCATTCAAACGTATAGAAAAATATTGCACTTATTTACCATTGATTAAATTGATTTTTATCTATGCAGAATACATTACTTGTCTTACAAAACAACTATATAGATTTTACTATCTTATTATTCTAAAATTGAATATTTATATACATTACAAAACTAAATATATTTTTGAAAACATCTTAAATACCTTGATTCTCCATTTCCAAATGTTAATATATCAACAATTTCTACAATTCAACTATCACTTAGAATTTTTTATATTAAGCAAAACTTTCTTACTATTCATCTATTTTAAGGAATTAGATTTCAAAACTATGCATTGCACTAAACATATCACCTCTATCGGCTTCTCGTTGCATGTACAAAAACGTGCAACTGCTAGTATATTTACAAAAAAGGGTGTAGGGATACAAGATTACCTTCGCAAAAGTATAGATGGTAGCAAGGTTAGATTACAAATTATTCATTAAAAAATCAAATAAAGAAACCTCAGACAGTGTCAGTTGAGGATGAAGGATCTTGGTGATTGTCAGAACCCCATACATCAACGAGATTAATGGGTTTGTCTAGCAAGACCACCCATCATCAATAGCATCTTTTCTCTTTTTATTTTTCCTCCTCATTCCTTAGAGGCGGAATTGTCAAGGCTAGGTGAGGAAATGACCATGCAAAACCACTATCGGGGGTGGACCAACCAGCGACAATAGGAGTAGGACCCACATCGTGGCAGAGGCCGAGTGATGATTCCAACCATCATTACCATCATCAGGACAACGACGGGGAGCTTGAAACCAAGGTGTCTAGGAGTGGTAGGCAGAAGAATTACGGCCCCAATGATAGCCACGGGATGAAGTGCGATCAATAGAACCAAAATCTAGGGGCACTCTAGTCACCATAAATGGGGCATTACCCCATTAATTGAGCAACTCCTACAGGTGGACCACCTTATTAGCTTGTACTTGTATTTGCATCATTACATTGTTACATATATAAGCTTTATTATACATAAAACCATTTATATCAAGAAAGTTGTGAGTGAAAAGAACAACATTCATATCTTTCCAAGGTGTGAATAGAATCTCCATCCTGAAAGCATGTCAAATCTAGGTATACTTGAAGGGAATTCTAAGTTAGTCCCCTAGCAAAATCATATGCTAAGAAAAAGGCTCCAGCCTAAATGGCTTGAAAAAATCACAAATCTAGATTCCAATACTATTGGGCTCTGCAACATAACCAAAAAATATGAAAAAAAGTACTTAGGTTACCCACAAAAGGGACACTGAAGGTCAAGAACTCCCCAATCTTTGAGTTGAGGACCTAGAGGCAACCACTAGAACAAAACACACCAAGAAAAGTGTGCAATCTTCGGCTCAGTGATGACATTCCAAATAGTGTTACATTTGTATCTCTAGTTCTACTGAAAAGACTGGAGGTGCCACCTTTGGCTGAGAGTATCAACCATAGGCAAGTGTGGCACCAACCAGAGGTATCCCATCTTGGGCTTGTAATGAACAAGTTGATTATATGAATACTACTTTCAGTCCTTCCACCATGGCTTGAATAGTTGAATACCCAACTTATGGAGCAAATGAGGAGGCAAAGCAAAGACCAATAGGTCAAATGTCTAGTGTTTGGAAGAGTCAAATGAAATTGGACCTGCATGCCTTCTAATTTTCTGAGGCTCGTGGTAACTCTGGAAAACAAATATTTAGGTGTCTTGATGCCACATTTGAAAAAATTGCAACGTACTGGCACCTTGTACTTTAGCAAGTGGAACCCCTTGCACTACAAAAAGGGGAGACCACCAAATATTATGTTGGTTTATAGATAGCTCATCCCTAAAACCTTCATAAACCTAACAAAGTCATGACTTGATGGCTTCCCAGGCTCTCTAGATGCTTTTGACGATAAAAGCACTTTGGATTTGCACTAGTTTAGGCGTGATGAGAAGGGTTTGAAAACCAATCCCTTCCGAGCAGGTCTGTTGACTCAAAAACCAAAAGAAATGCAATGCTTGAGAAGAATGTTCTAGGCTTCACGTCCAAGTAAGAGCATGGATGACCTATTTGACACATAAAGAAATACCCTTCTTGTAAGTGGAAATAAGGCCAAGGTCACCAAACTCTTTTGACAAACAATAGAACTCCTAGGCGAGACTGTGAAATCCATGGCAGTTTACTTATGAAGCCCAAAGAGAATCCCAAGGAGTTTCTCCAACTTAAAGGGAGTTTCTTTAACTTAAAATAAGAGACCTTGGAAGGAGCCCAACAAGAGGAATAATACACATGGGTAGCAACCAAATGTTAGACTATATAGTCCACCAATATAACTAAGAGTGAGGCGGCGGGGGGTGAATAAGTTATCCAACTAATATCACAATTATCAACTTTATTAAACTTTAACCATATGAGCAATATAATTAGAAACCACAACAAGATACTCATGCACAATAACACCAAATATGTTAACTAGAAAAACCCTTGATTAGAGGGAAAACCCCGATGGCGATGATACTCACAAGATGATGTACTAATATAAATAAAAGAGCACCAGCAGTGGAGCATTTTTTCTTAAAGAAAGCTTGATTACTTGGCTGAGCAAGAAACAAGATTGTATCTCATAGAGTACAACTGAGAAAGAGAATGTAGCAACAACTAATAATTGTAATCAAGTTATGTGGATGAAACATATGTTGAAGGATATTAGGATTGAGTTTACAGAACTTGTTATCATATATCTTGTGGGTACCATCCCTATCGGGGTTTTCCCTCTGATCAAGGGTTTCCTTGATTAACATATTTGGTGTTATTGTGCATGAGTATCTTGTTGTGGTTTTCGATTATATTGCTCATGTGGTTAAATTTTAATACAACTGATAATGGTGATATTAGTTGGATAACTTATTCACCTGTTATAAACGATCCAAGGATTGTTGGATGTGAGATTTGTGATCTGGTTACAAGATCAAAAGGAGTAGAAGTCTGGTTGAAAAGACAAAGAAAGAGAAAGGAGCAATACTATTCATTTCTATTATTTTGTAAGGAATAATACAAAGATCATTTGGACAGTGGGTTCATTGGTCTTGCCCTAAAGGTGTTTGGACAGTGGGTCCATCTGTCTTCCACAACTCCTAACAGGGATTCAAAATCTCCTAATAGGGATTGACATGCACTGAATGATATTATAGACTCCTAATAGGGTCCATCCTCTAACATACCATAGAGTGAAATCGCTTGATTTGTAATACCATATTCCATAATTTGATGTTCCTTTCAAATATTTGAATATCCTCTTTACCGTTGTATAATGATACTCTTTAGGATCAGCTTGAAATCTAGCTACAATCCCAACTGCATTTGCTATATCTGGTATGGTGTGAGTCAGATATTGCAAACCTCCAATCATGGGTCTATACTTCTTCTGCTTAACTACGCGTGTCTCCTCCTTGCTAGATAACTTGTGACCAATTCTCATAGGTGTACCAACAGGCTTACAAATTTTCAATCCAATCTCTTCAACAAATCTTTCAAGTACTTAGCTTGTGAAATGAAAATACCATTATTATTCTATACAATTTGCAAACCTAGGAAAAACTTCATTTCTCTTATCATGCTCATCTCAAATTCGTTCTTCATTTCTCCAGCAAACTTATCACTTGCTTCATCATTACCTCCAAATATTATGTCATCGACAAATATTACTATTATCAACAAACCATTCTCAATTTCTTTCAAGTACAAGTTTTACTATTTGTCGTACCTTTAGCAAATCCAAGTTTTGCCAAATAGTTGTCTAACCTTGCATACTAGGTTCTAGGTGCTTGCTTCAATCCATAGAGATCTTTCTTTAGTTTGCATACCATATATTTGTCTTTTGTCAGAGGGAAACCATCAGGCCGCTCAATGTATACCTCTTCTTCAAGTTCTTCATTCAAGAAAGTTGATTTAACATTCATATGATATACTTTGAACTTCTTATTTGCTGCAAAAGCCAAGAACATTCTTACTGCTTTCATTCTAGCTATAGGAGCATATGTCTCCTCATAGTCTATTCCTTCTTGCTATGAATATTCTTTGCATACAAGTCTAGCCTTATTTCTTACAACTTTGCCTTACTCATTAATCTTGTTTCTAAATACCCATTTAGTTCCAATAACATTCTTGTCTTTAGGTCTAGGAACTAATTCTCATATTTCATTCTTCACAATCTGATCTAGTTCTTCCTTAATTGTTTGAATCCAATGATCATCTTTACATGCTTCATCTGCACTCTTAGGTTCAACATGAAAAATTAGACATAATTCCCCAGTAACTTTGTTTCTTGTCATCACACCTTTGTGTTTTCTTCCAATTATCTACACTGGAGGGTGATTCTTTGTCATGTTTTTATTAGAGGTAGGGGTTGCTAACTCAACTCTTTTCTTATCTCTTGGTTCAGATCTTTGTTTTCCTCTTTTCTCAACAATTTGTATATCATTCTGCAGATCATTGTTAGTCTCAAAGAAAAATTCTACATTCTGTCTAACAATTCCAGTATTTTTTTCTTCTTCATCTGAATTGTAATCTAACATCTTTTCCTTAGTTCCAAACTTTTCATCGATCTTTACATTTGTGCATTCAACTATTGTCTTAGTTCTATGATTAAAACATTTGTATGCTTTGATTTTCAATGAATAGGCAAGAAACATACCTTCATCACTTTTAGATCAAACTTAACAATATCATCATCTTTCTTAATGTAACACTTGCTCCCAAATATTCTGAAATACTTAACTAATGGTGAATGACCAAACCATTATTCATAAGGTGTCTTATTCATACCTTTTCTGATATGTACTCTATTCATAGTGTATACTATTGTATTGATTGCTTTTCTCCAAAAATTTTAGAAACATCATTCTCAAACAACATTGCTCTTGTTGCTTCTGCCACTAATCTATTTCTTCTTTCTGCAATCTCATTCTGTTCAGGTGTCCTAGGTGCAAATAACTATCTCTTGATTCCATTCTCTTCAGAAAACATTTTAAACTCTCTAGAAGTCAATTCTCCTCCTCTATATGATCTCAAACATTTTATCTTAACACTAAATTCATTCTCAACTCTATTTTTAAATATATTAAACTTCTCAAATGCTTCAGACTTGTCTTTAATAAATGATACCCACATCATTCTAGTGAAATCATCAACAAAAATCATGAAATACCTTTCACCATAGAATCCTCTTGTTCTAAAGGGACGACTTAGATCTGTGCGAACAATCTCAAGCTTCTCTATGGTTGTGAACTTCTTGTTGTGAAACGATGGTGTAGGAGCACCTAAATAAAAAAGAATACAAGGAGGATAAGAGTCTTAATGTGAGATATTTAAATTCATTTGATCCATTTATAATGTATTTGAGTCCATTAAGTTAAGATGTAAAGGTTGGAGAAGCTATTTGTAATTGTAGACACCTAAATTTGATTACACTGCTTTGGTAATCCTATTTAGCTATCTCTAAAGGCATCATTAATTAAATTCCTATTTAATTAATCCTTTGCCATCCCCTAGCTGATTAATCTTATTTAATCATCTATAGTCCTAATTGATAAATCAAATAACCCATCATTTATCAATTAAATCCTATTCTCCTATCTAATTCCAAAACCCTCATTTATTAAATAAGTCTATTTGATAAATAAAGCCCTCAAATCTAATAGCCCCTAACCTATCCTTAAACCTCCATTTAGCCTAATCCACCCCATCCACCCATACTAACACCAAGCTTAGCTACTAATTCACCCACCCTCATAAATGTCATCCACTTGCCCATCTCTAACATCCCTAATCTAATCCTAAACCAAGCCTAATCCTACCCCTAATCATTTGCACATTCCTAAGCAAGCTTAAGACTTTCCTAAACCAAAGCAAAGTCTCCTCTCAAAATATCCCAGCCACCTAGTCATAAAGGAAGCCCACTATCCCTTAAATGCCCTTAAATGCTCTTACAAACACTTATGAGGGCCATTTAAAGCCTTGAGCCCCCTTTGTTGACCCCTCATAGCCCTTTGCTCTACCCAACCACCCTGTGACATGTGTCACCTCCTGATTGGCTGTAGACAAGCAAAATCCATGTGCTCCCCTCTCACTCAATCTGAGCCCTCCTTAAGCTTTCATCTCCCCTTGCATCTTAGCCCTCCATCCCTCAAGCTCTTTGCCTATTTAAGGAATCCCCTCCCAAGCCATTTTAATCACAATCCATTAGCTAAAGTTACTATGCCATTTTGAGAACAAACTCCATAGCTTTTACATACATCCACATCCAAATCCCAACATCCATTGAAGAAAAATTGAAGCCCTTTGAGCATACATACCAATCTTTTAATTAGACTCATCTAATAAACAAAGAGTTAAATCCTATTGGGAGAGTCCATTCATTTGGCTCACATTCCCAATTAGGGGTTCCTCTTTAGTCTCTCTTATATGTTATGGTAGTTTAATGTGTAAATGTTTTTGTTTTCATTAAATTAGTATTTTTAACATATTAGATTAGTGTAAACAGTAATAAGTTGTCAAAATTGTGCAAGGAGGTCAACATGGTTAAAAAGGTAAAAATATGAAAGAATGTCGTATAAAGGTTCAAATTTATGTAAAATGTATATTTAAGTCCATTTTAGGGTGATTCAAGTGTTCATGCAAAGATTTTTCAATGTTAGTTTGACTTGTAAAAATGTAATGCAAAATGCATAAAATGTTGTCATGAAAATGATTCATGATTAAAAGAATGTAAGGAGTTGGTTCAAAAGGTAGTTGGGAAGTTGTAAACTACCAAATATTCAATAAAAATTGATGTATGGTCAAACCAAACCATTATTCATAAGGTGTCTTATTCATACCTTTTCTGATATGTACTATATTCATAGTGTATACTATTGTATAGATTGCTTTTCTCCAAAATTTTTAGAAACATCATTCTCAAACAACATTGCTCTTGTTGCTTATGCCACTGATCTATTTCTTCTTTTTGCAATCTCATTCTGTTCAGGTGTCCTAGGTGAAGATAACTATCTCTTGAATCCATTCTCTTCAGAAAACATTTTAAACTCTCTAGAAGTGAATTCTCCTCCTCTGTATGATCTCAAACATTTTATCTTAACACCAAATTCATTCTCAACTCTATTTTTAAATATATTGAATTTCTCAAATGCTTTAGACTTGTCTTTAATAAATGATACCCACATCATTCTAGTGAAATCATCAACACAAATCATGAAATAGCTTTCACCATAGAATCCTCTTGTTCTAGAGGGAAGACTTAGATCTGTGTGAACAATCTCCAGCTTCTCTATGGTTGTGAACTTCTTGTTGTGAAACGATGGTGCTGGAGCATCTAAATAAAAAAGAACACAAGGAGGATAAGAGTCTTAATGTGAGATATTTAAATTCATTTGATCCATTTATAATGTATTTGAGTCCATTAAGTCAAGATGTAAAGGCTGGAGAAGCTATTTGTAATAAGTTGTCAAAATTGTGCAAGGAGGTCAACATGGTTAAAAAGATAAAAATATGAAAGAATGTCGTATAAAGGTTCAAATTTATGTAAAATGTATATTTAAGTCCATTTTAGGGTGATTCAAGTGTCCATGTGTTGGTGTAAATAAGTATTTACTTATTACACTTACTTAAGTTTACTTAGATTAATGCATTATTTAATTATTTTGCATTATTTTATTATTATTTTAGGTGAGGCATTTAGGAGTTTGTGAACTCTCATTGAGTTACGCAACTCTAATTATGCACATGGTGTCTACAACACAGGAGTATGCATCATTCACTGAGTTGTCATGATGACAACACAATTATCAACACTCCTCATTTAGCACATGTTGTCTACACCACTGATTTGCGTGCTACACCATTGTAGGCTTATCCTCACATCATCGCACTTAATCCCATGCTCAATGGAGGATAACCCATATCTGGTGGACATGTGCCTAGTTGTATGACATATCATGATGCTGACTTCTATGCATTCTAGAAGCTCTCCTAAGGCCTTTATATTGAGGCACTCTTAGTGTACTCTCAACCAGTTATTGAATGAATATCGTCATTCTGATCATACTCTATCTATTTTGGTCTACTGTGTGCTTGTGTTGAGTTCTTTAGTTCTTGGGTGAATTCTGACCTAAGCCAAATTCTTACATGGTATTAGAGCTGAGGGAGATTCTCATCACGTAACCGTTCGAGATCGTTCATGCTTCAGCATCTTGACACGAATTCAGAGGATCCGCAAAAATTGGGAGCATCTAGAGCCAGATCTGACCTCACCGTTGCGTCCGGAGTGTCGATTCAGTGAAAATCGACTATAAATTTGCCTATGTTCGGCTAAAGTTGATCGTGAGGCAAATTTTTTTTGCAAATCGGAACCCAAAGGCCCCGATTTGCAGTTCACGTATGATCTATTTTAGATCTATTTAATTCATTTTCGGATCTGAATTTATTTTATTCTCTGTATATCTTGGGTATTTTTCGAAAGTATTTTCGACATTATTATTGCCCGATCACAGAGAAAATATTTTTGCTGGGTCGTCACACCCCAGTGTGCAGATTATTATATTAATTTTGCAGGGCATTATTTAATTAATTAGGCGGGCTTCTTCATTTAAATCTGGCATCATATATATTTTGCGTCACACAATCACTGGCCGTACTGCAAATGTAAGCTGAACACTTCACTAAAATTTCGGCAACCAAATCAACCGTGGGTATATCTGTCATGTCCCGCCCCGACCATCATAGCACTATTGACATTTTGTTTCCTTTTGGACTTTGATAGTTAGACTCTAGATGACACATTATTACCCCCTATGGACATTGATATTTTGATCCTTAGACTATTTGATTTCATGTTATGTTATTGGGACATTGATACCTATATCATTAGGCTATATGATGATTCCTTATGATGTTACTAGGACACTAATATTCTAAGTAGTTTTTATGATGTTATTTAGATATGCTTACTTACCTTCTTGATGATCCATATGTCATGATTAAAGCTTATGTTATACTCAAGTGAATGTTTAATTTTTGAATTGTGGTCTCCATATAGTGCTAGATTATCATGTCTTAGCATATTTAGAGTAACATTAAGAATTCATGTATCATTTGAATAAACTAGAATTGTATACTTATATTATATTTGATGCATTGATTTAGGTAGATTAATTCCATAATTTTCTGTAAGAATAAATGATCATAATGTTTTACTATCTAGACTAGAGAATTGCTACAAATGTGAAGTGTGTAATGTGATATGAATGGAAATGCATATTTCATATTAGTTATGTTATTCATGGATGATATAATCTATGTGATTTATATTTACTTTATCATTTTATCACCTTATTCTTGGACTACTGATATTTGCAATAAGTGTGCAGGAAAGAAGCCCATGGATTTATGGAGAACCTTGCTAAGTGTTTGGAAAAACCACGGTTAACCCTAAGGAGGGTATAACCTTTTTACCCTTGTATTTTATTTGTAAAACCAATTTGTGTGTATTATTGTGATTCTATAAAAGTAAATTTGTTTTTCTTGATGGCTTGCCAAGTGTGTTGTGTGTATTGTGGTGTCACTTGACACATGTTCTCCTTTGTAGCATGCTTAGTGGGATGGTAGGTGGTTGAGTGAACCAAGGAGTGGTTTGGTAGGATTTATTTTCCCTAGGTGTATTTATGGGTCCAAGAGGGATTCTTTTCATGCTAGGTCGAATGCACACCTTTTGTGAATTTCTAGGAGGTTTACACCATCCCTAGGGGTAGTTTGAGGCCTTATTTTAAAGCCCATATGATATACCTAGGGGGTAGGGGCATTTTAAAGTATTATAAGCTTCCCTAGGCATTGAAAAGAGCACCCAAAATTGTGGATTCCCAAGTTGGCCGAATTTGGAAACTTAAGCATCAAAAGAAAACATTCTTTAGGGAGAGTTGGTTGGAGAGTTCTTGGGGGAGAATTTTTGGATAGATTTGGAAAAAGAATCTAAGTGGGGTAAATTTTGGGAAAGGGAAAAACAAGGAGAAGAAGATAGCTTAGGAGGAGGATTGCTGGTAAAAAGAGAGGGAGCTCAAATTTGCTTGGAAACCAAGTTGGTAACCTTATGTACCCTTGCTATGAAAGCTTGTTGTCAAGTAGATTATTTTTATTGTGTTATGCATGTGAGTTTTTTGTAATGTAGTTGTAATATGGTGTGTTGTAATGTTGTGTTGTGTAAGGTTGAGGGATCATGTTTCAGTTTTGGTGTATGTGTGTATTGTGATTTACTTTGTGTTGTGAATTCATGTGTTCTTGTTGCAGTTTTCTATTTTGGGTGTGACAAGGTGAGTCTCATCTCTTGGGAGGGAAAGAGAGCCTTGTGAGGGTAAGGGGTGCATAGGGAATGTGTTGGGTGAGAGTCTCTCCTAGTGTAGGAGAGGGATGCCATATGGGTGTTATGGGCCCCATATGCCACCTTGTTGGAGTTATAAGTATTGTAAAGATGCCATGTGAGGGCATGTATGTGGTATTGGGTTGCCTTGTGAAGGCATGTGTATAAAATGTATAGCCTAATGAAGGCATAGTTGTAGGTGGAGTCTCCCCAACATTCATTTTCCACCCTTACCCCTTGAGATGGATCTACATGTGATCCTAAGTGGTCTACCTTGGTTGGGAATTTTTGTGGTTTTATTTGTCAACTGTAAAATGTGTGAATAGTTTTGTAATGTGTGCATTGTGTTGTAAATGGTTGTTAGTAATGTATGTCCACCTAGTCAAGGTTCTCCCTGCTCGGGGGTGGCCTTTAAAAGGCCTAAGGTTGGGAGGAGAGTACCATGGGCTTGTTGGTGTGTGTTGTACTGCAGGTTGTGATCTATGGATTGAAGACTTGAAGAGAAGAAGAATGTTGTCTTATTTTCATGTGCAACAAAAAAAAAACATACTTCCAAGTGAATTCTTATTGTATTAGGGAGAGTCACCCTTGGGTAACCCCTAGTCTTGTGTTTTATAACAGCTTGTAAGCTGGAAATTGTATAAGTGGACTGTATAAGTGTACTGTACTTGTTGATATCTTGCTACATTCAGTGATTAAAGAAATTTATATATCATGCACTATTCTATAGTATATAGAAATGAGTAAAGTTGTTATGTTTTTGTTTCTAAAATGATTCTAAGAGAAAATGTGTCTCCATTTGAAATTGCTACATTTGGTTATAAAGGCATTCTGTTAGAATTTCAAATAATTTTCTGGTTGGAAGAAACTAAAGTGGTTAGTGAAGTTAGTTAGTTAAATGTATTGTAGTAATGCACATCAATACAGTAGATAAAGGAAAATTAAAAAAATTAAAAATAAAAATAAAAATGCTTTCATTGAAAGAGAAAAAAATATATTTATATGTGCTGGTTCCTTTGACTGTAATATTGGTGCACTACAATATCTAGCTTTACCGGGGGCCAATCCGCATTTCAGCGGCCAAATCTTCCTCTGGGCACCGCTTCACATTAGCATTTGCGAAAGCTTGAATTTAAAAAGAGCAGAGAGTAGACTCCCACTGTGTGTGTGACTAAACCCTGCTGATTTTGGCGTCGCTAAAGATTTTCCAGCAATGCGAAAGCAAAATCCGACAATAGAGTATAACTTTGACATCGACAGTCTTGCAGAGTATTCTGGCGTCAATTGTTCCCTTCGGCATCGCAGGCGTCCGTTCTCCAGTAGGATCTGTGTATTGCGCAAAGCCTAGTCAGTGCTCACAGGCGTCACAACCTATTGCCACGTGGTGATAGCTCACTGACAGCTGCCATCCACGTGGCCGCTATGTGGCCATGTCGTATCCTGCCATGCACCATCTCTACATTTTTAGTTAGCTACGTTAGCCTGCCACATCGAATCCACAATCTCGTCAGCGACCCACGTCTGCATACAGTCAGCTGGACATGTCTGTGATTTTTGTACAATTTTGTACAGTACGAAAATCCACGTCGTTGTACAACTTGAGGGGTTTTAAGGGTTTCTTTGGCCTTTCTTAGGTATGTCTGTTGTATAGACTAGTTTGACACTTTACAAGATTTCTATCACTCTCTCCTTCTTTCCAAGGAGTCTTAACTCACTCCCCTTCCTACTCCATACTGGTTTTGCTAATGACCTTCACAACCCTATTGTTTATAAGCTCTGTAATATCAATTTTCCTAGCTAGGCATGCATTGGCTCACCTAGGGCAAGAGCTTAAAATTGCCTCCATGGCTTTTGAGGGCCCTTCCTTCTGCAAGCAAGGAGTACATAAAGTACACTCCCTATCCCCAAGAGTTCATACTATTTCTACAATGAGATAGTGGGTTACATGTTCTTCAATGCCAACTGCCTAGTTCAGTACAGTGAACTGGCAAAACCAAAAAGATTTACAAATAGGAAAAGAAACACACACACATACCTAACTTACTAAAAAAAACTATTCTATGCAAACCAAATCAAAATGCTAAGTGATACAGTAATTGATTATACACTCAAAGGCTTTCATTGCTCTTTGTTTTGTCTATTTACATTCAAAAACCACACTTCAGCATATAGTTTGTACACTAACACCCATATCCTGGAAACTTTAGGGTTTTGTAGGCTTATATACTGCCTCCTAGGTCTTTTCCCATCATAATAGGGTTGCCATCAGTCTCCACCATGTTTCGAAGGGGTTTTACAAAGTTGTTTAGTAATTTTTTCAAAGTTGCAACTTTTGTTCCTTGCAACTTTTTGTTTACATCTTTGTCTTTCCATATTGGCTAACCCTTAGCTTTCCAAGGCTAGAGATCCTTTCCTAGGCTAGAGACCTATCCTAGGACTTCATGACAAGGAGTACCTTGCAAATTCCAAGGCCTCTCCTAGGACACTTATGACTTCCTATCACCTAACCAACATTGCCAAGGCACACAACTAGGTACTCAGACCTTTATTCTAATTGCAAATCTCTATTAGAGAATAGCACAAAAAAATTGCTATTGGTGAGGGCCCTATGTCTCAAGGTGCCTGTGCACCCCCCCTATTACAACATTAGATGATTATTTCTCTTGTTTTTCCTTTATCACTATGAAATTGATGGTATTCTCATACTTGGATAAATAATTTAAGGTATTGTCATAAGTATGGGCAAAATTACTTTGTTGTTTCCACTTCTATTAGTTTTATTTGAGTTAGAAGGTTTTCCTTTCTCATGATTCAAGAAAGGGGTTTTGAATTTTGTGTGATCTTCATTATTTTTAGGAACATCAACCTCAATTGTGACATTATCGATAAGGATTTGCACCACATGTTTAAACGGATCATATGCTCATCTTCTTTATGCCTTTTATTCAAATGATATTCACAATGATGGGCATTTTTGGGATAAATTGTGGTTCTAATATTGATAATAAATGTTCTAGTTTATCTTGCATCTAAATGTCAATTCGAGTTCTTAAATTGATGAAAGGTATAGTGGAAATTTGCTCAAGAGATGAAGATAGCATGCCAAGTGGGGGATGAGTGTAGCTATATCACACAAAAGGAAAACTAAAACAAATAAAACAATTCCAAAGATAGGAATTGTCACTTCTTAGTAACTGGAACTATACACACATGAAACAAAAATAATAATTTAATAAAATCATCTCACCAAATCAATAACACTAAAATCAAACATTAATCAACTTTCCAAACCAAGCTCAAAGTATAAATATTTAATAAAAATTAAACTAATAGAATCTAAATCTCATGATCATTAAAGTAAATTTAAACAATCTTAGTTAAATAAAATTGTATTGATTAAATCATACATATATTAAAATAAATTATAGCTATCTTGATTAAGCAAAACTAATTAAAATAACATAACTATTAAAACAATTAGAGCTAATAAAAATAATGTAGTGCCTTTCCCATTTGACTTTTGTAAGTCATCCTGATGGATACAACCTTGTTGATCTTTTGTTGTGATGGATCATGATTGTGACCATGAGTTCTCTACATTGTAGAGGTGATTTGATGTATCTTTCTATATCAGTTACTTTGATTATGCTTATGAGATGATTTATGGTTCACTGAGGTTTGTACCAGCGTTTACTAGGATTGAGATGTTATCATGAGGTTGTTCCATGATTACCCTGAGATGTGTGCAGAGATTGCATTGTGAACTATTACCATGCTACATGGGACTAGGTTCCTGTAGCACTGGTTAGTCATGTTTATGACTATGTTCACTTATGTTTTTAAAGTGCCTTTTTGTTGTACTTTAATCTACCTTTATTAAATGCTTAAATGTTTAGAAATGGATTGTCCATTTGGATTATTTGGTAATGTGCTACGAACATTTACCTTGTTATATTTTGATCTAAGAGTTATGTGTTACTTATGTTATGTTTTACATTTGAGAGGACCTGAGAGTCAAATGTTATACTTTGATTTCAGTATCATAGATTTTAGACTACTATGTTGTTCATTTGATCATTTTGCATGATGATGCCATTTTGAGATGATAGTGTGTTTTATGATGATATCTGGTTATCTAGTATTTGGACATACCTCTAATTATGTTAGGTGATGGATTTAATGCTATTGTTATTTACTTCATTCCTGCATTGTTATGCTTTATTCAAATGTGAGTGATGTAAATAGATTATTTTAATATAATTAAATAAATGGTTAAATTAGGTGATTTAATGCATTTATTGCTTTGGCTATGTTGTTATATGCAATTGCACTTGATCGTGTTGTTTAGTGTGCAAGATTTATATCCCTAGTGATTCAACCATTCATATTTTACCAATGTCGTCCTTGTATGGTTAACATATCCTTATTTTAATTGTTTAATTAAGCCTTTCAGTGATTATTAAATCCAAACTCATTTGCATTATGTGATTAGACCAGTGAGCATGTTTGTGCATTTAGAGTTTTGCATTGTCGCGAAAGTTGTTAAGGAAATTTATGTATTTTTGGGTTTTCAGGCTTTTTAATTGATTTATTTTAATTTTTGGTAGCTTTTCCATAGATGAATTTCTATTTTTAGGAATAGCATGTTTTCGTTTGGGTCAATTCGAGGTTTAACTAGGTTGGCTAGTTAATTGCCCTAATTGATTATTCACTTGAAAAGTGAATAAATATCCAAAAAGGAATTGAATTCCTCACTTCTCACTTTTAAATTAGAAAGTTTGAGAGTAAAACCGAAAATCCTCTTCATGAGGATTTACTGTTTTGTTCATTGTGGGAGCTATGGGTGTGGGATCGTCATGAGATTGGGCTCGTTGGATTCAACTCAAGGAAACCTTGGATTGCCGTGATTTTCAGCTACTTCTGCAGGCTATTTATTTTATCGTTCAGATTCCTGTTTTGCCCTTTCTAGTTGTGAGGTAGGGCTTCCCTATTTTATTGTTTCTGTTCTATTTTTGCTTCTGTTTTTGGTAGCCATTTGTTTGGAGGCTGAGAACTACTATTCTCCTCTATTTCTAGATGCTAGTTCTGCCTGGTTGGGTGGGTATGAACATTTTCCTATTTTTCAACATGAGGGTTTGGAGTTTTATGCCGTTATGCTAGCCATTTTTGCATACGGTGTTTGAACTCATTTATTTTTGGATTTTTGGGGTTTTTGCGCCCAAAGGTCAAATGGGTTTTAATTTTTAAGTTTTCCAAAATTTTGGGGGTTTACCTTGTTTTGTGTGCCACCATATTTTCTCAAGTTCTTTTGGCACAATGTGGGTCGTAGACCTGGATGATTTGTTTGGATATTAGTCAAACCACTATTGCACTTTTATGTTTCATTGAGATGCATATCGTACCCGTACTCTCAACTTTGTGTTTGGTTGAGTAATTTTATTCCTAGTGTTATGGTTTCTTTTGGACCTTTGCTTTTGTTTTGTGGACACTAGGATTCATGTAGAATCCATGCTCTCAAATTGAGGCTGGTTGAGTGAGTTCATGAGGTTTGGTCTTGTTGCATCATTGGGATTCATGTAGAATCCATACTCCTAGATTGAGGCCGGTAGAGTGATTTCATGATGTATGGTTTTTTTGGCTTTGGGATTCATGTAGAATCCGTCCTCCTGAGTTGCTTTTGATTGGGTGTTTTGTTTTGCATTGTGTTCTCATCATGTCCTTGTGTTTTGATCTTCATGATGGTGGTGCACCATACATGAGTATGTACGCGTACATTTGTTGAGTGACTTGTGAGGGCCGATCTTCCATGGTACTTCCAGAAGTTATGATCATTGGGGTTGGGATGGGAGTATGCATGCCCATGGGCACTTGTCGTAGGATGAGCATGGGTAGGATAGGGTAGCATATGGAGGGGGCTTCTATCCTATAGCCTGGTGATCATTGTGCCTAGAGGGTTGGCAGAGGAAGTTTTAACTAAGTGATAACTAAATAAAATGTGTGATTGGTAATATAAACTTAAGATAATAAAAATGTGGGGTGCTAGAGCCTTTCTGTTGAGGGATGTAGAATCTACACAAGTTTGAGCTTGGGCTTTTTGATGCCAAATGACTCTCCATAATGTCAACCCCTACTTAGTAGCCTATTGAGTGTCTGACCAGGACCTATACTCCTTGCATTGTCTTAGGTTCTTGGTTATAGCCATCATACTGTCTAGCATGAGTGTTAGGCATGGATGTTGTTTTGTGTGTTTGTGGTTGGATCTTTATCTCCATCAGCATGGAAAGTGTGGACCTACGGGTGCCATGTGGTTGGGAGGTGTAGCTACTTTCACCACTGCTAGGGACTGGTGTACAAAGATGGCCTTGTATCCTAGTGTGACCATTGCTGGATGTTTTCACCTGATGCTTCGAGTTTTGGAGTATGCTTTTATTGAAATGTTTGGATATCATGTTTAGATGATGTTAGTTTATTTGACACATTCCCTATTATGATGATTATCATGTGGTAGGAGGTGTTATCTACTTGTAGGATTATCTAATGCTTTTTTACTAGCATGTTAGATTTCCTTATGCTTATATTGTAGCATGTTTTAGTATTGACATCCCTATTACAATAGTACTGATGATCTAATCGGTGGCTTGGGATGTTACGTGTAGGGGATGGCTAGGATCCATGATGGTCTTATGATGCTATTGACAGTTGGGAGGATATGCGTACTTAGTTTTGGTTATTCAGTTATTGTGATGTTATTTCTATACATTGCGATGTTGCTTATGTTCACTGTGATGTTGTTTTCAATATGTTCTATTATTTCTATGATTTAGATGGATAGATGTTCCTCTTTCTTGTTCCTTGGCATATTTTTGATTGTGCACTCGAGTGTTTTCTCCTCGATCTATGTCAGTCTAGTACTCCCTGGTGTAGAGGTTCTAAACTCTATTTTTCTCTATTTTTCCCCTTTTGTGTTTTCCTTAAGTGTTTTTGTGTTTCTTTGGGTGACATTTTATTAGCATGGTGCAACACAAAAATGTATCGCATGCCCATTGAAACTTTGTCGTGCATCTCCTGATTCTATCACATGCCTCTTGGAGAATTATCATGCGATACTAGAAAGTATCACACCTCCTTATAAGATATGTCATACGACACCCTTAAAGTGTAGCATGCCTTAAGAAGAAGTATCGCCTAGTCCCTGAAAGTGTTGCCTTCCTTCTTTATAAATGTCATGTGGTACTTTTTTATGTTGTATTAAAGTATCACCTAGTTTTTGTAAAAACCTGTGCAGGCGGGCAGGAGGCACTTTTCGGTCTGGTCTAAACTTTTTGAGAGTTGATTTGGATACCCTCTTCAGTGCTCTTCAACCCTATGGTGTTGCATTTTGATTTCTATTATGTGTGTTTCTGTAGTCAGTCTCTTGGGGTTTAAAATTTATCATTTAACTATAGGAATTATATTTAATTCCTTATACTTAAGATATATTTTAATATATGCAATGAATCTTTTGAGATAGCTTTCAGAGCTCTTAGAGATAAGATAAAGATTCTAGGAAATTTTAGGACTTTAAAAATCCAGACTTAGCCAATTTTCAAGGCTTTGGGATTTCAGACTTAGCCAAATTTTAGGATTCTGCATTCTACCCCAACTTGGTGTTTTGTTGATGAGTGGTCATTTATTTGAGCCCTCATCTTGTGTGTGGTCGTTGTCGACTTTTGTTTGCATATGTCAGTTTGGTAGTGGCATTCAAAGATCCATTGGTTGCTGGGATTGTGGTGAAGTCTTCAGTTGTGATTTTTGTGATGCCTATATGATGTTTTCATGTGCATTCATACTTGTAAAAAAAAAAATCTTGGCTTGTATTGAATCCTTGTTCCAAGGATCTCTAGGTGGGGCATTACAAATAAACTAATTGAAATAATGTGCAATTATAAATGAAATATATCTTAATAAAATTGAAACAAACCAAACAAAAATGCATAAAATAAATATCACCAAGCTTCCCAAGGAGTGGGCCTTTGCTCCTGGTTTGCACAACAGATTAAATTATAGCTTCTCTACACAACTGTGATCATGCAAATTCCAATTTACATTTATCAAAGAAGTGATATAAGAGATTATTCTCTCTTTTTTCCTCTCACATAGCTCATATTTATATCATAATATGGCTGCAAGTTATTCCCTATTTTCATGCCACTTTTCTATTATTTTGTGGCTCACATTTGGATTTTCTATTTGTTGGAAATAACTTCCCTAAAATGTAGGAGCTTATTTAGCTCATAGTTACAACAAAATATGATATTGTTTTTGATGTGAATTCTCTTCCATTGAGTCATAAACAACATATCAATTTAGTTACAACAAAATAGCAAAAGTATCTCATGGAAACTAATAATATGGCACAAATTCATTTGTTGGAAAATAAACCCATGGGTAACACAAAGTGTATAAAATTTGAATGGCGACAAGAAGTCTAGTAGGTGACATGAAGTTGTAGTCCCAATTGATAGGTGATAGGAAGTTACAGAATGTTCTTGTAATCTGTATGCTACAATCTTGATTTTTCAAATGCTTAGGATTATAACTAGTAAAATAATCAATAATGTATTTTCTATATTTAAATTCCAAAACCATATTAAATATATATTATATCATATGCAACATAAAATGGTATGATGCATAGAATGGATAGTGTAATGGAATTATTAAGGGCGATGGATGAAAGATAATATGATGACATGCCTCCCCCCAACTAAAAGGTTGACTGCCCATAGGAAATAAGGAGAGGATAGGGAGGGGTGTTTCATAATGATTAACATAATGAGAAATAAAAATAAAGTTAAGAGATAAAATAATCAAAAACAAAATTGATTATTTTACCAACATGAATGTGCAAAGAGAGCAAGGTTGGAACAGAGAGTAACTCAACAACTGTCACTATCAAAAGAGAGGAATCATCATCAATGAACAAAGAAAGGTAAAAAGAACCACAACACCACAAAATACCACCATCTGATTGAAAGCATTGAAGAGAAGACCACTGGAAGGAACAACAAAATTGGAACATAGAGGGCAAGCTAAGGCTCCACCACCATCAATTGAATCACTAGAGATCATATAGTAGGTAGATAATTCCACTGAAACACCTCAATTGATCATGCAACACATACTAGGGATGATCAAAGATTCGAGGATCACACAGAGCTACAAGAGTGAGTGATAGGAGGTGCCAAGAAGGAAAGAACCATTGAAGCCAATGAGTGTTCCAGAAAAGAATGATCAGCAGAAAAATCAAGAACACCAATTATTGCATTTTTCATTTTCATTTTTTCATTTTTTCATTTTTTTTTTTGAAATAAATTTGTATAATGACAAGTGACCACTCACAAGCTAGTTTTCAATCACTTACTACTTAATGGTGCTATAAAAATAGTTTTCACCACTAAGAATTTATTTTGTAGTTAACATCCACTAGAAACCAATTTTTAGATATTAACTGGTCAACAATGCCAAAATGTTTTCATTGTTGGATCTTTTATTGTTTTTTCTTTTTTCTTTTTTCTATATTTTTAATTTTTTTAATTTTCAATAACTGCATACAATGACCAAAGAAATGAAATCCTAACATGCATGATGAAAAATGATACCATCCAAAACTCGTATTTTGTACATGGCCATGCAAAAGGAGTTGTTGAAACTTGAGTGCCTTATGAACTTGAAGTTATCACCAAGATAGCTTGGAAAAGCCAAGATACTAACCAAGTTACTAACCATCATGCTCCATATAGCTTGGAAAAGCCAAGATAGAGTCTTACTTAACACTCACACAAAGAAAAATAACCAATTGATATCATCTCACCACAATAAGAGACCTATAACCATATTCTCAGGACTAAGCATATCAAGTATAGTAAAGAAATATCATTCATTTGATAACTCTACCATTTAATTTTTGAATGATGGGTAGAGTTATAAAAATTGATAATAATAAAATGAATGAATAAATTTTATATATGATATCAATGCTGATCAACACAAGAACACATACCTTGAATTGGTTGAGATCTCACATTTGGAGGTTTACTAGAAGGTCCAATGAAAAAATTGATGGAGATTTATTGTGAATCAACCAAGAGCCTCAAAATTGGAGGGATTTCCCCCCAACTTAACTTCATTCTACAGGGTCATGAGAACATTAAGATAATCTAAAGAATGAAGTAAAGTAAATAACAAATTTATGTATTTCTTGAGCTTTAGTTGATTGATAAATCAATCAAATATTTTGAGAATTCATTTGATTTCTCCTTAGTGTCACATTTCAAAAGCATAGGCATTCAAATCATCCAAGGAATCAAGAAAGTAATTTAGCACCTATTATATATGAACGATCATCTTAAGATACAACAACCAAGAATGAGAAATATATAGATATGAATTGTTGGAAATATAAGAGGAGTAACTAAGAGGGGAGGGGTGAATCAGTTACTACTAAAATAAATCCCACATCCCGTAGATGTCAATATATAATTATAATTTGAAAACTGAGTACTGTTGATGCTTGATAAACATATAAAATACTGTAGCTTGGTAAATACAGAATGTGTTAACTTTGTGGATCTTAAGATAATGTGAGTGATTAATTAATCTTAATTACAAGCATGAAAGAAATAACATGAACACATATGACACCAGGATCTAACATGGAAACCTAATTCGGGAAAAATCAACAATTGTAAATAGTTACTATCTTTCACTCTTTTGAAGTGAGCTCTGTTAGGAGCCAACCCTTCTACAGGTTACAAAATACATTGTTAGGTGTGACCCTATTAAAGGATTTAATCACCCTATTAGGAGTGGCCTTGTTAGAGGTCTTGAAATAATTCAATAGAATTGCCACCTTGTTAGAGGATTTACAAATGGCTATTAGACCAACTCTGTTAAGAGATTTTAGATTACAGCTACAATGGTTAGAGAGTAATAATGAAATGACCTGATTGAGATGCAAATGAATTGCTAATTATAGATCTCAGTTTTGTCTTGTACTTAATACTTCTTGATCGAATATAGCTTTTCTCCTCAAGGATATTCTTCTTATCTTTAAAATTTGCTTCCTCTCTTCATTCTTTGCAATTCATTCCATACAACTTTCACACTTTGAAATCACAACTTGAGCTTTTACTTATACCTTCCATATTGTCAAGTCAACTCAAATTCAAATTATAATAACTAATATACATCATCATAGTTGGCTAGAAAAAATAGATAAAACAATTAAGTTTCAGATTCCATAATAAGAAAATCCTTCGTTAGTCGACCCTATTCGGTAGAAACTAACTCTGAAGCGATTTCCTGTGTTAACCAAAAAAAGCTCGGTTAACACTGTGAACTTATGAAAATCCTTTGGTAACTAAGTGAACTTGGTTAGCACTAACTTTGTTCAACTTTTCCTTCATTAACTGAGTGAGCTCATTTAACACTCTGTCTCTATATGAATTCCTTCAATGCTCAAGTGAACTTGGTAGACATTGTCATCTACATAGGAATGCTTAGTAGACACATAGAATTGTCTTTGTTGCCCAAGTGATCTTGGCATACACTAACTAACAAATGTTATGATATCTGTATAACATCAAAGACAATACACAATTAATCAATTGTATCCAACAATCTCCTTGTTTGGCATTGATGGCAACACAACATGTCATAGCGTAATGAAATTTTGAAGATAAGACTCCCTCTATCAGTGAGCTTCAGTTTGCAATAGTCTTCTACCAACTTCATTCCTTGATGTTCCTTTAGAATTTTTCTTACTTTGTAGTAGTCTCCCTCTGTGATAGAACTTCTTAACTTCTCCCTCTTGGAATGACAAAATTTTTGAGAGATATGATAGTAAACTTCTCCATCTTTAACAACACATGCCAAAGACAACTCTGATTAGTACCAATGTACCTTGAGTAGTGAATCATCTACAATATGTCTTTGTCAATATTGCATCAATTGATTGATCTTCAACTTAGTTCTCGTTGATGCATCACTAAACTTTATTTAGTGAGCTTCAAATAGGAGAATGATCCCTAGCTTACCTCTTAGATACAACAATACATCCTTAGATAATGGCTTGGTGAATATATCTGCAATCTATTATTTTATATTCACATATTCCAATTTGACTTCTTTATCATGTACTAATTCTCTTAAAAAGTGATATTTTATAGCAATGTGATTTTTTTTTTTGGAATGCATCATTGGATTCTTTGATATGTTGATTACATTGGTGTTATTACAATATATGACTACTGGATCTTTGATTTCAACCTTCATTTCTTCCAACAATTGTTTGAACCAAACAATGTTAGAACAATTTACTATTGCTACCATATACTCTTATTCTATTTTGGATTGAGATGTGCAATTTTGCTTCTTGCTTGTCTAAGATACCAGTCTTTCACCAAGAAAGAATGCTCCACCACTAGTGCTTTTTCTATCATCAAGACTTCTTGTCCAATCAACATTAGTAAACACCTTTAAGTCCAAATTACCTCCAAGTTTGTACCATAAGCCATAATCTTAAGCACCTTTTAGATATCTCATAATTCTTTTGATTACCACCATGTGGTTTTCTCTGGATTTTTCCTAAGAATATTGTCACTATCCCAACTGCTAAGGCAATGTTAGACCTTGTATGTACTACATATTGTAATTTCCCAATCATTGATCTGTATAAGGTCTGATCTACTTCTTTGGAGTCATTATTTTTGGTAAGCTTATGTCCAATACACATGGGAGTTCCAACTGGTCTTGAATCTTCCATTCCAAATTTTTTTAGTATCTCCTTGATATACATAGATTGAGTGATGTAGATACCATTTTTGTTCTATTTTATTTGCAATCGAATAAAGAATTTTATCTCACCAAACATGGACATCTCAAATTCTTTACTCATTTCTTCTAAAAATTCTTTGCACAAGTCATCATTTCCTATAAATAGAGTATCATCAACAAATATTTATATTAACACAATCTTCTTATATGGTCCTTCCTTGATATACAGACTATTGTTATCATTTGTTCTTTGAAAACCAATATGAATCAAATAGTTATGCAGTCTTTTATACAAGGCTCTATGAGTGTGTTTGAGACCATATGGTGTATTGATGTTTAAAACTATTAAACAAAAAAATGTTCAATACTAGAATGATAATACTCACATAATCTAAGGAGTAGCTACTTCCTAGTAAAAATTACATGGGTAAGCCATTTGGAACCAACTTCAAAAAAACTAGAATAGGTTTTCTACTCTTTAGGCTCTACAAAACCAAGGTGGGTATACCTAGGGAATGATTCAAAGGGATATTGTTGTATGAGAATTATATTAGTTTCATTCTGATTCTTATCTTCTATCCTAGACATATACACAATTTATCCACTTCTTGATATTCTCTGATTCATACACATCCCTCATAAGCAAATTTGGTCACAATTCTCCTTAAAGTTTACAAATAATTCTAGAAATAGAAGCTACCTAGACTCATAAATAAGATATAAATGAGTGTTGACCAGCATTACAACCTTGAACAAAATGGAATGAAAATGATTTTGAATTTATAATTGATTTGACATGTAAAGGTTGAATTTACTCTGAACCATTTCTAATTTATGTAACGAGTGCCTTATCAATTGGGAAAAAATTTAACTATTGGTAGGAGATCTGGTTCAAATAACTTGTAAACAAATCTATCAATTGTAATCACTCATTTCCATTCTTATGCAATATCCCTTTCATAAATTCATAAACCCCATTGATTCACTAAAGCATTTATATAACTCCTTGAACTAAAAGAAATAATAGAACTAGAATACAATCGATCTAGACTGCATTCAATCAATTAAATCTTGTTTAAATGACTTCAAAGTAAACACACTCATAAAATGGAGATAGAAGTTGATGACACAAATATAGTGTAAATACCCTTTTGTATTATCCTTTTAGATGACTAATACAATAACCCACAGAAACTCAATGGAAAGCCCAAAATATCTTGTTGATTCTATAATTTCTTTATATCATTAGAGAGTACAAAATTGGAAGTAAACTCAAAACAACTTTATATAACTGGACCGATTGAACTTTTCTTGGAAGTTAAAAAATACACAAGTATTTGGACCCTTTCTCTAGCCCTGGGATCTCACTTATATAGTGTGAGATGCAACAAGCTTTAGGATCAGAGAAAAGGATAGTTGTCCTTCCAAACAAAAGATGAATATAGTCTATAAAAGACAAGACTTAGTGTAACAGAGTGCTAACACATCAAGATATTATTTGGTAGGTCCCATTTTTGTTACATCATTACAAGCTACTAGCTCTTTGATTTTCCACCACTATTCTGAATCTTCAGAATATGTAGCTACTAAGCTAGCTAATGATGAATCTAACTATGGTGCTTGAAAATCAATTTCTACCTATGGGTTTTAACTATTTTCATCCTGAATAGACAAAACTACTTTTACTCTTGATTGTTCTTCTATCATGTCCACATCTTGGGCTTCTAAATCTGTAGCTGAAATTTATTGGTGACCTTTATCTTCCTCATTTCTCTGATCTGGTGCTATTGTCTCAATAATATACACCTCATCCTCTTGCACCTCATCATCATTCATTTAAACTTCCTCAAGTTGTTCACCAGAAGAAATACCTGTCATCCATTGGTCAAAAAGTGTATCATCTGGCCAATTGAATTACAAAATATCACTTTGCTTTTGAGTACATACTCAGCTTCCCTTTCAATACTAACCAAATTGGTTTTCAAAGAATCAAAGAATAACTAGACTTTCACCAATTCCTCTATTGTGGTGGCCCACCAAGCATGCCTTGTCTCATTAATAACCTTATTCATTCTCAGACAAGAATAGGTCATTCAATTCCTTCGACCACTCGTCCTTATTCTTTAATTTATTTTTTCTATCTAAAGCATAAGGGAATAAATAAAATTTTACAATCTTATACTTATTGAGATAAGAAACAAATTTTAGTTGCAGTGCACCCTTCTGTCATCAAAATCTAATAGATCATTAGCAACATCATATGTTTTTTCAATCTGGCCATGAGAAGACCTTATAAAAGAGTAACAAAAAAATGTGATTTCCTTCTTTCTCTTTCCCCACTTGTTAGCAATGGGTTTCAAAATATCTTCATGGGCTTTCAATTCTTTGCATATGCTTATTATTTTTGCTAATTGATCATAGAATAGTGGACATTCAATTTTATCTACCAAATACATTAGAGCCTTTCTCAACTTATCTTCATACTATACATTTAGCTCTACATGTAATGCCCACAAGTTTATTTTTTCCTCTTCAAAATCTTTACCTATGTAGTACTCTGGCCTTTGTGGTGTATCTGGTATTTCTATAAGGGGAGTGGATTTAAAAGGTTCCAGTAGAGGGCAAGGATATGTAATCCTTGGTCTAGAAGACCTTCCCAACACCTTATTTTCTAGCTCAATCCTCTTTTGGACCTCTTTATTATAAGCCTTCAAATATGTCTCATACTTGCTCTGCAATTCAAACATTGCCTTTTCTTCTTTTTTAGCAATGGCCAACACAAATTGAGATGTCCCAACATTCATGTGTGTAGCCTATACATGGGAGGTATTTTCCACTCTTCTTACAATAATATTTCCCATCAGTCCAGATTCATCTGGCTGTGATGAGGTAGCTCTTGACCCTTTCCTTAATGACCAAATGACTAAGGTAGGCTGGTCTTCATGAATGTAGTGCTTGTGAATTCTTTCTTATTATGGTCTTGCAAATCTAATTTATTTGAAACAAAATTGAAAACTAAAGCATCTACTATGTCCAAATTGGGTAACAATAAAATGTTTGATGCTTTCACCTTCTGCCTTCCTTCTTCAAGGCTTATATTTTGAAATTCTTTCATCATTTCTTCTTTCACCTAGTTCTACAAGGCAGTCTCATCCATTTCTGGATGCTCTATTCTCAATTTATTACATCTTTCTTCAAATTTTCCCATATTGGCCCACCACGCAAATTGGTGGAAAGCTATAAATTTAACAAAGCTATCATCTAATAAAAATTGATGACTAATTTTCTCTATGATAGGGTCCAATTCCCTACCTTTTTAATATGCTACTATCAATTCAAGGATTGGCACAAGAGGCTCTTGAGGGTTTCCCTCATCCAATTCTACCTAAGTAATAAACACACCTCCTTGTGACCCTATTTGTTCAATTTGTTCCCTAGAGAGTTACTCCTCTCCAATCTACAATGGGGATTGTGTAGGCGAATATTCCTCAACATGAGGATCTTATTCCTTTATTATTCTTTGCCTCTTAGGAGAAGGCTCATCGTGTCTCTCTTCTAGGATAGCACTAGTAGATCTCATTATTTGTTTTCCCTTATCTACAGTAGCCTTTTTATTTTAGATTATGGTATAACCTAGCCTCTTTTGGACAATCAAATGTCTAGCTCCTACATTAGGAATGAATGCCAACCTCCTCATGACTTCCCCAGCCTTATATAGGTATGAATACACAAAGAATTTTTTATTCTCATTCATAGCTTCCATTCTTTCACGAAAAGTATTCATGAGCTTATTTATTTTATCTACCTCTGTAGTAGCATTATCTAGAGGACTATAATCCTTATCAAAACAATGTATAAATTCCAAGACCTTGGAGTAAACCCTCCATTTTTCTTTCTTGGTTTCCTATTCCTACAATGAGAACTCATTTCTTATGATGTCCTCAAGGTAATATAAGTCATGTTTTACTTTTACTAGTTTGATTCTATGCCTGAAAAACAAGTTGTAAAATCCCTCAGTATCAAAAAAATGGGGATGGGAAAGAACCATTTTGTACTGATCCAAAATTTTATATAAGAAAAGCCAACCCCCCTTAGTGATTACAAATTAATGGGCTATAGTACAAGTAGGGAAAATTGAACCCCTTTTCCTTTTCAACAAATAAGTTTCTTCTGGTCCTCCCAACTGCCATAAAACTTTACCCATTCCTACCTTTAAAGGTACCTGGTAAGGCAACACATGAGGGGTTCCTTTAAAACCACAAATTCTAATGATAGTAGAAATAGAGTATGGGATAATATCTTCGCAATTGTGTGAAACTTTTAAACCATTAGGATTATCCATAGGCCTAATGAGTCTCATTAGTGCCTTAGGGACTCTTCGATTATCACTTAATATGAGGCATCTCAACTTTGAAGTGAAATACCTATCAAACCTAACAAAGCTAGCATTCTCTGCATCCTAGATCATAGCTATATTCCATAATTGGACCGGCAGTGCTTCTCCATCTTATTCTCTATTCAATTCCATCTCCTTACCAACCAAAATATGTCACTTCTTTAAACAAGAACGTGTGCATCAACAAAGAATAATGGCCAAAAGTTTTTTCTACTCCTTTGCAATTCCTACTAGGTCAATATGAATTTCTTCTGCTAAATAAGAGGCAAAATCAAAAATAACATTCACACCAAAAGAAGTAATCTGAACCATCATATACATAAGATTGACGAGCATGACATTCTATCTAGCCTCACCCAAAACTCGGCATAATGTCTTGTATGCCTCTATAGCCCAGGAAGTTAAAAACTCTTTCTTGGAAGGTTCCTTAGAGGCAGCTATAATTACTGGAAAATTCCCAATTGTGTAAATATGGGCCCTCAGTGCACCTCCCCTAACCACTTCCCTTTTTAACATGTACTCTTTTTCTAATTCTTGCAAATTAATAGGCACATGATAATCTGTCAAAGGCTCTAGATAGAAAACCTCTCTAATATCTTTAGGAATAACTGTAACCAAAGGCACACAATCAATTCTCCTTATTATTCTAGCTGCTTGATCATAATTCTTTGTAATAGCCTCCAAGAGGTCATATTCCATAAAAACATTGGGAACCACTAACTTTCCCAAATCAAAATTACAAATGTTGGCATGTGGGGAAAACAAATTCCTCTCTAAAAACCATGTTTTGAATAGAGCAAGACCGGTTTGAGAAAGAACATTAATGGTGCGCAATTATATTCCTAAATCTTAGAAATCATAGACCTAGGGCATGATAATGAAATCATAGAGCATGGGCATGACATGATAACAAAATTGTATCTTAATGGCACAACATGGCAACAAAATCGCTGAACAAGGGCACAACAATAAAATTGTAGAGCAAGTGCATAAAAACTAAATGCAAAGATCAAAAGGGCACAACAACCAAATCATAGAATAAGGGAATGTTGGAAATACAATAGGAAAGTAGACTCTAAGAGGGGGAGGGTGGTGAATCAACACTTAAAACTTTCAACCTCAAAATCATTCACCACACATCCATCTCACAATCTATGCATATAAACTGAAATACCAAATTAAGTATATATATCCATTCAACAAATATATTAAACAAGATATTTGGTTACCAAGAACCCCTCTAAGGAGAAGGTAAAACTAGGGTGGGGATGACACCCACAAATCCTTGCTACTATAGTAATAAAGTGTATCCAATGAAGGTTACAATATTTTGATCATGAAATATGATCTACCCTGTGAAAGGTCTTCCCTGTTCAAGGCTTACAAGATTGTTAGATTTACCCTATTAAAGGATTTAAATACCCAATTAGAAGTGTTCCTAGTAAAAGGACTTTAAATTACAATGAAGTAATCACCTTGTTAAAGGATTTACAATAGCCTATCAAGACTACTCTATTAAGAGATTTAACCGATTCACATGTTAGAATGTTTTAGCAATGATCCTTCAGTTAGCACTCTATTTCTTTATGTCAGATCACCGATTTTTTGATGTGTACTTGATCTTTCTAATTAGATGTATCTCTGTTGTCTTCTAATTCTTGTCCTCTATTCTCCTTTAACTAATTCTGCAATGTAACTCAAATTATAACTCCTTAGTGACCATGAATGCTCTTTTTGCACATGCAAACTTCTCTCCTTTCTTCTTACAACATTCATAAAAATTTTAGGGTTTCCCTCCTTAACAAGACCTAGGTAACTTAGGGTTAGGTATGAATTGAAAATAGTGATTCACCCATATTGCCTCTTAATCCTTCCCTTTTTATGATTGGATGCATGTAATGCATAGGGATTCACAATTAGTTTTTGTCCTTATCATCTAAGATCATAAAAAAATCCTTAAGTCGGCCCAAAAATGGTTTACATACAAGTTTGTGCCATTAAAAATAACTATGTCAAAACTTTATAACTTGACACTTGAAGTCCCTGGTGCTCAACATCAACTGCAACATCAATGTTATAACTTGGCCTCTAAATGAATCGACATATATTTTCAAAGAAACATCCTAATTGTCAAAAGCTACATCTAATGATTCAATTTGGATGGCTAGCTTGGCACCAAGGTGAACTAAGCCTTCATGAGTAGAAAGATGCAGATCTTTCTTCATGAGTGTCTCAGAAAAGGCTAGTTCCTTGTGCAATATCTCCATATGTGGAGTTAGGATAGATTGCATGTTGATTAGTTTAGCCTTTATGTTTTTGTCATCTAAATGTAGCATTGCTAACTGACTCTAGGAGTTTGAAATATTCCATAAATGTTTCTTACTTTGGGTTGGAGATCTTGGCAAATTTATACTAGATGATTGCATAAGACTCTCTAAACTCAGTATGTGTCTCCTAATTTCCTATGTGAAGAGTGTTGGATTGCACAATTTGGTGTATAAAGAGAAAATTTTCTCTAGTATCTTCTTCACATTGTCAATTTTGGTTGCTAACTCAACCTATGATAGTGCAATAAAACTTGATATCTTTTCATTGAAGTTACTATGGAATTTTCCCTCAGACCATGCAAGTAATTTCTCATTTGAATCTAGACCTGTGTCACTGACCTTCTCAAGTAAGCTGGCTAGCTTCTCTATGATAGGCTTGGTTTTTTCTAGAGCTAGCAGATCAAATGCATCAAGAAAAAATTCCTTGATATCTAACAAAGCTTTCTTTTGCCTTAGCTTCCTTTTGAGAAATTCTTGTTCCTTTTTCCTTGCAAGATCATCCTGTAGTATGCCCATATGTTCAATAGTGATGGTTTCAAGATTAAATTTTGGTAACTCAATCACTTTATCTAAGTTCACATCACCAAATTATGTAAGTTTAGCTATCTTGGATGTGCTTGGACTCATCTTAGATGATTGTAGGGGTATAGCTTCTATACTCAGCCTATGAAGAACTTGACTTGGAGGAGTAGCAATTTCTAGTATAGTCACCAGTATTTGTATTACAATTTGCTCCTTAGGGCTTGTGGTTATACCTAGCTCTTTAGTCCTATCCTTTGCTTGCTCTTCATTCATAGATGCACCTTGATCTTCTATTGTGGGTGTAGGAGTAGCTTCCTCTCCTATTTGTGCTTCTATTCCTTTATTCTCTTTTGTTTCTTCTTTTTTCTCTCCATGTGTCTCACTCTTGTTATTTTACTTTTCCTTTTCATTTCTAGAGACTAGAGCTTTTTGTACCAATGTACTAATAGTAGAAGTTGTTTTCTCCTTCCTTTAATAGACTACAATAGGTAATGTAGTAGGTATCAAGGGGAGTTGAGTAGGCATTGTAGATGTCTCTTGTGTGTGAACTTTCTCCCCTACAGATGCTTTGTCTTCCTTCTCAATCTCATCAACACTTACCAGTATAGGATTTCCACAAAGTTTGCCCTAGGTCATGGATTTTACCAATATCTTCTTCAAGTCTTACTCTATAACAGGATTGATTTTCTAAGTGACAATATTAGAAAAATCCTTTATATTTACATTATCACTATCTGAATTCAATTCATGTTGAGGACTGGCACTCGATACTAGTGTATCTTCTTGTACACTCTATTATGTTTGCTACTCATCCTCAGTTGGTGCCTATGTTTCATATGTGTCTCGATGCCTTCCTCATGTGCAACTATCTTAGTGTTAACCATGGTAACCTTAGTTACTTTTTGTTCATATTTTTCCTGACCTACCTCAATAGGTGTCTACACTATTTCCTTAGGTTTTGTCAAGCCATATAATGATTTCCAAATCAAAGTGGTCTTCTGTACAACATCCTCAATATTATTTTGTAGTATGCTAAATGCTCTATATATAGGTGCAAATTTTCCTACATTTTTCTTTATTGCGTTTTCCATTGTTTTCCTATCTAATTTTTGCATTACTTGTACAAGTGTAGTCTCTTAGATTTTTCTTTCTATATTGAGACTATATTGCCACTTTTTCTCAACTCTATCACATAGATCTTTTGGTAATGAGTTGGCAATCTCAATTGGAGTTTGTTTGATTGTTACCATCATGGCATATATTGCCTCCTCTACTTGGTTGATCTCAAAATTTCCAAGTTTTCAAACTCAATATTTGTTAGACTACACAAATCAACATTATTCCTAATGTTCTTACATGTATTGTCTAAATCTGAGGAAGGACAATGACTTACCACTTTGAATTGGCTATTGTCATCAGATTTTGTCCTCTCTTCATCAGATTTAGCAAGAGAAATATAGCTTCTCTTTGGTCTTTTCTCAGGCTCCTCTCTTTGGTCTTTTCTCAGGCTCCTCTCTTTTAATAGTTGATCTAGCCCTCTTCTCTTTCCTTTTTGGTAGTATCTCTTGTGCTGGTCTAAGTTTCTTGAACTGTAAGATTAGGTTTTACAACCTTCCTTGGTTTGCTAACTACTAGGGCTTTAGCTTTCCTCTTCTTTTACTCAGGTGCTTCACTAGCTTCTTCTTCTTTGACACTTTCTTCAATTTCTATCTCTTCTGCTTGATCTTCACCTTGACCTTGAGTTAAAGCTAGTGGTTCTTGAATAGGAATATCATCTTCTTCTTTAGCTTCATCATCACCATCTTCTTCATTTTCCTCTGCTCCTTCACCAAATTTCTCTTTAAGCTTCTTGATAATCTTGTTTTTCTTTCTTATCATAGAGGTAGTCTTCAAATCCATTGTTACCTTATATTTTGTCACATCATAATTCCCAAAGGCAGTAGCTTTAGCATCTACATCTTCTACAAGTAATGTTGTGATTGCTTCAAAGGCTTCATCCACATTGATCTCATAGCCTAGTGGCCTTAGCCACCTTACCCTTCAAACAACAGCTTGAACATATGTAAAATCATTGTCAATTTGAAAGAAAACATCATTGAAATGTTTCTCAGCCAGTGAAAGTGGTAACTTGAGTATTTTCTATATCTTCAAAGTAGTTGGTCATTATAAACTCAAAATTGTTTCTAAGTTGCTCAATAAATTCACCTATTTGCACTGCAATAGATCTGTTTGTTTCCATGAAAATTTACCAAAAGTAGGGAATATATTCTATACATAAAATAATATGCATACAAGAATTGAACCAAATTTAGATTGTGCACTCTTGGTCTTCCTTATTGCTCCCAATTTTTTTGACAACTATTGCATCTGCAACTTGGCAAGGTCATTGGTATGATCCTTCTTAATTATTTTATAGTCCATGTCACTAGAAATACAAGGTATATTATTGAGCCTTCTGGATTGATAAAATTTATGTGCTATAATCATCACTACAAAAGCAATTAGGGGATTTGAGATAGTGTCAATTGTCATTCCTCATTTGTTCCACACTGTCCTTATATTCTTCTCAATAAGTTATTTAGATTCACTCCTCATGGTTTTAGGTCAATCAAGGGTTGAATACCCTATTACTCGATGAACAATCTTCTTTGTGATCTTCATTAGTCCATTATCCAACCATATAAAATTATCATGAGTTCTACTCAAAACTATCTTTATCCATTTAGTTTTGAAGACATTGTCAAAATCTAGGGTATGAGTTAACCCTTTTCTCTCTACAATTTCAAATTCTTCTTTCAACACTTATTTTTGACATAATTTCCCATAGGTTTCCCTAATTTTTGTTTCACCCATGCTACCCACCTTGCATGTATATAAACATCTCACATCTTGAATCATTAAAACTCAAGGTGATATCATTGATAACACACCAGATGGATCTTGCTTGTAAAAAAATTAGGAATAGCTCTAAAATTTGGTTGTCTGATCTCATTTCTTATCAATTGCTCATTCAAAACTTATTTACCCTCTTTAACCTTAGGAGCTAAAGAACTAGATGCCATTATGAAAACCTAGGGTAATTCAAACTGCATAGCTCAGCACACAATAAATACCTTTGTAATCTACTAAGATGATGTCGAGCAACTATTGAATCTTGTTTGCAAATGGTTGGAATGATCCCTTCAATTTTCCTTTTTTCTCTTCGTTCTCTTCTCCAAATTTGAATGGTGTCAAATGAGTAGAAATCAAACATATAAACCTTAAAACCTTTTGTTTAATGCTTAGTGCTTACACAACTGTAAGCTCAACTTCAATAGGAATTTCAACTTCCTTTATGCTAAAAAAATACTATGAGCTTGGTCAATACTATCACCTTTGATAGCTCAAAATCAACTAACATTTCACCCAACAATCATAGCGAAAGTTTTCATGCTCCATAGTAACATGAAAAATGACGAAACTTAAAGATTTCTTCCAAGTTATAACCAACACCTTGCATCTTTCTTCATACATATATAATCTTTTCATAACTAAATATTTGGAACTGATGTATAGTATGTCTTTTAAATATCAATCCTATAAATACCTCTTGATTACTTAATTGGAGGTGATGTGATCACTTCACCCATTGGGTGAAGTGATCCCATCTGCACTTGATGTGCTATAATCTTCCTTTCTCTTCCATGTCTTGTTCATCTCATCTGTGGCATTTTCAACATTTGACTTTCCTTTTCCTTTATTAAACTCATTGCTTGGTGTCTTTGACCTTGTTGGACAATTCGTACTTATGTGACTAGTCTTCAACCAGCTAAAACACGTCTTTGACTCAACCATCTTTTGTAGTCACTTATAAAATGGGTTCTTATGAAATTTTTAGCAACATGTCTATACTCTTGACAATAGTGACAAGTATACCAAGTATTATAATCCAAATTATAAGATTTATCATTGTGCTTTACATTTGTCTACTTGTTTGATGACCATTTAAGCTTGGATTTGCACTCATATGCTCTATGTCCATACTTCTAATAGTTATATCAGTATCCTTTAACTCTTTGTGTGTTTATGGTTTTAGTTCTACATTCACGTGCTTGATGTCCTTGTTTATTGCATTTGTAGCAATTGTAGACACCTAAATCCTATAGAAAATAAAGTATTTTTATTTTCTAAAAAAATTCTTGATGACATCATCATTTATTAATTAATTAATTATTTAATTTATTTTTATGCCATTAAATCCCTTTATCTTAATTAAAAATATTTAATTAAGGAATCCCTCCCAAAAATGTTTAAATCTTATTTAAACATTATTTTCGTATTTATTAATTATTTAATTAATAAATTGACCAAAAAAACCCAAAATAAATAAATAAAATTATTTTTTGCCCAAAACTTGGCCAATTTCCTTAAGACCACTAATCTCTTCCAAAATCTTCTAATCCTTCTTTAATTTTGATTAAAGAATAATCCCATCATTTCGTACCCCTAATCCCAACTCAAAATATTTAATTAAGATTAAATATTAATCCTCATGTTTATTAATTTTTTTTTAATAAATATCTCCTCAACCCAAAGCCTTGAAATAAATAAAATTTTATTTATTTCTTAAAAATTTAATTTATCCTCATCCTAAGAAGTTCTAGACTCTTCTAGAAAGTCTTCATCCTCATCCTAGGAAGTTCTAGACTATTCTAGAAAGTCTTTATCCTCATCCAAAGTCTATACTCTTCTAGAAGATGTCTTTAAACCTAATCCTAATCCCCTCCTAACCTTGTCACATTCCCTAAACATGGGTTAAGACTTACTAACCCAAGCCAAAGTTAACAAATATCTCCTTCTTCACCCACCCTCATTAAATGCCATCCACTTGCCTATCCCTAAGCTAATTCTAAACCATCCTAATCCATCCTCTAATCATTTTCACAATCCTAAGCAAGCTTAAAACCTTCCTAATCAAGCCCAAGTCAAAATTCCTCTCATCTCTCTCAAAATATCCCAACCATAAAACTTTATGAAGCCCACTAGGCCATAAATGACTCTTCCAAGCCCTTTCATTGCTCTTACAAGCCATTATGAGGGTCTTTATGAAGATTTTATCCCTTCAGCCTCCTTTGTTGACTCATCCTTCCCCTTTCCTCCATCTTCTCACCCTGTGACATGTGTCACTCCTTGATTGGCTGTAAGAAAACACAATCCATGTGCTCTCCTCTCATGCAATCTAAGCCTTCCATAAGCTTTTTTCCATCCTTGCATCCTAGCCCTTGATCCCTCAAGCCCTTTGCCTATTAAGGAATCCTCTCCCAACCCATTTTAACACAATCCATGAAGAAAATTCATAATGCCATTTTAAGAAGCCATTTTACATGAAAACCATACACTCACACCCAAATTCCAACTCCATTTGAAGCCCTTTTTGAAGCATAAGCTTGAGCATACATCCTATCTATTTAGACAAAACCACTCAACAAGAGAGCTTCTCATTGAGAGAGCCCATTAATGGCTCATATTCTCAATTGAGAGTTCATCTTAGTCTATCTTGAAGTTTATGAATTTTGTTTAGTCTGTAGAAGCTTTATTTAAATTTGGTTTCTATTAGCATACTAACATTGCTCATATACATTTTGGCACGCCCAGTGGGACCCCGCATGGGTCATCTTCATTAACTTTTTTAGTCAAGTTTTGTATGTCATTTGCTAATTTTGACTAATTTTGCTTGTTTTTTGTGATTGGTAGGATTGTATAAATTGGTTTTGTAGGTCTGCATGAGCATGAAGAAGACAAAGGAACTCATAGTCTATCTCATAGTGTTTGCAAAATTTTCAAGCTTGTAGGTGGACAAAGCACTTAGAATTCTTCTTCCTCTTCTTGTCTATATTCTTCTTATTCCATCTACTTCTTCTTCTTCTTCTTGTGGGAGATCTTGGCCATTTTTTTTTTAAGGAAGTAAAATCATACACACTTCTTTTTAGTGCTTTAAATGAACCCCCAAATCATACTTAAATCCATTAAAATATAAAAATTTGCAAAAAAAAAAAAATCTTTTAACAAGTGAAACTAAACCAATCCAATCATTTGCATCCTTGCAACATCAAGGTTTTAGATGCATTCATGCAAAGTTAGGAACACTTCATTTTTGAGAATTTAAAAAGAACTTCAAGTTTCCATTTTAAAAGGTTCAAAATCAACACTAAGTGCACACTAAAATCTAAATCAAACTCAAAGCATCAATCAAGGATAAAATGAACCTCATTTGCAAATATTTTAAAGTTCTTTTAAAAATCTCATGAAAACTAAGAGTCCTAAATGGTTTCCAAAAATTGTCCTAAAAGCTTTGTTATTTGTTCCAAACAAATGTCTTGTTGCAAAATCTTGAATGTTTCTTAGGTTTTTCATGTATCAAAACAACCTAGGAATATCATTTTTGGGCTTAAAATATGCAAACTAGAACACAAAATCTTGAATGAAAACCAAAGTCCAAAGAGTCATTTTCACTTTTGAGTCCAAAAAAATCTTGAATAATCTAAAGTTAACACAAAGCACTTCAAAGTTCTTAAAACAACACACAAAATCTCAATCTTGAATGCTCAAAGGAAAAAACTTGAATATTTAATCACTCGTCTTTGAATGCATGTTGCTAAAATCACTCTTGAGTGCCATGAATTAAAATCAAGTTTTTTTTTTTTATGAATGCATGATTAAAACAACAAATCCAATCTTGAATGCAAAAGGTTCAATTAATCATTACAATACATCACACTTCATCTTTTGGGGCATAAAAAGAATCCACATTTTAGAAATTTCCTAAGTTACAAAAGCTAATTAAAGATGCTTTGAGTGAGTTTGTAGTTGGACTCACCCTCTTTAATCACCCATCAATTTAACCATTGGTTGCAATCTCAGCGCCATCTATGGGGATGGGTCTACCTAAGAGGGTGTTAAGTGCTCCGCGCAAATCAAATTCCACTCACTTGGGTTTTTAGTGGTTTTTCTAAGTTAGAAAATCTCTTGAATGAGCATTAGTCTCACTAACACTTCATTTGAGCATAATAATTGAAAAAATCTTGACGTGGAGGGACTCCAAGCGTGCGCTTAATAATCGAGTTTCACACATCTTTATTTTGGGTTTAAAACGAACAAACACTCAATCTTGAATGCCTTAAAGAAATTCAATCGACACTTGACTTGGAGGGCCTCCGGGCGCGCGAGTTTACTTTTTTTGACCCTAAATCTTCTTGATGTATTCATTCTTCCATCGATTTTACTTTTTTTAAACGCTTCAAGTTAGAATTGAACATTGTCTCTTAAACATGAGTGCTTGCAAAATCTAGATCAACACACATAAGAGTCAGTTGGTAAAAGAACAAGCGTGTTTTTTAGCCCAAGGTCATCCAAGTCTTCTCTCCCCTTGTCGTCTTTTGAGGCCATCTTGGGTGCATAAGATTAGGATCCAAAACCTTGTTTCTCTTTTTAGGAGGCCTACTTGGAAATTTCATCACCCCTTGAATGACCTTAACTCTAGCATTCTGGCAGAGTATAAAGATCGGGAGGTGAATCCAAAGACACCTCTCTTGGAATCAAAATTCTATCACTCAGGCTAAGCCTCAAGGAACTTTATACCCTTGAGAAGTGAAAGAGGAGAAGTAGGTTACTGCTCCTCTCGGCTGTGTGACATCATTTTGTTTTCATCTATGGATTTGGGCCTCACATACCTTGGGTATATTGAGGACTCCCTAGCTAAACCAACTGTCAGCCTTGCAGACAACCATCTAGGGTGTTAATGTGTTTGAAGTGACTGATTGAAACATTTATAAAACATATACACTCCTCGGTGCAAGTATCACATTCTGAGAATCGAAAACTTCTATCTGGTTGTTCCTATCTATTGTTTGATTTTTTTTACTTGTTGAATGAATGTTTGCCAAACTTTGTCAATCCTAGCTTAGGGCATACTTAGTGTAGTCACTGCCTATTTCAAAAGTTGAACAAGTCGAAGCAAAACAACCAAAATCTCTCTAAGCCAAGCAGATTTAGGAATTCATGTCAGAACAACCCAAACCCAAATAGAAGTTTCACAAAGCCAAACTCAAGCCATCTCAAGCATACCAAGAACTTTCAACCAAGAGAAAAGAAATAACACCAAGCCCTCAAATTTCTAAACTCCACAAAGCAGAGGACAAAGCTGCCGACGAAGCCCTTCAAGATGCCTGGTTAGATCGCACCATCCAACTTAACCAACATCCAGGAGTTAACCCTGCTTATACCTTACCAACTAGGCATGATTTCTATGATTAGATCCCCTAGTTTCTCCACATCTTCTTGCATAAGCTTCACTTTTGCATTAGAGTTATCTTTGTAGGTAAGCCAGACATCCTTAGTCATCCCCTTAAGCATTTTAGCTCATCCATCTCATTTAGAACCAAACCATCTAGCCAGCAATCCAAAAACTTCACCATCCAAACCTTCAAAATTGTTGTCACCTTGCCAAAAGTTTGCCATTCCTAAACATCTTCCAAATCCACCGATCTCACCAAGGTTATCCCTTTGACAGAGCTTTGTCTAGGGTAATCTAGCTTTGTCACTTTTTATCCCTCATCACCTTGAGCTAAAGGTTGGGATGCACAAGTGGTCAATCTCGTGTTCTTCCTAAAGGATCATCAATCTATCCTTAAGTTGACACAATCACCACCAAGCTTGCACATAGGAAAAAATACCTTTCATGCTTTGTCAACATATCTTTGAAGTTAGAATTCCCAACCCAATCCTCCTTAGGTTTTTTCATATAGCTTTGCCTCAGCCTAGGAAATCATTTACATAAAGCCTTCCTCTTTTGCATCCATCAGCATTGTTGCATCTCATCCATAGGAAACATTCTGCATTTTCATGCCACCCGTCACTCGCTTAGGCAAGAAGAAGAAGGAAACAATGGAGCCCTATCATTTGGATCAAATAGCTTCGCTCCTCTTAAGCAGTCAACCATCCTTTAGCCCAGAGAACACTATACCATCACCTATTGACATCGAAGCTTTCATGAATCAACCAGGAAATGCAGTATTGGTGAACGCCATTATAGACAAAAACAAAGAAACAATCATGGCTAACTTTCGAAGGGACAACATAGGAGTCTTTGACTTTGGAAGACCTCCTCCCTTATTAGAACCATCTCACTCATTTTTTGGGCAACTACCACTCCCAATAGGCTTTTATGATTCAAATTATCCTCAATATGAGCCAAAAGAAGAGCCTCAAACTAGTCCTTATGATCCAACTGACCCAAACATACCAACCTCCACTCAAGTTGAAATCTCCCTTCTGTAAGCCAATCCAGCCACCACCACTCCACCATTGGTCCATACCACTCCATCCCAAACCCCCTTTGCCCAAAACATGTCACCATTAACTCCCTTCACTATTGCTGCTACTGCTCCCCAACCCAGTATTCCAAATCCACCCATCTCCCAAATCAGTGCTAGCATCTTTGGCCAACTGCAACAATATACAACTGGGATGCCACCCATGGGGCCAAGTAATCAACCTTTTATCACCCCCAACCTATTTACCTCAGCTCAGAACATAATTCCATCATTTCCACTAGGTCCTTGGAGCTTAGTGCCATCAGCCACAAATCCACAAGCTACTACCCTCATTCCACAAAGCTATCAAACCACACAAGCTACTACCAATGTTCTGCCAAGCTCTTAAGTGACCCAAGCTCCTGCCACCACTCTACCAAGCTTTCAAATCCAGCCACCAAGCTATCAAACCCCATTAGTTCCATTCACAAGCTTGCAATTCCCACCACCTCCACCACCAACTAATACACTACCTCCTATTACTAACTATTTTTATATGCCACTTCTGGGAGGAAATCCACCACCACAAACCACCAATTACTTGGCCTCTTTTTCCATGTAGATACCTTCCCAAATGGGGGCACAACCCACATATATTGGTCAAACTCCTCAAATCCAATGTCAAGTTCCACAAGCTCCCCGATCCTTTCCCCAAGCTTCACACCCATATTATACCTTACCTCCACAAAGAAATCCATTTATCCCATAGCTAGCTTATGTTTCTCAATCCTAACCTCAAATCCAATATCAGTAGCAAGCCTCACAACACATGCAACAATATGTGCCACCTCCACCTCAGCAACCCATCATCCACCATTTAGTTGCCCAAGCCATGTACAATCCTTACCAGCCCATACCCCAAAGCCATCCATATTCCATTGCCCCATCTAGCACATCCCTACCTCAAGGCACTCCTACATTGGGGACACCCCAGCCATCACCCATTAGTTCAGAATGGGAAGCCATGAAGATAGCTTTGAAGAACATCCAGGAGGGAAATGATCCAAAAACCTTCAAGTTTGAGAATGTATGTCCTTACCCATTTGACAAAGCCATTACCATGAAACCATTTTCCAAACACTTAGAGATACCCAAGTTTGACAAATTCAGAGGAAAAGGAGACCCTGTCACACATATCAAAGAATTTTACATGCACTGCCAAGAAGTGGCATACAATGATGTCTTCCTCTTGCGCATTTTTTCCAAAATCTTGGTCGGACCAGCTCTTGAATGGTTTTATAGAATCCCATATGGCACAATTAGAAACTTTGCTGAATTGTCTGAGGCATTTGTAGCCCAATATGCCCATCTTGTTGAAACAGAGCTATCAGTAGTTGATCTTGTCCATACTAAGCAAAAAGGTGGAGAAAGCCTTCCCGAATATCTGCAAAGATGGTGAAACCTTACCACTAGCATATCTTGCACCTTGCCAGAGCACCATTTGGTGAAAATGTTTATTGATAATGCCCATCCTAGCTTGGCTCACCACATGACCATGAACTATTTGCAGACCTACAAAGATATCAAAGAGAAAGGAATGATCCTTGAGCAAGGACTCATTAAAGATGGTGTGGTCAATATTTACAAGGAAGCCAACCAAAATCAAACACGTTCAAATGAAAAGTCTAGGTATTGGAACAAAAATAAGCATGTTGCAACAGATGGTGTCACTGACACCAGACGTGTGAATATTGTTGGTCCTTCCCAAAATCAGTCCAACCCACCATATCAACCAAACAATTAGCAAGCTATCAACTACCAATAGTAGAATAACCAAAGCTATCAAACCCACAATCCAAGGCCCAACTTCCAAGGATCTAGCAATCAAGCTAATGCCATCAATGTAGCTACAGGGCAAAAGCCTAGATTCCAACTTGCACCTAGAAACTATACACCCCTTGGTGAGCCATTGGATGTCATTTTTGAAAAATTAGTCAAGGAAAACCTCATCAAATTTCCTCCTACCCAGAAAATTGACCCAAGCCAATCCAAAGCTGCATGGTACAAAGACAATGAGTACTGCAAATTTCATAGGGTAAAAGGTCACACTACCCTCAGATGCATGAAACTGAAAGATTATGTGCAGGACCTCATTGATTGAAAAGAAATCACCATTGGTGCCCAAACCTCTCCCAATGTAGGCTTACAGATCTATCAAAATGCTTTTCCTCCTCACAACAACCAAAATCTTGGAAAAGCACCTATACAAACCAACAACAACAACACCAACAACCGCTAGCCAAACTAACAGCATGGGAAGAACAATGACCACACTTCATCCTACATAGACTATGGTAGCCTCATCAGTTGTATATCTAAAAAAGAGCCTTCTGTCAATGTTATCAATATCCAAGGACCAAACAATGAGTGTGCAGTCACCACTCGAAGAGCACAATTTAACATCGCAGGTCCACCAGTTCCACCAGCACCATCAGCTCCATCAAAAAGCCAATACAATATCTTGGAACACCTTGGGAACATGCCAGCCCAAATCTCCATTTTAGACCTTCTCCACACCAGTCCTGTGTACAAAAGCATCCTTGAAAATGCTCTCATAGAATCTTGTGTCCCTTCAGATATCAACACTATTGATTTTCGTAATCTTGTTGGACACCTATCATCCTCATGTGCCTTATCTTTCAAACCCACCAACATACCCGTGGTCGAGCTAGATCACACCCTTCCGCTTCACATAGCCATCATGGTATCCAATTTTTCCATGAAAAGAGTAATGATAGATAATGGATCATCCTTGAATATTTGCACCCTAAAATTCATAAAACAAGCTAGGTATACTAAGGCAGATATCATCAGTGAGGTTATCACCATCAAAGCTTATGACAACTTGGGAAGAACCACAGAAGGAACTATTTTGTTGCCAATCAAGGTTGGGCCAATCATCCAAGAAACACTCTACCATGTTATTGATCTAAACCTACCTTTCAACATCCTCCTTGGCCACCCATGGATTCATGCCATGAAAGCTGTTCCATCCACTTACCATCAGTGCATCAAATTTTCGCATCAGGGCACTGAGGTAACCATCCATGCCGATCCAGAACCCTTTGCTTACTGCAATGTGGTTGAAGCTTCATATACAAACCATTGCCTTGGAATTGATATCGGCACAACCATCGCCAGCTCATCCCACACTTGTAATGACCCAGAAACCATCCTTGCCTCCACCCTGTCTACCGTGAAGATCAATAACAAAGGTTGTGGAGAGTATAGTTTGTTAGATGCATTTGTTGTCAGGGCACTCCCACTTGATCCACATGCCCATGGACGATCGACATATCACAAAGCTAATGAGACTCCACTTCCTCGATACAAATAGTTTGGGCCAACAACCTTTGTATCCTCAAAAATCCCTCCTCATGAGGAGCTCACTCCAGATATCAACAATTGGTTACATAAGGATGCACCTCCAAGAAATCAAGCATGCCTTGATCACTTTAGCTAGAAGTATCCTCAAGAACATAAGCTCATCACTGAAAAATGGAACTATCAAGGTGGTGGTCTAGGAACAAAAGAAAGAGGCATGCAATGCCCCATCAAAGCACACCAATGGGAAACGAAGTCAGGTCTTGGCTTTGGCATACCCACAACTGGGGGCACCAATGAGAATGGTCACACTTTTTCGAACATTCATCGCGACCTTGTCAAAATTGAAGACATTCCTGAGGAAGTTAAAAAGAGAGCCTACTATGATATCCCAGACCAAATCTCCTTGGGAGACTCTATTCTCCAAGAACTATCCATCCACCTCATTGACCTACCACTCGCTCATCCACAACTCATAGATTGGGACCAACCAAGAATCATACACATTATTGAGTTCACATCAGAGGAAGCACTTCTGAGATTCATGGGAGCTGAAACTCCTCAAAAGCAAACAAAGCCAGATTCTGCCTATATCTATAAGCTAGATCCCAAGGGGTATTTTGGAGAAAATCCCCAACCTAGTTCTGATACACCCAACACTGGAACTAAGGTGAATTTGGGACTAGCTAAGGCAGCAAAGAGAACCCCTCAGATAGAAAATCTAGAGTCATAAGTAGAACATGAAGATTTAGCATTGCCTCCTCAAGATAATCGACCAGAGGTGTCTTCTATTCTAATTGATGATACTAGAGAAGTCAACATCAGTTCTTCAGAGATCCCCATACTTGTTCACATTGCTGCATCCCTATCACAAGACCAAGTTGATATCCTCTTTGAGGTCTTAAGAGAGAACATTGGCCATTTTGCATGGTCATATCAAGACATGCTAGGGATGGATCCAAATCTTGTAGTTCATCATCTTGCAGTCGATCCAAAGATCAAGCCCGTCAGACAAAAGCTTAGAAAAATGCACCCCAAGGTAGCTTTACTGGTCATAGCTAAATTAGAAATAATGTTAGCTGCTAAGGTTATCCAACCTATCGACTACTTAGAGTGGATCTCCAACATAGTCCCCATCACTAAACCTTCTGGTGACATCAGAATTTGCACTGATTTTAGAGATCTTAACAAAGCTTGTCCAAAAGATGATTTTCCATTGCCCAACATAGATATGATTGTAGATCTTACAGTTGGACATGAAATTTTGTCCCTCATGGATAGATTTTTTGAGTATAATCAAATCAAGATTGCAGAAGAGGATCAACATAAGACAACATTCACTACCCCTTGGGGAACCTTTTGTTACAACATGATGCCTTTTGGCCTAAAGAATGCAAGGGCTACTTATCAAAGAGCTATGACAACCATTTTCCATGATGTTATCCATAGCATTTTGGATGATTATGTGGATGATATCTTGGTTAAATCTCACACCTTCATGGATCATCTTGCTGACCTGGAGAAAGTATTTGATAGGTTAGCCAAATATCATCTCATGCTGAATCCCAAGAAGTGTGTCTTTGGGGTCACATCTGGCAAGCTTCTAGGCTTTATAGTTTCCAAACGAGGTATAGAGATCAACCCCGAGAAGGTCAAGGCTATCTTAGACATGCCTCCTCCCTAGACACTGCGACAACTTCACTTTCTTCAGGGGAAGCTTCAAACCATTCGGCGCTTCATCTCCCAGCTTGCAGATAAGTGTACGCCATTTACACATTTACTGAAGAAGGATGAAAACTTCAAGTGGGATCCTTTATGTCAACGCGGCTTCAATCAACTAGAGCAGTATCTTGCTAATCCCCCTATCTTGGTTCCACCAGTTCTTGGTCGTCCCTTGATCTTGTACATATTAGCAATGCCTACTGCTCTAGGGGCACTTCTCGCACAGCTCAATGACTACGATAGAGAAAGAGCCTTCTACTACATTAGTAGAACCCTAGTTGGTTATGAACTCAATTATACTCCTATGGAAAAAGCTTGTTTGGCAGTTGTTTTCTCAACTCAAAAGCTTTGCCACTGCATGCTAAGTCATACCATCCAACTAGTCTCCAAGATCAACCCTCTTAATGATCTCCAGAATAGCACTTACAAGCTGTTTGGCCAAATGGGTTATGCTCCTTAGCGAATTTGACATCCAGTATGTGGACAAAAAGGCAATCAAAGGGAAAGCTATAGCAGATCACCTCGTTGATGCACCTCTAATAGATGCATATCCTTTGATCACAGAATTTCTAGATGAGCATATCTGTCTAATTGGAGAACAACCCCCATGGAAACTTTATTTTGATGGCTCATACACATCTCATGGATTAGGGGCAGGAATATTGTTGGTCACACCTCAAGGAGATTACATTCCAAAAGCCTTCAAGCTATAATTCCCTAGCACCAACAATATAGCTGAATATGAGGCTCTCATAGGAGGATTAAAGATATCTATAGAATGGAGCATCACTGAGTTACAAATCTTTGGCAATTCTCAGCTCATCATCAAGCAAGCCCTAAATGAATATCAAACCAAAGATGAAAAGCTATTACCCTACAAAGAGCTAGTTGATCAGCTAACCTAGCATTTTACAAAACTTCAGTTTACACAAGTACCTTGAATGTAGAACAAAGCAGCAGATGCTATGGCTACTATCGGCTCACTCTTGGAAATTCCCCAAGCGGTTACAAAGTATGAGTTTTTAGTCGAGCAACTCCTCACACCTGCCTATGCGAATGATGACTCAAACCATGTTTTTATCTTGGTTGGTCCCCAATCCCCTTGGTACCATGAGATTCATGCTTACCTTAAAGATGGTATCATCTCCCCTCACCTCACACGTACCCAATGCTAGAACCTTATCCGAATATCATCCTGCTATGTTATCATAGCCAATACCCTATATCATCGAGGTTATCATGATACTCTCTCTCGATGTTTGGATGAAAATGAGGCCACGATGGCATTAAAAGAAGTACACTTCGAACTTTGTGGTACCCACATGAGTGGTATTTTCCTAGCATGACAAATCCTTAGAGCAGGCTACTATTGGCCTACCATTGAAGAAGACTCCTGTGACTTTATCAGAAAGTGTCTCCCATGTCAGCAACACGCAAATCTTGTGCACGCTCCAGCATAGGATCTACAGCCTATTCCACCACCTTGGCTTTTTGCTTGTTGGGGCCTTGATCTAGTTGGAACTATCACACCTCTCTCATCTAATGGACATAAATGGATAATAATAGCTACAGACTATTTCACTAAGTGGGTGGAAGCAATCCTCCTAGTCTCAGCTACAGGAGTTTAGGTCTCCAAGTTCATCTTGTACCACATTGTTTGCCACTTCGGCATCCCATCCACCATCTTCACTGACCACGAAAATCTCAAGATGGAAGAATTATGCATTTCCCTCTACATCCATCACCGCTTTTATAAACCATATTTCCCACAAGGTAACGGCCAGGCAGAGGCAACTAACAAAACTCTCCTCAAAATCTTAAAGAAAGTTGTCAATGATTCCGATCGCAATTGGCACCTACAAATAAATCCAGTCCTATGGGCCTATCGAACCTCCTTCCATACATCCATAGGCACAACTCCATACTCCCTAGTCTATGGTGCGGAAGCGGTACTACCCATCAAGGTTGAACTTCCCTCCTTTCACATATCTTTGCAAGGGCAAATATCAGATGAAGAATATAGAGTAGCTCAACTCACCCAGCTAGATCTCTTAGATGAGAAGTGACAACAAGCCTATGATCATCTCATAGTCTATCAAACTTGTCTCAAAAGGAATTTCAACAAGAAGGTGCTTCCATGACACTTTTAGTCGGGTGACATGGTCCTCAAAGAAAACATGAAAGTCCAAGCAGATTGAGAAAAGAAAGGCAAGTTTGAACCTACTTGGCTTGGTCCTTATGTTGTCACTGCATCCTTTGGCTCTGGAGCCTATCAGCTATCTACACCAAAAGGAGAACTCTTGAATGATCCTACTAACATCATTCATCTCAAGAAGTTCTATGCTTGAAGATCCTTGGTATACCCAGCTTTTGAAAAATACAAAAAAAAAATAGTAAAGAGAAATAAGTGTCCAATGGTGAAAACTTGGCAATTCAAGCGCCTTGGATAGGTACCTTGGTGAAAACCTGGTAATTTAGGCACCTTGTGTACTAAGACTAATCCATTATCTATCACTATCCCATCCCTCATCCATTCACCCACCATCCCATAAAACACCTGCTTGTTCCCTTGGTGTTCCAACCAAATATCCAAAATCTAATGAAGCTTGTAAATACCTCCTGTACAGCTTGTAAATCCTGTACCTCAGCTTATAAATCTTGTACCCTATCTTTTAAATCTTGTATCATCCCTTATATCATATCTTGTATATCCAAATCTTGTCCAAAGCTTGTATCCTAGTTTTTATCCTATCACATGCACACAAAGAACCTTATTTTCACTTAAGCTTTTCACAAACCATCTACCTATCTGCCTATCAACTATTACAAACATCCCACCCTTCACAAACATTTCCATCTCACAAAAGCAAAACATGAAAAATCCTTTACATTTGTAACATATCTTGGTCTGTCAGCTTGTACATCCTCTTTAGCTTAGTACCATTGTATCTATCTAGCTTTCGTGCTAGTTCCTCCTTGATCAACATCTTGCACACATCACACAACCCTTGGTTAGCTTTTCCAATGCATCCTTTAGGTAGATCTCCTGTCACCAAAGTGTTATCCTTCTTAGTTCAACTTGCTAGATGCATCACTCATCTAGATCCATCAGTTTAGGTACTCTCCGATAGATCCTTGTAGGATATAGCTTTCCTCATGTCTGATCTTGGTTTGTTAGTACCTCGTCCTACCCATCTCATTGGCAAATGGTTCTCTTTTGAATTTTTGCTTTCTTTTGATTTGGAATCTTCCCTTTTGGGTCTTGAAATATCTTTTCCAAACAATCCTTTTGTTCCCTCCTCAAAGTTGCCACGATCTTCCATATCATGGTATACTACAAATGGGGCAATCTGAGCATAAGGTCTTGATCAGGTCTTTCATTTGTTTTTCTTTTCTGCTTGTGGGTTACCCAGTGTTGGTTCCAGGCTGCTTCCTTTGGGATTTATGTGTGATGCTGGGGCAATCCTTGTGTGTTTGTTTTGAGTTAGTCCGTTAGTCCTCTGGAAGGTTGGTGAAAAGGCCTTGATGTTCTTGGTAACCTTGGCAATTAACCAACAGTCCTATAGAAAATCTAGTGCTCAACTACATGGTGGTACTTCTCTTTGAAGTATCCCCCTGCTCAAAAAAAATTCAATGGTTTCCCTTCATCTCCATTATCCCCCATCCATATCCAGCATCTGTCTCTCCTACCCCAGCTTATGCATCAGTATCTCTTTGAATCAATTTGCACTTTTAGTTTTAGGGATCCACAATCCTAGTCTTAGGGATCCACCAATCCAATCAATCCACCAAGCCTCATCTTTCGAGCTCCACAATCCTAGTCCTAGGGATCTCTGAAACCCATCTTCTACCAATCTGACTCTTTGAAATCCTGTTGCATCAGCTTTATCATCCCATCATCCATCTCCCTATCCTGGATTCCTTTTTATAGCGCTCTGCTCCTTCATCCTCTGTAATCCCTGAGATCTTAAGCTTGCTTCCTCTTGTGCCTCTGATTCTCCCTTTATCATTCTCTCGTAGTGAGAGTTTGAGCTAACTAAACCTCTTCTCTTAAGCCAATCTGAGTCTCCTTGCTCATCTCGAATTCTTGTACTTTTCAAGAAGCTGTCAAGCCTCGCTTTCTCTCCCCGCCACCTTCTTGAGGGGGCATCTCGCAGTCCATTCTCTCCTCCTCTGCTCTAACCTTGGGCATCTTATTTTCTTATCTTTGATGCCATGCCACTTGCGGCATCACATCAAAGAGGGGCAAAATGTAGACACCTAAATCCTTTAGAAAATAAAGTATTTTTATTTTCTAAAAAAATTCCTGATGACATCAGCATTTATTAATTAATTATTTATTTAATTAATTTATTTATTTTTATGCCATTAAATCCCTTTATCTTAATTAAAAATATTTAATTAAGGAATCCCTACCAAAAATGTTTAAATCTTATTTAAATATTATTTCCTTATTTATTAATTATTTAATTAATAAATTAACCAAAAAAATCCAAAATAAATAAAAAATTATTTTTTGCCCAAAACTTGGCCAATTTCCTTAAGACCACTAACCTCTTCCAAAATCTTCTAATCCTTCTTTTAATTTTGATTAAAGGCTAATCCCATCATTTCCTACCCCTAATCCCAACTCAAAATATTTAATTAAGATTAAATATTAATCCTCATGTTTATTAAAAAAGTTTTAATAAATATCTCCTCAACCCAAAGCCTTCAAATAAATAAAACTTTATTTATTTCCTAAAAATCTAATTTATCCTCATCCTAAGAAGTTCTAGACTCTTCTAGAAAGTCTTCATCCTCATCCTAGGAAGTTCTAGACTATTCTAGAAAGTCTTTATCCTCATCCAAAGTCTAGACTCTTCTAGAAGATGTCTTTAAACCTAATCCTAATCCCTTCCTAACCTTGTCACATTCCCTAAGCATGGGTTAAGACTTACTAACCCAAGGCAAAGTTAACAAACATCTCCTCCTTCACCCACCCTCATTAAATGCCATCCACTTGCCTATCCCTAAGCTAATCCTAAACCATCCTAATCCATCCTCTAATCAGTTGCACAATCCTAAGCAAGCTTAAAACCTTCCTAATCAAGCCCAAGTCAAAATTTCTCTCATCTCCCTCAAAATATCCCAACCATAAAACTTTATGAAGCCCACTAGGCCATAAATGACTCTTCCAAGCCCTTTCATTGCTCTTACAAGCCATTATGAGGGTCTTTATGAAGATTTTATCCCTTCAGCCTCCTTTGTTGACTCATCCTTCCCCTTTCCTCCATCCTCTCACCCTGTGACATGTGTCACTCCTTGATTGGTTGTAAGGAAGCACAATCCATGTGCTCTCCTCTCATGCAATCTGAGCCTTCCATAAGCTTTTTTCCATCCTTGCATCCTAGCCCTTGATCCCTCAAGCCCTTTGCCTATTTAAGGAATCCTCTCTCAATCCATTTTAACACAATCCATGGAGTAAAGTCATAATGCCATTTTAAGAAGCCATTTTACATCAAAACCATACACTCACACCCAAATTCCAACTCCATTTGAAGCCCCTTTTGAAGCATAACCTTGAGCATACATCCTATCTATTTAGACAAAGCCACTCAACAAGAGAGCTTCTCATTGAGAGAGCCCATTAATGGCTCATATTCTCAATTGAGAGTTCATCTTAGTCTATCTTGAAGTTTATGAATTTTGTTTAGTTTGTAGAAGCTTTATTTAAATTTGGTTTCTATTAGCATACTAACATTGCTCATATACAACAATGACCCATGAAATTTTGCTTGGGATTCTGATTTGCAGTCTTGCTCTTGCAAACATTGGGAGTATGACCAATCTTACCAAAATTATGAGAAGTCTGTTTGGTGTTCTTACCTTTGTTACTTTTTTCTTCACCACTTTTGGATGATTCTCCTTCTTTAGTAATAGTGTAACCTAATCCAAAAGTATCACTATTAGATCTAGGAGATCTCATCAATTCCTCAAAATACTTTATGGCTTCACTAGGTTTGTTGAAACTTTCAACAAAATATTTTTCTCTTTTTAGATCATTTCTTAGTTGTTCATTCTGCAACTTCAGTGTTGTGATATCAATATCCTTTGCATTTAGTTCATTATTTGCAATCATCATTTGACTCAAAGTTTCCAATTGCATGTTAGCAATCTTATTTACCTTTGATGTTTTCTCTTTGAGTTTATTGGTCAAAATCCTTTTGTCATCTTCAATCATGACTTTTTCTTCTTCAAATTTTTTTTTCTGCTTGGTCACCTCACATAGCAATATTGATTGGACTTCTTGTTCTCTCTTGAGATTTTTGACCTCTTCAGTTAGGTTTCCATTCTTTTCCATTAGATCTACAACTACTGCATCAAATTCATTGGTGTTTCCATTTGCAAACAATTCAATAGTGTCAATTTCTTAATAATGTGAAAGTAAAACATTCAACACATGTATAACACAAGATATTTGGTTACCCAGAAACCCTCCAAGGTGAAGGTAAAACTAGGGTTGGGATGAAACCCACAAATATTCACTACTACAATAATAAAGTGCATCCAATGAAGGTTACAATGTTTTGATCATGAAATATGATCTACCATGTGAAAGGCCTGCCCTATTAAAGGCTTACAAGATTGTTAGATCTTACCTTGTTAAAGGATTTCAACACCCTATTAAAAGTGTGTCTGGTAAAATGACTTTAACTTACATTGAATTAAGAACCCTGTTAAAGGATTTAGAACAACCTACAAAGACTACTCTGTTAATAAATTTAACTAATTCAGCTATTAGAATGTTTCAACAATGATCCTTTGGTTAGCACTCTATTGCTTGATGTCAGATCACCTCTTTTCTAATGTGCACTTGATCCTTTATGATCAGATGTATCTTTGTTGTCTTTTGATTCCTTTCCTCTATTCTCCTTCAATTGATTCTGCAATGTAACTCAAATTATAACTCCTTAGTCACCATGAATTCTCTATTTGTGCATGCAAACTTCTTTCCTTTCTTCTTACAACATTCATAATTTTTTTAGGGTTTTCTCTTCTGAAGAAGACCTAGGTGACTTAGGGTTAGGTATGAATCAACGATAGTGATTCACCCATATTGCCGCTTAATCCTTCCTTTTTTTTGATTGGATGCATGTGATGCATAGGAATTCATAATTAAGATTCATCCTTATCATTTAAGATTGTAAATCAATCATTAAGTTGCCCCAAAAATGGTTTACATACAAGTTTGTGCTATTACAAACATCTATGTCAAAACTATATAACTCAGCACTTGAAGTTTATGATGCTTGGCATCAACTATAACTTCAATGTTGTTATTGGGCCTCTGAATGACTCAACATATACTATCTTCTCTACACTCGGGAGACTCGATGCTTACTAGTTACTCAGCATATACTAAACATCCTTCGCTTGACATATACTATTTGACAACTTATACTAGACATGTATTACTTGTTCGACATGAACTAAGTAAATGACTTAAGTAAATTTTCACTCATATGTCAAAACTAATCTAAGATCAATAGGGCATAACAATGAAATGCATATATACACAACAATTAAATCATAGAGCAAGGGCATGACAACAAAATTCAAAGATCACAACAAAAATGCACCAATGACAAGGGCATGACAATGTTTAGATCTCTCAATCCTTGTTTGGAGCTCTCCACCCTCCTCCCTACATAGCTTTTCACAATCAAAACAAATAGGGAATAATTTATGACATGTTTTCTTTCTTTTTATTTACACTCTCAATGTCATCGCAATTATAATGCTAACATTGGCATTGTGATTGCATCTAGGACAATTACAAAAAAAGAATGAAACTGATTAGAAATTACATTTTCGTCTCAAATTGCCATTCCAAATTGACCCCAAATATGGTAGTGTTTCCATCCTCAATATCTTGTTTATTGGTTGACTCCCAAGCCTCCATAATATTTCTTAACAGGACCTCATTTCTTAGCCCCCACTATAGGTTTGATGATATTCTGGGTTAGTTTATTGACAAAAGTTGACATTTTCTTCTTAATTTTCTCCTATGAATCACAAACTACAAAGCTTGATTAGAAGAGGAAAGTGTAGATTTCATCTTTACCAAAGCTTTAAACTCCTAACCCTCTAAAGAAAGACACATTTTGGGGACTTGATAAAGGACCTCCAACAAATTAGAGGACTTCCATGCCTAAAACCAGGCTCCAAAAAATTCACAACTACCTCTATATAGGTGACTGAAGGTCTAGATAACACCACTTGGAAATTTTGGATCATCCCACAGTTACTACCTCACCAAACCCAAGGGACATGTAGCTTCATGCATTTCCCCACCAACTGCTTCCTTAGAAACCCCACACATAGAACCATCACCTTGAAGATCCTGATTCACAAGAGGGTCAACCCTCTAGGAGTGCAACAACTATGTCTTCATATCTAAATCAAAAGTCTTAGCCATAACTAAGGGGGAAAAGATACCTACTTCTCGAGGCTCCAAGGCAGTGCTCCACTAGTAATATTGGGCTCAACAGGAGAATATGAGGAGGAATGAATAATTTGATTCACCTCACCCAATACCTCTAACTTAGAATCCTTGTTGGGGATAGATCCCTATTTATGGATCCTTTTTTATTCCCTTTGGGTATGAGGTTGAGTAGGCTTCTTGACTTTCTTCGGGCAATTTTTAGTGCAATGACCTGTCTTATTACAAATAATACAAGCAAAGGGAAGGGTTTCAAATTCCTACTCATGTTTTAGTAAACCCTAGTTAGAATTGTTCATAATAATATATGACATGTTATTCATTTTAAAAATATTGACACATATACAAGCAAAGATCAGCCTAGACCTAGTAGTCATATACTAATCAACAACCAATAGCTAGCCAAAACAAAATAGCAATACCTTTGAAAACTGCTTCATTCCAAAAATCGAAAGATAACCTAGGGAGTCTTACCTAAAAAGGGATAGAGGCAAAAAAATTCTTCAAAGTTCCTTTTGGGAGTCCATTATGAAAAAAAGAGCCATTTTATCAATCATCCAGGGTGCCCCACAAAGGATTCAATTATATTCATCTTTATTATAGAACTTGATGGACAAAAAACCCTTGGGAAGGGCCACAATGTCAACTTGTCCTTTCAAATCCATTTTTTTATAACATGGGAAAAAACTTCTTCAATATTGGGATATGATCCAAGAAATTTACCTATAAGTGTAATCTCCAATGCTGAAATAGAAGAATCCAAGAGGGGGTTAGGAGTAAAAATTGAGAACTCCCTATTCGGGCATTCCACTTTGACAAGTTTGACAAAAATCAAGGGTATGCCAAAAAACTTCATTAGTGATGTTGGTTCGAATTTAAATTTTTTGAGTGGAAAAAATGGTGGTGGTGACATTTAGAGAGGTGAAAGGGATAGTTTATAGGTAATATACTAGTAATTTTACTTGAGTTTGCAATGGGTAGACATAAGAGGCGGTATGTCAATTCAAGAATAGTTTGGTCTATGTTTTGTATAGATTAGTAAAATACATGAAATAAAATGATAGGCTATTAAATATAAAATATTATTTGTGTAATCAAGTTATTAATAGAAATTAAATATTATCTTAACCAATGGTGAGCCTGGAGGGGTCACCAAAAGAGTGGGATAGTGATGTTGGTTCGAATTTAAATATTTTGAGTGGAAAAAATGGTGGTATTGAGCAAGAGGCTAGATGTTTGGAGGAAACATCAGGGTTGTCTTTCCCTACTATATGCTTTATTCCTGATAATAATATGTTCCCAAGGGTTCCTCTGATAAAGCATTGAAGGATGGTCTTGTACAAACTCTAGTTGGATGGTCCCACTTTCTTCTAATGATGTCTCTAGATTTGGCAAAGGGGGACTTGAGGTGTCTTCAAAAGTAGGTTATGGGGGTCTTGTGATAGAGGCATTCAAATGGAAACAAAAAAGATTGGGGAAGTTTTTTGGCATCACCTAGACAACCCTGATGTTTCCTCCAAACATCTAGCCTCTTGCTCACCACCACCATTTTTTCCACTCAAAAAATTTAAATTCGAACCAACATCACTATCCCACTCTTTTGGTGACACCACTAATCAAGGGTATGACAATAATAGTTCAAGGTGATGCCAAAAAACTTCCCCAATCTTTTTGTTTCCATTTGAATGCCTCTATCACAAGACCCTCATAACCTACTTTTGAAGACACCTCAAGTCCCCCTTTGCCAAATCTAGAGACATCATTAGAAGAAAGTGGGACCATCCAACTAGAGTTTGTACAAGACCATCCTTCAATGCTTTATCAGAGGAACCTTTGGGAACATATTATTATCAGGAATAAAGCATATAGTAGGGAAAGACAACCCTGATGTTTCCTCCAAACATCTAGCCTCTTGCTCACCACCACCATTTTTTCCACTCAAAAAATTTAAATTCGAACCAACATCACTATCACACTCATTTGGTGACCCCTCCAGGCTCACCATTGGTTAAGATAATATTTAATTTCTATTAATAACTTTATTACACAAATAATATTTTATATTTAATAGCCTATCATTTTATTTCATGTATTTTACTAATCTATACAAAACATAGACCAAACTATTCTTCAATTGACATACCGCCTCTTATGTCTACCCATTGCAAACTCAAGTAAAATTACTAGTATATTACCTATAAACTATCCCTTGCACCTCTCTAAATGTCACCACTAATGAAATCATAGTCAAGTTCCTTGAGTCATCAAAACATTAATGATTTTTAACTTTTAGTTTGGCCGAAATCTCACACTGTACAAAGACATTTGTGGTGGAAAATTGGAAGATATTTAATATTGTGAAGGGTAGCTAGTTGATGTTATTGTCACATTTGGTGGGCTCATATTCTAGTGCCTTGCTTGACTGAAACATTTGTGGAGGGGATTCAGATGAAACTTTTCATAACAACTATAAACAACTTAACGTGATTATCAAAAACACTTCTTCAACATGCCCGAAGTTGATATGTGACTTTAAAAAAATATATGAAGGAAATAGTTTGGAAAATTGCGAGACTATAGCTTTCTCCATTTTAACCATTTCTTCAAAATTCCTATTCTAGTGGATAGATTCTTCCACTTGGAATGGGCTACAAATTTTTCTTGCCTTGCAAACCCATCTTATCTATAGATAAGAGAAGAGAAGAGAAGAAAAACTTTCTTTGGAAGTGTAAGGACTACCCTTGCAAAAAAAATACCACATCTGCAGTCTCCATAAAATGGAAAAAATTCAATGGGAGTCAAAGTCTTTTGAATATTGACTAGTCAACATTAGTTGATTAACTATCTTTAACTTTAAACAAAATGATACATATACATATATGCTCACATCTAAAAGAAACAATAAATTCATTACCAGATTACCAATACTAGATACTAGATACTAGATGGCCTAACCAAGATGACCAAGTTGAAATGAGCTCCGAAACCTGCCTAAGAACAAAAGGGCGAGAATATTGTAGGAGTGCTTTATCACCCTACCATGAAGCTATTAAGCTTCCCTAGAATATCTCTTGACATGAAAGATACCCAACCTGATAATGAGATGGTCTAAACAAGTAAACTTAGAGGAGTAATGGAATTGTGTAGTAACAAAAGTCATATTCTAAAATTAATATACTACATAGAAATTCACAATAACCACATAATTAAGTTAGTATCCATCTTATCATAATTAAGATAATTTATCCTTATTACCAACTCACATCATAATCATCATTTATGTATGTGAAAACAAACTTCTTCTTTTGATTATACATAAACTCAGCAATTTAAAACAACTCGACTTGACCCCATTAGTTTAATGGATTTCATAAGTTTTCTTTGCTCTGAATTCAAATGTACATTCTACATTACGCAAGAACATAAAGGCTTTACATGGAATTTACATATACTATTAATATGAATCCTTCAATCTAGGACTTGAATCTATACAATCAATCAAATTAATAATATAGTTCTACTTTAATAGGCCTGAGGACACATTACATTGCAAACATGGAAATCTAAGCAACATTCAATCAAAATAAAGATTCATAAAAGAATTATGGGATCAGAAATGATCATGTTTACAATTCTTCTCACAAACATCAAACAAAATATGTTCACAATTCTTCTCTACAGAACAAGGAAATAAAACAATAAGAAACATAACTAAAAGATGGCAGCACCTAGCATGTATAACTTCCGCAACAAGAGATGCAAATCTTGAAAGGGAAGTAATTAGAATATAGTCATACTTTAACATTGAAAATTCTATAATTCACACACACATACATATAAAAGCCTTCACAACATGCGAATGAGGCTAAAATCTAAGCAAGCAATGAAAAGACTTCTCTATACAGAAAATAATCACAATAAAATTTAAACAATGCCTCATTTTACTTTGTCAAACAAAATAAAAACAACACCCTGCATTGACTCCATTATCTGCACACCACATGATTCCTTTTTACAGTGTGCCTCTCCAACCTCCAATCTATCAAATAACATGAAAGTGTCATATGTTATAAAATGAACTCGCATAGTATCATACTTGAGACTGACACATCTTTAAACATAGTTACCGAGCTTCAATGTAAAATTCTTTAATGTAAAATTGGACATATTTCAGACATTTTCATTACACTAAGAAGGCTTCGACATTATCAAAATAAAGAATGAAAGGTTTTTTTTTTTTAAATTATAAACCAAAAGGAAGTGGAAGGGATACTTCAATAAGTTAAAGAAAACCCAATAGGTAGAAGTAAACATTCTTATCAAGGTAGATTTAATTGGGTACCTCCAAAATAAGAAGGCATCGGTGTATCTTAGCCCAGGTAAATAAATAGTTTTAAATGAACTATATAAACCCTATGTCAAGAAGGATAGATATCTTAATATCAAATCCATGATTTGAAAATTGTTAACCTTTCCAAGACACCAAAATTGATTATATACCTATACAACAAAAAAATAAGATGCACATTTATGAGATCCCAATTGACCTTACAGCAAAATTGTCTAAAGCAAAAAAATCAAACATGCTCAGTTGTCAAATAGCATTTTAGTCAATCCTTCTCTAACACAAAATTGAAACAAAATTAATATGTGCCCTACTGTGAACACATGACACCTCTAGTATCAAAGTTTGTACTACCAATAATGAAAAGAGATACATAGAACATAAATTAGTTGACCTCCAATTTAAGAAACCCCCGACCGCTAAAATGTCTTGTTATTAACTATAGGGTGACCATTATTAATTGCCCTTGAACATCAAGATCACCATTGGTGATACCGATGAACTATTGAAAATTTATTAACTTGGCAAGAAATAAAAATTTGTCTTCATGAATGAACTTGACCACAATTAGGAGAAAAACCCAACAATATCAATGAGCTATGAGGAAAATGTTCCAGAGATTCACTTTCACAGATTCACCATGTCTTGAATCAAACAATTTGTTCATTAATGCAACACTTAGAAAGAGAGAAGGAACCTGGAATGCAATGTCTAAGTTTCCTTTTCCTGTGTTGTTTCCCTAGATTGTTCTCCTTCCATTCTTCTGAATTTTTCCATTTTCCCTAAAGCATGCAATACCAAGAAGTTTTTGAGTTCATGGAAAGAAGAGAGCCTACAAGATCTTTTGCACTATTTTCAATCTCTTGTGTTGTGGTAGAAGATACTTTGAGCTTTAACACATGCATTGTTGATGTGTGGTTGGAATTAGGCTTCCCAATATAAAGCACATTACTACGGGAGTAGAAGTTCTAAGGATACGATATTAATTTTCTTTTCTTGCCAGAAATGTGTTGGAAATACTAACCAATTCATAACTAATCCAATAATTGATTCTCGAAATTCTATCAATGGTGAAAATTAATAGGTTTGAAAATTAACTACATTCATTTTAACAATAATAATCAACAACTAATGTCAAATTTTAATTTTATAAATAGTAAGATTTTTTAAGAATAAAATCTATATGGAAATAAGTTCACCAATTTATTCGGTTTGAGGGAATAGGTTGTGACATCGTTCCCCTCTAAGGAGATGCATCGTCCATAATGCTTGATGAATATTGCATCCATAATCAAAGAGAACCATTTTTTACAATTTGACTTCCATTGTTTCAATGCTTAAAATTATGCATAGATTATGATTAAGATACTATAAGAATCAACAAGATTGTATACGATCTACTTAAGGAAAATTGTCAAATTTATCACTTGAATGAAATGTAATTACATTTAGATACATTAACATACAACCTTCCGAAGACATCATTAACACATAAGTGAAGTGACACAGTTAATGGAAAACATACATACTTAAATAAATATATAAATTATTCAATCATTTGAAGAACTTCCTATGTGAGTGTGTGAATTCCATTACGTCTCTATAGTTTTACAAGGTCAGACTACCTCTCTCTGACAATATTCCCCTTTCCTTATGATGTGTTGTTCCCTCTGTTGCATTATAGGAACAACACAAAAGTATTAGTCTATCATATATCATAATCCAAATCAAATATCAAATGAAATATCTAATCAAATACTTCCTTATCTCCATGATTTTCAAAATTCAAGTAACACATTACCTTAAAATTTTATGATATCACACACATACCTATGCTTACTTATCATACCTTGGGACACCTGCATTTGACCCCACTAGTAGCTACTTCATATCCACTTTCTGCCATACTTATATGCATACACTCATAGCCCATTCACAATATTAGTATCTCAAGGAGATCAATTCAAATTTTAGGAGTCAACATTTTTCCCTTTATCTTTACAAATTCTTAACTCATATTTTAATCACATCTTAATCATGAGTAACTTAAATAATCAACCATACACCATCTAACATGTGGTGCTCTCTAAGTGATTAATATCCACATCAATAGGTTAGTGTCCACAAAACATAATCAAGTAATATAATCACGATACATCTATTTTGTCATTTTTTAAATCATCAATGTACTTATCAACATTTGATCATCATAATGCATACATATGCTTGCAAAAGTTGATATACAATGTAATTACATCATATAGCTCAAAATTAATGATATTTATCCAACCAATATGATAAGTAAATAAATGATATAAAGGTCACATTATCATCAGGCAACATTGACCCAAAGTTCTTCATCATCATTTAATAAACCCAAATCCCAATTAGATATATTGACCAAAAGGTGTAAGTCAAAGAAATAATTACCAAGTCTATATCTAACAACATGTCGACTAAGAGTCCAAAACATACAACTTGAGATGACCAAATCGTCAATTTTTGTTCATTGACTAGATTGACTAAATAAAAGTTGTTAACAAATTTCTATAAAGTAAAAGTCACATGCATGGTGGATCATCACATATACATAACACCAATGCAAAAATATTATCAAAATAGATAAAATAGGGATCTATACATACCTGTCTACATCCTCATAGGAAGACCATATTTTCATACACTTGCCACATAGGGAAAAAATTCAAATCAGGTTAGTCAAAAGTTGTCTACAATTAGTTGAGTCAACAAGTAGATACAATATCTTCCAATTAATTTTGTAACTTTATTCTACTTTCTAACATACATGTCGAAATGATAGGTGCAAATAAAGTTATATTTCATAACCAATTATCGACCAAATTGTCAAACACAACATATCATCACATGACTATGCCATAGATGAAAATATCAGAAGAAGTTGACCTACATGTCCAACTTTATTCTATCATATGTAAAACCATGTCCTGCTAAGCAATTACCTCATTATCAATTGTGAGAATCACATAAATAAGAAAACCCATAGCTTGATTAGTTAACATCTATTTCATTGCCATAATCAAGGATTAACAATTAATTATCCATTTATGAATGTAATGCATGACATTATCCAAGGAATCCATCCATCAAATGCATGATTTAATAAATATACAAAGTATAATTTAAAGCATCATACGTCAATGGGCATCATAGAAAATTTCAACCTACATGTCGGTTATGGAACAATAAGCACATCGTACAAGTGCAATGTCATCTACCATATGATCAACACCATTAAGTACATCATCTAGGTATGCTCACCAATCACCTAAAAGAATCAGTAAATCCAATTTTTATCAATTTAGTGACCTTAGGCCCTCAAGCCCATCTTGTCACCATAGTGTGCTTAACCAACATATAAGCACATGTTGTGATGTATGACCTTCATACCATTAAATCATCACATAAAATATGGTTTGAGGCACTTTAACCTTGTCAACCACAGAGTGAATACTTCCCCTAGGATTCTTCCTAACACAAAGAATACTCGACACTAACATGAGAAGCCTAGCTCCCTGGAAAAAAGATGGATCAGATGGATCCGGTGTGACCATGGAACATTTCTACATTGCAACCATGTGCCTAGTAGTCTAAACACGAAATGTAGCTGAAAACAATAATAAACTACACATCTACACATATGTAGTAAAACCAAATAAGCATAACCATGTACACATATGCAATATCTAGAAAAAAAAATGGCTTGGCCAAGCACTTTTAAAATCCAAAATTACTTGTAGAAGAAAAAAGAACACTCATGTATCCTATTGGTCTGATTTTTCATAGTGTAGAAAAACTCTAAATTTTTGGTGAAAAATCATTTAGTTTTTTAAATTAAGCAGATAAGGGTCTTCATTCCTCTTTTGTTTTAAATTTTTAGGTTGCCCTAGTCGTGCCCTGTTTCGTGTGCTGTCAAACTCTATTAAATTCTCAAGGTTTGTCCCTTAATGTAGCCATGAAAATACCCTAAGTGTGAAAATCCCTAGGTTTCCTTTCAATTTTTTGAAAAGGATTTGTAAAGTGCTTAAAATTCAACCTTTACAGTCTTACAGTGTAGGGTTTCACGTAAGAGCAGAGTACCTTATTCCTTTTGTTTCCATGGTCACATTTCATAATGTAGTGTAATAGCATAAAGGATTTCATTTTCTATGAGGGTACGCTTTTATTTTTTGTAGTAGCAAAATGGTTTGGCCAGAGGCTTCCCAATCATATGAATGGGCTTTGGAGCAAAGAAGTGTAAAGATCTGTTGCGCTTTGAAAGATCTTATTACGGGCTTACGAGTAAGTAGTTTGAGCAAAAAGGTGGAGAGATATTGAGTTATGATTTATGCATATACATTTCAATGGATAGCGTAAGGGTGTGATACCTTGGCATGGCATAAAGCTTGATCTGAAAAGGTACATGAAAGGTTTTACGATTCTACAGGTAAAAGGATTCTGTAAGAACGAAAGTAAGGTTCAAATGTGTTTACGTACATATGTTTTTGAACTCGCAGACAACCGTAAAGCCCTGTTCTAGCAGTAAAAGTGTCGAGTGGGACCTGTTGAAGTGTCAGATGGGCCATGGTGCAAGCAAATCAGATGAAGACACGATAGCCATGTCAGATGGGCCCAGCCCGCGTGGCATATAACTTAAGTTCTAAATTTTGCATGTGCACAAAATCAAAGGTGATGTTATTTTTTCATTTTTTAGATTAGATCTGGGTCATTGATAGGTGGAAAAAGAAGTTTTGTCATTACGTCCTTACGCTTGCAAGGTAAGCATATGAGCGAAGGGCTATTTTATCCTTTCTCTATGGTTACGAGTTTAGTTTCAGCGTATAAGCGTAAAATGGTAAATAAAAGAAATAAATGAAAGGGCCTTACACTTTCATGAGAAAGGGTAAATGTAGGAGTGGGCTATCATTCGAGAAGGCTCTCTGAGAATACGAGGTAAAGGTAACCCATAAAGGTGTAAAGGATTAGTAAAAGAAAGCTAAAAGATATTTTGATGCTACAAGTGAAGGTAAGAGCGTATGATCAGAAGATAAATTTTGAAGTCTTACGGTGTTCTGGGTAATGAAGTAAGCGGAGCAACGTAGAAATTTTTTTTAGGGTTTTCACTGATACGTGTATGTGGGATTGTAAAGGGTAAAGAGAAAGTCTTAACAAGGGTATTTATGCTCATACGAGGAGTGGTTAAATCGTAACAGTGAAGGTGTCAGTTGAGAAGTTTTGAGATCTTATGGTGTACAGGGTTGCGTAAAGGCGTAAAAGGATTTCAATGCAGTGTTTAAAAGGGCTTAATGCTCTTACACCTGGGATGTTTTAAGGCATCACCAGAGGAACATGATTGCTTGCCAAAGGTGTTTTCGGGGTTACAAAGACTAGAGATCTTGATTTAGTGTAAGGGCGGAAGACCAGATTTTGAAAGGAAAGCTGCTAATGTGTCATACCAAGTAAGCAAAAAGGATAGAATACGTGAAACATTAACACAACCCTAATCCTATGATCTTAAAAAATATAGGGGACTGATATCATGGCAAAAAAGTTATATTAGGTTTCCCTTCCCAGTTACTTCTTTTGAAACGAGGCTACTCCAGAGATCTCTTTGGTTTCTTTTGGAGGCTATCAAGTTTGAGGGTTGGATTCTTGTCCTTTAGTGCTTAGTTCATATTGAGGTTCAAGTATCACCTATTGAGGTTGTCATATTCTATAATGGTGGTGTTGTTGGTGGTGGGCTTTGCCCTTTGACTTGTTGGATTGGGTGGATGAACCTAAAGTGGTTTTACTTGAGAAGTCCCTTTTTCTTCAAGTCTCTTTCATGGAGGGTTCCCTTTCTATTGAGGTGGAAGAGGGTTTGGATGGAAAATTGGATGATGCTTTCTCTCCCTTAAGGATTTAGCTAGAGCTAAGACTATTTACTTTTAGAAGGTTGATCAGATGGTGTTTAAAGATATTACCTATGCTGGGGGACTAGGAGGAAGTCCCTTCTTCCCTATGATTTGGCTCTTTTTGGGTTTCTGTGTGTAGCTCAGATGTTACTCTTTCTATCTTCTTCTTGTTGTCTTTCTGGTGGCCTTTGGTTGACTTTTTATTGTTGTTTTGTTGAAAATCTATTTGCAGTGTTTCATCTATGTTGGGTTGCAGATCCCTTTCAAAATCAAGATGTAATGGGTTTTAGGACCCCATCAAAACTTGTTTTCCTAATAAAAAACAATATTATTACAAGTTGCAAAGATCTCTTTTATATAAGTGAGCATTTCATATTCAATCGAATATAAAATATACTTACAAGTTGCAACATCTAATAGTACAAATCTGCAAGAAAAAATAAATCAATAAAATTGTGAAGGAGATTCTATGAGATTGATTTATCATATCAAGCAAAAAAATGTATTATAATTTGATCCCAATTTCTTAACACCCATAAGGGGTCCTGATGTGACCAACCTATTAGAAAGTAAAGTCCACCAAGATAACTGAGAAGGGGGGTGAATCGGTTATCTGATTAAAACAACTTTTATTAACCTTATTAATTCTCAAGCATGTGATCAATATAAACAACTGTAAGAAGATAACCATACAAAATAACATCAGATATGTTAACTAGGGAAATCCATGATCCATACACAATAACACTAGATATGTTAATTAGGGAAACCCATGATCCATACACAATAACACCAGATATGTTAATTAGGGAAACCCATGATCCATACACAATAACACTAGATATGTTAACTAGGGAAACCCTTGATCAGAGGGAAAACTCTGGATGGTACCCACAAAATGATGTACAAATATTTCCTTATAAGAGGATGGACCCTATTAGGAGTCAATGAAATACATTCAATACATATTAGTCCCTATTAGGAGACTTTGAATCTTTGTCAGGAGTTGTGGAAGGCAGAAGGACCCACTATCCAAACAGCTTAAAGGGCAAGACCACCGAACTCACTATCCAACTGGCCTCTACATTATTCCTTTCAGAAAAATAGCAAATGATCAATTGTCCACTAGCACTTTCTGCCAAATGTAATCACTGCGCTCCATCACTATGCCTTTGCTGCACCAAATACTTCTCAGATCTCAATACCAGATCTGCAAATTTGCATCACAATAATCCCTTAGATCGCTTATTTGCATATAATCTGCAATTCAATTCGCTTTCTTTCTTCGATACAACACTTTTCCATCAATCACAAGGAAAATAACTTTCCTTTATACCAAGTCCTCAAATCAATTCATTGAGTTGGCCTTGAGGCTTTCCCAATTTACACTTATAATAGGACCCCATTAAGATAAAACAATACATGCTACATTACATCTTTTCATAATTATATAACATTGTCAGCTCACGATCTTTACAAATCTTTCACATGTGTGACCTCAAACTTCGTGTGCTCACTGACGTCATCATCAGGATGTCTTCTACCTCTGTCCAACTTCACATAACCAGATTCTATCCCTGTTAAGAGATACAACTTCATTACCAGAAACCACTTCTCAGGAACTCTGTTTGTATACTATCTTTTGTAGATCTTGAATAACTATTACCAATCTTCAACTTCCTGCATGCGCTCTTACCCATAGCATCAGGATACTCTGTAGAACATTTCCTCAACTTCGCTTGATCTCATCTTCAATCCTCAAACCATACTGTCTCTATCTCTATCCGTTGCTCTTTCAGTCTTCAATATGTTGACATTAATGACAAGCACAGTCATGAATGCAACATGTAACCATTGTAACAATCTCTCAAGTGCTCCAACAATGCTAGGATACTCCCCCATAGGAATATCATCAACATTCATGCTAACACAACCACCATCTTGTAGAGTCTTATGATGACACTCAAGAGAGTCTCCAAAATACTAATGTTACACAATTTCTGGAAGAGGGTTGTCCTAGGGGTGAATCAAACGCCTTGTAGAAATCCACATAGCAACAATAAACCTTCGAGGAACAATGGCATGCTTCCTCAAAAATAGCTCCAAGAGTCAAGATGTGGTCCATGGTCTAAACATCTTGTTGAAAGCCCTCCTGCCCTCTAGCATGAATATGTCTCTGATCAAGCTCTTGGGAAAGAATATTGTGTAAAATGTATAGTTTAGAGAAAGTGCGCCCCACCGTGATGGTCCTATAATTGTTGGGATCCAACGCAAACCCAACCGTATGAATCAGATGGATGTTATGGTGTGACCAAGATGGAGATAACCCCATACAAACCACTTTGTTAAGAAAAATAGTGAGAAATGGGCCCAAAACTATGATTTTGTGCTTGAAGAGCTTTGCCTAGAACCCTTCATCTTCAACCTTGTTATTGTGTATGGAGGTAATCGCCTTGTTGATGTCGGTGAAGGTGAAAAGGTAGCAGTGGAGGGGGGGTGACATTGAAGGAAGGTTGTCCAAGGATATCGTAGAGGGTGGAGGTGTGAGAGACCAACGAGTTGTGGTCTAAGGCAGAGGGAATGAGGAACTATGAAGAAAAAGGGTGTGCCAGAAAGCCTTGGGGGATTGAAGAAAGGTCCAAAGAGACCCACTGCAATACAAGATGAAAGCGTGTTCCTTGTAGCTGAGGAAGTGGCAACAAGAGTACTTAAATTGCTCGAAGGAAGCTAAGTGAAGGGTGGAGGCTGCACACAACTTGTGGTGGAAGAATTTGTAGTCATCATCATACCACTAGTTCATGGGCAAGAGATCCTACAAGTAGGGGAGGGGGTCCAATGTGTGGTTCGGTGGGGAAAGAGAGAAGGGTATCTTCCCAAATGAAATTGGCAAGACAATCGTACTAGGACAAGGTGCTCTTATAGGAGGGGAAGCAATCTGGAGGAAGGGGTCAATTGAGGTGTGTGGTGAAGAGGTTGCGGCCCCCATCGTCAACGCTAAGGGAAGTGCCAGGATGGTGAGGTTGAGGAGGGTGCGATCAGCAATAGGAAGGGAATTGATGGCGAGGTGACTGAAAGCAAGAATGAGAGAGGAATAAGCAAGCACGTAGTCCACAATGCTCACAACCTCACAGTGAGGTTAACAAGTGAACAAACCAGAGCCAAGAAGGCTAGGAAAATCATTCAGGACCACCAAGTCTGAGGACTCGCACGTCTGAAGCAAATGGCAGTTATACTTCATAAGGGGGACTAAAGAGTCATCTAAGGACCTCTAAGAACCAAAAGGGGACCAGATCTAACATAGAGGTAATTATTAGAATTGATGCCCGAACATGGAGTGGAGTCTACAAGACCCTAGTCTATGTGTTGAAATCACCAACAATATGGATATCCCCAAATCAAAGAACCTAGTAATGTTGTCAAATAGGTTCGTGAATGGCTTCCCTGTGACTCATTGTATATAGCATATAGAAAGGAGGTCAGTGGAAAGTAACAAACTGTGATGAAAATATCTCTAAGGTGAGAAGCCACCTAGCACACATGAAGCCACAAAAATCTAGCAATGTTGTTTGAGTGAACCATAAAAATTGTATTCTAAAGTGTACTGGTAAGGAGGCAAGCAATCCCACTAGAACATATGACACCCCCAGATCATCGAACCTTGCCCTTGTAAATTGACAACCACTGAAATCCAATAATGCCAGGAAGTGGCCAAGTAGGACTCTCATGGGCCTTAGTGACAAGAAGAAGACCCACAAAGTGAACCGTATCATGAAGCAAACTCAAAATAGATAAAAAGAATCCAATATCATTCTAGCAGTTGACATGCAAGGAGCCATCTCTACGTTCCTTCATGCCCAACCATCACTTAGTAGCCACAGTTGTTGGTTCACCCACAAATAACTTCTTTAAGGTTTCATATCACAACCTACTTGCCATCTCGATGTGTTGGTGCTACAAGAGCCCGAGCCTGTTTTAGCTCAACTACTTGTGATTTTGTAAGGTCCTCATCAAGATATATGTTTGATGGTAGAGGAAACAGTTTCCTATGTGCCTTGAGTAAGCAAAGTCAATTTGAAGAACTGTGAAATCATAGGAGCAAAGTGGAATCATATCCAATCCATGCCCTATCAAGAGAAATATTAGGAAACTCTAGCTGGTCACAAAGAAATGTGTATGTCATGTCCAGTGGGTCAGTGGTAATAGGAGGGAGGCCATAGACCTTCAAGTAAGCTTTCTAGCTCTTCTATCTCTCCCATCAATGAGTTTGAAGTGGACAAGTGCCTCAACCCCAACAATAGGAGGGGTTATCCCACCACCATTACAAATTGTTGCCCATGACTTCAGCTGAGACTCCATTTACATTTTCAAAACCCCTAATATGGTTAATTTTTATTATTATACATGTCCGCAAAACAAGAGCAAAAGATGAACCTAAGGCTAGACCAAGAACGAAAAATCATCACCACCACTGCAGTTGTGTACATTATGAAAGGCTCCAAGGCCAATACAATGAGTATAGATTCCAAAAACTGACCATATTAGTTCCAAGGGGATGAACATAGACGGTTGCACTGTTAACACATTCTTGTTCCTGCAAAGATAAGAAATTGCAGTTCAGGTCCATTAATTCTGCTTCAACAGTATCCTGTGTTAGAATAAATAATGTTTATTTATCTCTTGGTAGTTGGGCATTTAATATGCAGTCCAGAAACATCCTGAACTATCCAGATTTCTCCTTATCTTCACCGTAGCCTATTAGAACTTTCTGGAGGTCTGCAATATGCTTATAAATGCCCAGCCTCTTGGCCCATGTATGTAACGAAAAATTATAGCTGATTTCTCTGTTAATATAAGTTCTAAATTTGTAGTGTTTATATTTTCTTTGCCCTACATCTCTCTATTTTTGGCTACTGTTCTTGCTCTATTTTTTTCTTTTTATTTCAAAGTTCATCGTGGTAGCATAGCTAATGGTAAATGATCCAAGGGTTTGGAGAGAGCAGAGAGTGAAAAGAATATGGTGAAGAGAGGGCAGTTTGAAGGAGGATAAGATCAACATGTTCTGAATGAATGAATTTTGCTATGTTTGTCTCTGTATTGTGTGAGTTGTGTTTTTTTATCTATTATGGATTGAGTATCACCAAAGTGTGTTGTTTGCAGGGTTGAAATAAGATGGTGTGCTAGAGTTTGTTGTCATGGTGCAAAGGCCTGTGTGTGTTCTAATTTGGTATGCAAAGTGTTTGAGTTGGTGATGAGAGAATGAGTCTATCTAATTTTGAAGGCTATGATGTTGTTGATAGTGGTCATGTAATAGAAGCTTGTTGCATTGATATCCCCCAATCTAGTGATGATTGTTGATGGGATATGTGAATGTATGGGGTGCATTATCGGTTGTGCCCGACATCCCAAAGGTTTTTGGTTTGACATATTGACGAACCATGTATGTGAAAAGGATTCCTATAGAACTGACGAGTATAGTGGCTGGGTACCCATGTATCCCGGTAGATGAATTTCTTTTTATATGGACTCAATAATCAATTTTATGCAAGTACAAAAAGTGAAAATCCCAGAGTGATGATAGTTTCCCCGTAGTGATGATTCATGGTCATTAGAACTAGTGAGTGTTTGGTTTGTGGTAATCCAAAATGTGCAAAGTTTATGGCGATTTTAAAAAAATTTTGTGAGTGAGGTTTGTGGTGAGCAAAAGCCACTTGAGTCCTTGAAGTTTGTAGTGATCTTAAAACCACTTGTGTGATGTTTGAGAAGTTTGTGGTGAACTTAAAACCATTTTGATATTGCATCGGTTATGGGTAATCCATACAAAACCTAGAGTGATTATGATGGGGGAAATAATGAGTGAAAGCATTTGATAATTGATTATAAATGGGTACCTAAAAAGGCCTTAAGCCAGGACCCATCCATTCTTGATTATGGGGGGATGTTGAAAAGTAAATTAATTATTATAACAAATAGCATGGTCAGCACAGACAATAGAATTATCTAGAAGGAAATAAAAAACATCTGCAACGGTTTACTGCCGTCCAAGCACCGGCCAACACACCAGCCTCACCGCCCAACATTAATTGTATTGCCAACTCTTTGCTACAGCATTTAATATGTATTTGCTTATAAATAGAATAAGCTGGGCCTGTGATCAGCAGAGCCCATATTTGGGTTTCTCCATGGCTTCTCCTCTCTTGTTTGCTCTATTATAATTTTTATCATCCTGCCACTACCAAGGAGATGTGCCACAGTGCCACTTTTAAAATCTATTCTGTATTTCTTCCAGAAATTCAAAGAATACCTTCTAATATATGAGGTTATAAGTATTTAAACCCTTATTATTTTAAAATAAGTCATAATCTGAATCTTTGAAAAGAAGGAAACACATCCAGAAATGACTGGAAAGGTCAATGGGATTGGAAAGTTCAACTAGCTTAAGAATAGGCTATAGGGGCAGATTGCATATGTCTATGATAAAGAAGCAAAAGTAGAGAAGTAGATGAAAATTTCTGGCTAAAAGAATGTAATCCACGGTTGCTCATGTTGCAAGACTTTAGGGCCTCACTCCCTTGTCATGTCCCCCAATCAATAGGGATGAAGAGGAACTGCACCTTGGCCAAAAAAATCGAAAATTTTAAATATTTCCAAATTGCAAGATGATAGTGACTAATTTTATACCCAAGGAGTTGCATATGTGAGAGGTTTGATCTTTAGATAACAAAATTAGTCCACAATGCAAACAAATGGACAAACTTGTCCATATTCACGATAAAATTTCTTGTTAATTTTTCAGTTATTTTTTTTTTCTATTTCAGAATCTTTGCATCAACACTATGAATTAGCAGATACAGCTGACTGTTTTTACCTTAATTTTTTGGTCTTTGATGCCACATTGCAGTGAGGGAACCCTTTCTTATTGGCTAGTACAATGTGAATTTTGGCAGGAATATACCGGTGTTAGCTGAAAGCTACACCGTATATGCTATCGACTTACTGGGTTTTGGTGCATCAGACAAACCGGCCAAGTTAGACTTTTCAATGGAAGTATGGGCTGAGGTAAGAATGTTTTTACAAAAGTTTCATTATACTTACTGCTTTTCAGTTGCTCCTGAAGATCCACAATCCCGCAGGCGATGATTATACGACCTCTAATTAAAGTCTGTTATCACTTCTAAGCAGCTAGTTTTAGACTTCTCGAAGGATGTGATACAGGAACCGATTGTATTGATTGGAAACTCCGCTGGGAGCTTGGCTTGTCTTATTGCCAGTTCAGGTGTTTACAGTCCTTAAGTATAAAATGTTTTATTCAGCCAGCAATATTTTATATGCAAGTTTCAAGGAACAATGAGATGTAAGATTCATTCCGCACACACTTTTTGAAATTATAGATGTGTTTTACTTATCTGTGGAGAATGTGCACGAGTTTTTGTTGATCTTGCTTTGGTGACCAGAGGCTCCAGAAAACCTGGTGCGTGGGATTGTATTGCTCAACTGTGCTGGAGGCATGAACAACAAGGCCATTGTTGATGATTGGCAGATTAAACTTGTGACTCCTTTACTTTGGATTATAGATATTTTACTCAAGCAGAGAAGAATTGCATCAGCATTGTTCGAACGTGTCAAAACAAGGTTAGTCGTAAAATATATAGTAGTCGTATATGCATTACAATGCGAAACTAACTTTTGCATTTAATAAAATTCAGAGAAAACTTGAAGAGCATATTACAGGCAGTATACAGCAACAAAATGGCTGTAGATGATGAGTTGGTAGAGGTATGCTGGTCTGCTGAAATATATTTTACTTTTGAATGGGTTTCATTTAGAACATGGTAAATGACATGATATAATGAGTGCAGGTGATTAATAAGCCTGCCGATGATCCAGGGGCTCTAGATGTATTCGTTTCTGTACTGACAGGGCCACCAGGGCCAAATCCGATTTCGCTAATGCCCAGCATCTCAGTTCCTGTCCTTGCTTTATGGGGCGACGAGGATCCGTTTACTCCACTCGATGGTCCTGTTGGAAAATACTTCTCCTCTCTGCCGTCAATGTTTCAAAATGTGGAGTTTGTGATCCTCCAAGGAGTGGGGCACTGCCCTCACGATGATGATCCTGATTTGGTTCATGAAAAACTTCTTAATTGGCTAGCTAGCCTACCTGCTCAGACACAAATAGTAGCATCTGCAAAATAGGCTGTTTGAATATGGTTTTTGGCATTCAGAAGTTATTCAAACCCATATGTTGTTCTAAAAAAGAAAGTCCGGCACTATATCTTTGCCGTTATCTATCTTCAATTTTTCCCGTGATTTTTTTGGTGAAAATACGTGTTGCTGTGCGCAGACTTCCTTCTGTTGAAAGGACAAAAAAGAAAACAAAACATGCGAATATTTCAAAATTAAATTATGGATATAATGACATCAATGAACAAAATACTCGTAAAATTGTGAAGATCACATCCATCTCAAATTATGATGCTACATAATATAAACATGATAACTATTCTTGTAATACAAACCTTTTTGTTGACATTATGCTTATTTCAGATATATGGTGTCATAGGGTCAAGCCTCGTGGTCCCATATTTCTTGATTTTGAAGATGCCTCTAAATTCTTTTTTCATTCAATTCTCATTCCTTGGTAGAAACAACTAATAAAACTTCTCTTCCAATATTCAAGAGAGAACGAATTTGGATCACGTTTATAAACTACATTTCTTTGAAACTAACCACTATAAGGAGCTTTAACATTTCATACCACCAAGAGTATCAAAATTTACATGGTCTTAATTTATTTTTAAGTCATTCAAGAGTATGTCGTGTAAATTAAAATATTTGGCATTGGATTTGATTTTTCAAATTTGTTCTTTAGATTTGTTTTAAATAGAGGAATGTAAATGATGGCGTTTCTATCTTCTGGGACATTTGTTAATTTGGAGGCTTCTTTAGTCTTTCACTAGTTCTTTCAACATTTTTTCCATCTCTTTGTGGAGTAGGGTTTCTCCCATGTGGTTTTCTCTATTTCTTCTTTTTGTAGAGATTTGGTTGTGTTTGAGTACCTCATTAGAGTTTGTTATCAGGACCCACATATACTTTTAGTGGTAGTTTCTAGGGTTTTTGCTACTCCCTAAGTTTATTGTAAGAGGGGGTGTTAAGACTAATTAGATATTTCTAATTAACTCTATTTTACTTAAGCTAAATTTTAGGCATATAATAATTTAATTTTTTTATTAATTATTATAATGCAACTTAGGTTTTGCCTTTCAAGGTTTTAATCTTCTTTATAAGGATTGATCTCTTTGTAATTATTTTTATTCATTTTTAATAATAGCAATTTATCTTTTTGCTCATCAAGAATGTCTCATTTGTGGATCTGAGAATTCCAAGCTCCATATGTTTGCTCTTCTCTTTTGTGATAAGTGTTTGCATACATGTGATTCTTAAGAGCTATGGGGTTGATCTTTCATCAACTTCAACAATTATATATTCTTCTTTGTTCTGTATTGTTATAAAAAGATTTGGTACTTTTTTTGCCATCTTTGAGCCAGGTTTCCCATAATTGTTGTTTCCAAAATATTTCTTCTTTCGAGAAAATATTTTCTTTCCTATTCAATAGTTCTTTTTCCTTAAAATATCTATTGTAATCCATGTCATATTTTATAGTATCTTATGTTGATCTCTAAGCCCAAGTTGTCTATTAGTGTCTATCATTTAGTCATTTCCAAGGCAAAATTTAAAGGAGATCATATTTGAGATTTCGAGAGGAGATCTGCAATTAGCTTTTAGAGAAAACTGAAGGATCAAATGGATGCAAATTTCTTAACAGGGTGGTTCTAACTTGCCTTATTTAAATATCTTAACAGAGTCCTGACTTTATTGCAAGTGTAAAATCTTTTAACAAGGTAAGACCTAATAGTTTTGAACTCCCTTGGTAGGGAAAACTCCTCGTAGGTTAGATCATAAGATATGATCAAATTGTAGCTCTAACATGCAAACTTTGTTGTTGCAGCAGTAAAGATTTGTGGGTTTCATCCCCACCTCAGTTTTACCTTCAACTTGAAGTGTTTTTGGGTACCAAAATTATTGTGTTATGAGGTTATATTTTCATGGATGTTATGCTTAGGTAGATTTCATTTTAGCATTACATTTTTATGATTATATGGTAGTTAGGTGTGAATGCAGTTAATTATTTTATTAGTGGAAAGTTTTATAGATCTTGATTCAGCACCCCCCTTCTAAAATGGTTTTTGTTCTAGATTTTTATTTTAAGTTTGAGCACTTAAGTTCGAAAATGAGGTAAAATATTTTTGAACCTTCAAAGGATCCCTCTAGCCACCATTTCCTAAGGTGTTATCCAAAAACACATATTTTCTATCTTGAACGTATTTCTAGATGGTTTAGTTTTTTCCAAATTACCTAATGATATTGGTAAATGGTCTGAACCTTAAATAACATTTATAGAAGCTAAAATAGAATAATCAAATGGCGTTAAATATCCTTTGGAAAGGAATCTATCTAGCCTTTCTACTATGTTGTTGGGGCCCCCTCTTTTGTTATTCCATGTAAACATTCCATTTATTGTTTGTATATCCAAAAGGTTATAATTTGAAATCCAATTATTAATATATATATTTTTTAAATTATGATATGTGCCTAACCCCTTTTGATTTTTGATTTAGGTCTTTAATTGCATTAAAGTCTTCTCTTATTACAATTGACCATTCCTTATGTAACTCCACAAACTATCCTCAATTTTTCCATAATTGGGCTTTCCCTATTGTATTGATAGGACAATAAACATTAAAGGAAGAAAGCTAAATTACTATTAGCGCTTTTAATTCAATAATGATATTTTCAAACGTTAGTTTTCTAGGATCCCATAGTATAGCTAACCCTCCTCAAGTTGTATTTGTTTTTTGTACTTTACATTTTCCATAAGCCCAATCTATATTTAACTTTGTTAAGCTCATCAGAGTTAATCTTATTTCCTAGATCATTATAATTTCATAATTTAAAGTTTTTAATGAATCTCTTAAACAATCTTTGTTTGGGGGCATTAAGGCCCCTAACATTCTCTAAAGTGAGTTTCATTTCGATGTGAGAGGGAACTTCCCCTCCCCTCCCCCCTGCCTCCCTACATGGAATATGTTGGATATCTTTGATTGATTTTTGGCTTCACCATCTTTGTGCCTAAGTTCGTTGATATATTTTCTTCCCCTTTTGTATCTTATTTTTCCACAATTAGGAGCCTCAATTCCTTGTTCACTACAAATCAAACCTAGGTTAACATTGTTTTTGCCATTAGATAGTAACGTTTGGTCTAGGGAAATTATTATTTTTTCCTTCTATTTTAACCAATGCTTCACTAAGAGAGTCATAAATATTATGTCTATCAATTTTTGGATTATTAGTGTTTGAATTAAAATACAAATTTGCTTCTTCATATATTTGATTGAACCCTATAATATTATATATAGTTTCTAATTCTAGGGAGATTCTTGCTCTTGGTTGTTACCTTGAGATTTATTAGTAATATTAATATCCTTTGATATTAGAGGCTAGGTAATTTGGGTTAGTTGTGTTTCTAGTTTTGTGATAAGTTTGACCGGAGTTGTATTTGTGAAGGTTTCTAAATTCATTTTGTTCTTTAGTTCTTGAATATATTTTAAGATTGAGCTATTTGGATCAATCTATACATCTAATAAGTTAATTTGGTTATCAAATATTTTCAATTTACAACTATTGCTTAAGGTTTTTGTGATTGTCTGTGGAGTGGTTTTGTCTTTCTCATATTTGACTATTTAATCATGTTAGTTTTTATTGCATTAATTACCAAATCATGCTACTTATTATATTCTAAAACTTTTCCTTTCCTCAATATCATTATTATCAAAGGAAGGTAAAAGGAAACAACCATTTTCCCTAAATTTGATCTTTGTGGGAATGATTTTTTTTTTCCTTCCTTAAGGTTAGGGTTTATTGATTCATAAAATACATCTAAAAGTTCTTTTTTTTTGAAAAAAACTTTAACTTGATTGTGTCATTGTAAAATTTTGGATTCAAGGTGTAGATTGACTGGGTTTATATAATTTTAAGGGGTTTCAAATGTCTTGCACTATTTTTTTTGGATAGAAAATTGGCCGAAGCCTATATAATCTATTATTTGATTATTATTATTTTTTGAGATTAATTATTATCATGTGTTAAGATCAAGTAGATTCAAACCCAAGGCCTCAAAGATTGTGTTATAAGATCTTGCTTCAAATGTTTGCAGTATTAAATATGACTAGAATCTTAATATTGTCCAAGTCTAGGAAGTTTTCTTCTAGAACTTTGAGACTACCTAGAGAATTTCCTAGCTTCCATAAAATGTGGTTGTTTAAAAATTCTATAAGGAAATTAGGGAAATTAATCCACCTATAGGCAAAGACATTGCAAAATTAAATTCCCAATTAAAGAAATTTACTTTAAAACCCTTACAATGTACTGGAGGACCATTTAATAATTTATCTTTCAACTTTGTATTCTTACTGTCTATGTAAATAATATTTTTATCCATGGAGGTGGTACATACTTGTTTAGGAAATTAGTTGGATAGCTATTTCAGAAGATAAAAGGGCTAAATGGAACTTCTTTCCTAGAAAGCATAAATACTATGCTCTTTATAATCATTCCACATGTCATCTGAGTATTCTTGGTAGATTAAGGCATAATCTATCATGTCTCACATCTTGACATGCTTAGATGGTTGCTTATGTGGTGATCGAGTCAAATTTTGGTTGGTCAACCCTTTTGTTGGACAACAATTAAGAAATATTTAAGCTAATTTTCTAAGTTTTGTAACTTTATTTTATTTATGAAGATAGATTAATGATTAATTGATGCATAGATGAATGTTATGAGATGTCGCATTTCATTTTTATGTGATTTTGTTATATGGATTCATGTTATGTCACCATGAGTATATTTCATATCTCGTAACTAATTATGTTGTGATGGTTATAGACTCCTCTCTTGTTGCAAGAATAAGAGTGGATGCAGGATCGACGGGACGAGAGTGTAGTTGAGGTAGAGGGGGTTAGCCTCTTGGAAGGGGATGAATCAGATTTTCTCGTAGCCACTCACACACACCACTTAGGATTCAATATTTATTTCATGTTGCATTTTTTCTGACTTAATCTTTATATGCTCAAAATGAAATTTAGATGATAGAAATGGATGTTGCATTATGGAAAGATGTATTGTTAGTATGTTTATTATATCATTAAAATGATGAGTGATTTTATGAGAATGGAAAAAAAAAAAAAACTTCACATCTTGGCTATATATTATGACTATATCTTGCCACCATACATTTTTCTCCTTTTAACTTGTTAAAAATGACACTATGCTTTTAACCTTACCCACCTGAATTCGGATTGTTTTTGTGTGAAAAAAAGCAACGATTAGGTTATTTATTTTTTTGAATGTATATAAAAAAAAACAAAGGCTCATTGGAAGGAGGTGGCGGCTAGATTTGGGAAGCAGGGAAGTGATAGTTGGGAAGGAGGTCTGGCATGTAGGCGGAAATACCAGGTTCTCCCTTTAATTGGCATGTTCTTTGTTTCGAATGGAGTGTTTTTCTTCTTGCTATTAATAAACTCCTTGCTATGTAATTTCTTGTGCTATTGAATGAACATTTGAAGCTATACCTCCTACTTTGTTTACCATTTTTAGTTAGTGCTTCATATATATTTTATTTCCTCCTTAACTTCTAAGAATGAATGGTTAACGTTTGGCTAAAAGGGAAAAACCTTAAATAACCTTAGACTTTACCAGTTCAAATTCGAATGAAGACACCAATCTTGAGTTTGTCGTTTTAGAGTAGAAGTCCCAGTATCATATGAGGGAACCCAAGTCATAATAACCTAGGTTCTGGGGAAAATAATAGGGAGAAGCACATCTGAAACACAGTGCTGATGTGATTGTAAATGTATTATTCAAAAACTGACTAGTTACGTTGTGCCCTAGTTGTAATAAGACCTCATCATTGGAGTGCCCAAGCAAATATGGTACTCACTCTAAATACCAAGTTGATCCTTGAAATTTAATTTAAAAAGGGCTTCCATTGAGAGGTAATTAACGATGGTTTTGGGTCAGCAACGTTTAAGTTGTGTTTCTCTAAAAAGAATAATTTGGCGGGGTGTACAAACAAAGATGGAAATAAGAATAGAGGAACATCATTGAATTCCTCTAAGATTTGTAACGGCATTTGTAGCTTCTTTTGTTTAGTTATTACTTATCAGTGCCCCTATTGTACAACCTTTTCTAGTTCCAAATTGAATTCCAGACCTTGAAATTGCACGGAATAATGGAATTTCAGTCATGCACAATCTTGAACAAACATGCTTTTCTTAGAACCTATAGGCATGGAATGGAAAGCTATGTTTAACTATAAATTTTGGTGAATATCTAAGCATTATATCTATACTTGTCATATTTTGAAGATAGGATTTATTACATTTTGTTTCTATCTGAGTAATGTTGATGAATTTAGTGGTTGGCTAAGCCTTTTTTGTTTGCATTTAAGTATGTTGTTTTTGACATGAAGCATATGTGTTTGACTATGCTTATTTTATCTTGCATATGAGTACATATGTTGTGATTAAAAGAAAATGTACATGTGGGTAGATATGTTACAATTTTTGTTTCATTTCATATGAGTAGATGTGTAGTGGTCTTTTCTTTTTCATACCACATTACGTTATTAGGCTACTAGGAACATGGTTGTATGTAGTATGTTTCATGGCTGCACTAGATCCATTTGATCCATCTTGTTCCAGGAAGCTAGGCTTCTCGTGCTAGGATATGGGCATTCTTTGTGTTAGGAAGAATCCTGGGGGAGTAAACATTCCTTGGTTGGCGAGGTAAAAGCGTATGGGCCACACTCCTATCTCATATAGCATATGGATGACTTCTGATGGCTTTGGAGATTAGATACACTGAAGGACACATATCAAGATTTATCATCTCATGGTCTTGTATCTTCATCTTGATGATGATTTTAGTGATGTACAAATGATGTAATTTTGATAAATGGATAATGTAATAATTATTAATGAGATATATGTTGATCATAAACTAATAGGGCTATTCGGTAGAGGAGCCTAAGAAGACATACCATGGGACTCATTGGCCTTCCTTTTACCTTCTTTGCTACACATCTTCATAATAGCCTTGGGAGAATCCCTAACAGGCTCTTGGAGGATGTTAATTGAACATTTTAGGTCATATTTCTTTCCATCTTTGCTAGTGGTGTTCGTAAAAAAAAATCTCTTATTTTCATTACTCTTGACTAAAGAGCCCTTCTTCTTCTTGCTACTATCCAACTCCTCAATGTTTGCCTTGTTGGATACAATTAAGTAATTGTGTATTGTCCTTGATGTTACACAAATGCCATATCAGTTATCAGACAGAGTCTACCGAGTTCTGTCGGTCAGGAAAACAGTTTACAGAGTATACCGAGCTCAGTCGGTTAGTAAAGCCTTTTGCAGTGTATACCGAGCATTCCTGTATGTCACACGGTGAGTTAGTGTTAACCGAGTTTGCACGGTAAGCTAAGGAAAGTTTAGTTCTTACCGAGATCACTCGGGTATCAAAGGATTTTGTAGCAGACAGTTAGTGTTAACCGAGTTTGCACGGTAAGCTAAGAAAAGCTTAGTTTTCACCGAGCTCACTAGGTAGTCGAAGACATCTTTTACCGAGTCTAGTCGATTTCCAAAGGAAGTGGCAGGTTTACCAAATTCCTCGATAATTGTAGTTTTTACCGAGTTCTGCCGGTTAACACAGGAAGCGGTTTTTTTTTCTAGCAGCGTCGGCCAGTGAAGAATTTTGTTTTGATTATTAGTTCAAGCCGACTTTGGAAAATGTTTTGTCAAGTTGGTTGGGCCGACCTGGTATTATGTATAGTATATAAAGAGGTGCTCAAGATGCAGAAAAGTGTGGAATAGAGAGTAGATACGGATAGTGCAAGGAAGTGCAAGGAAGAGACTTGTGTGTGCCTAAGCAGAGTTGAGCAGAGGGAAATCTTGGAGCTGCAAAAATATACTTAATCAGTAAGGACCTTGTGGAGCTAAACTGAGATCTGTATTCAGCAAGATAAGTTGCATGTATTTTCAGATCATTCATTGTTGCTTTCTAACCATTGTAACAGTGATTCCAAAATCTCCTAACAGAGTTGGTTTAACAGCCATTCCATAAATCCTTTAACAGGGTGGCAATTCAGTTGAATTGTTCTAAAGACCTCTTACAAGGCCACTCCTAACAGGGTGATTAAATCCTCTAACAGGGTCACACCTAACAGTGTGTTTTGTAACCTTTAACAGGGTTGGCTCCTAACAGGGCTCACTTCAGAAGAGTGAAAATTGGTGACTAGTTGCTGGTGGTTTTTTCCCATATTGGGTTTCCACGTAAATCTAGTGTCTACTGTGTTCACGATTACTTTCCTTTGCATGGTCGCTTATTTCAGTAAATGCTTAATAAATTAACTAAACATCTATCAAGTTTTAAGCAGTAATTTATGTGTTTACCGAGTAGCAGCAGCAACTAAGTTTTAAGGCATCTTTGGGACTGTTGAATTTGTTTTTGTGGTAACTGATTCACCCCTCCCCTCTCAGTTACCCCATCTTCATTTTCCAACAATTGGTATCAGAGCTTTGGTGCTTGCAGGAGGAGATTTCAAAGATCTAAGCCAAAGATCAAGATGTCTTACAAGAGGGAAATCCCAAGGCTTAACCGAAACAACTTCTCAGCATGGCAGGGATTAATGAGACTTCATCTAGCTTCCGTTGGTGACACTGGTCTGAAATATCTTGATGAAAAATATATAGAACCATCAGGTACATTATCAGTCAATGACATTGCTATAAAGAAGACTCATAACATTATGATGATTGATATTGCATCTGCCTTGAGTTATGAAGAGTTTGATGATGTCAAGGACTGCACTACTGCCTATGAAATGTGGGAAAGACTGAAAGAGATCTATGGTGGAGATGACAATGTCAGAAGAGCCAAAGCTGAAAGTCTGAGAGGACAGTTCGATCAGATGAAAATGAAAGAAGATGAAAACATTGCCAAATATGTTGAAAGAATTAAAACATGTGTCAGTGCTATCAAAGCTTCTGGAGGAAGTATCAGTGAAGAGACAGTCATAAGTAAAGTTCTTAGAACTCTACTTCCAGTTTATGCCATCAGGGTATCAGCCATTCAAGAAAGAAGGTGTGAGGCCAATCACAAGATAAACCTAGAGGCCATAGTTGGAAGATTGACAGCATTTGAACTAGATAATTTTGATAATTATGTTCCAACTACAAAGAACATTGAGTCTGCATTTGAAGCCAAGCTTTCACTCAAGGACAAAGGCAAGAAGAAGAAGGAATCTCAGTCAGAGAGTGAAGATCAATCAGATCAGAGTTCTGACAGTGACCTTGAAGTAATTGAAGCTCTACTTGCAAGAAAATATTCAAGAAGAAGAGGTAAATACAAAGGTAAAGTACCCCTAATCTGCTTTTCATGTGAAGAAGTTGGTCATATTGCTGCAAGGTGTCCAAACAAGAAAGATAAAGATGAAAAGAAAGATAATAAATGGAACAGCAAAAAGGATCTCAAATCATTTAAGGATAAAAGTAAGAAATCATGTTTTATGGCTAAAGATTCTAATGATTCTAATGATGAAGAAGAGGATGAGATTGTTTACATTGCTGTAAAAGATGAATCTGACAATGAAGAAATGGCACTCATCTCCAACATAAGTAAGAATGATACATGGATCATTGATAGTGGCTGCTCACATCATATGACTGGAGATAAAACAAAGTTTGATCAATTTGAAGAATATGATGGTGGCAGTGTAAGATTTGGAAACAATGAACCTTGTTGCATCAAAGGAAAAGGAAGAATCACTCTAACCCAGGAACTTGTATGTGATAATGCTTATTGGGTAGAAGGCCTAAAGCACAATTTGTTGAGTGTGGCACAGTTACTCAACAATGGACTCAAAGTAGAATTCATCCAAGGCAAAGCAAGACTGCTGAACGGTAAAGGAAAGCTGATTGGATCTGGTACTCAAACTAAAGGTAACTTGTTCTATCTTGAACTTAGTGAACATTCATGTTTTATTGCTCAAGTAGAAGAGAGTTGGTTATGGCATAAAAGGTTATGTCATGTGAATTTTGACAATTTGGTAAAGATAAGCAAATTCAAGAAAGTGAGAGGCATTCCTGATTTAAAGAAACCAGAGGTCGGTTTATGCAAGAATTGTCAAATTGGAAAGATGGGTAAGTCTAGTTTCAAAAGAAAAAATTATCAATCTGAAGATTTATTAGAAATTGTGCATACTGACTTATGTGGACCTATTGAAACTGAAAGCTATACTGGTGAAAAATATTTTATTCTTTTTGTTGATGATTATTCAAGAATGATGACCGTCATGTACCTAAGGAACAAATCAGAAGCATTTGAAAAGTTCAAATGGTATTTAGCAAGAGTAGAAAAAGAAACAGGAAAAAGATTGAAATGCCTAAGGTCAGACAGAGGTGGTGAATTTATTTCACATGAATTCAATAACTTTTGTATTGAAAGAGGAATCAAAAGACAGGTTTCAACACCAGGTACTCCTGAACAAAATGGCATAGCTGAAAGAAGGAACAGATCCATCATGGATTGTGCTAGAACCTTGATGATAGAAAAGAATGTTGCTATCAAATACTGGAAGGAAGCTATCAGTACAACAGTTCATACCTTAAACCGAGTACAATTGAAAAAAGACTCATTCAAAACTCCCTATGAATTATGGTATGGCTATAAACCCAATATAAGTTATCTGAAAGTATTTGGAAGCAAATGTTATATCTTGAAAGAATCTAGAAAAGGCAAATTTGATGTAAAAGGTGATGGAGGTATATTTCTTGGATACTCATGCAAGAGTAAAGCATATAGATGCTTGAACTTATCTACTCACAAAGTCATAGAAAGTATACATGTGAAAGTTGATGAGTTTGCAGAAAAGACTGAAGAAGAAAGCAAAAGAGAACCAGAAGATTACAAAAGATTCGTCTTCAGTGAACTAGATATAATATCAACTGCATCTGAGAATCAAAAACCTTCTTCTTCCGAGTCATCACTAACCGAGTTGCAGGAAACATCTACCGAGCCAACATCTACCGAGCCAACGTCTATCGAGTCAGAGAATACCGAGTTAGAGATTACCGAGCCAGAGGTAACCGAGTATGTGCATACCGAGCCAGTTGATACCGAGCCAGACCAAATCGAGCATGAAGGTGAAATGCAAGAAGATAACGACAAGATTCATCCAAAAGGAAAAGAACCTGTTCTAGCCAAATATGTCAGGAGACATCATTCAGCAGATTAGATCATTGGAAATAAATCTGAAGGAACCATCACAAGAAGTAAGTTGAAAGGTACTTGTTTACTTGCTAATTTTGAACCTAGAACTGTCAAAGATGCATTAGAAAATGATAATTGGATTGAAGCAATGAATGAAGAAATCGAGTAGATAGAGAAAAACAAGACATGGACTCTTGCACCTAGGCCTAAAGACAAAAATGTAATCGGTACAAAGTGGATTTTCAGAAATAAGTTGGATGAAAATGGTAAAGTATCAAGAAACAAAGCTAGATTAGTGTGCAAAGGATATTCTCAAGAGGAAGGCATAGATTATGGAGAAACTTTTTCTCCCATTGCTAGATTGGAAGGTGTTAGAACCTTATTAGCATATGCTGCTTACAAAGGTTTTAAAGTTTATCAGATGGATGTCAAGTCAGCATTTCTAAATGGTATACTAGATGAAGAGGTCTACATTGAACAACCTGAAGGTTTTATAGATCCAGATAAAAGGAACACGGTTTGCAAATTTCACAAGGCACTGTATGGTCTGAAACAAGCCCCTAGAGCATGATATGAAAGATTGCATAGCTATCTTATTCAAATTGGATTTCAAAGAAATAATAACAACAGTAGTTTGTATATGAAGGAAGGACCAGAAAATAAGATTGTCCTGGCAGAAATATTTGTAGATGATACTGTTTTCACAGGGAATGATGATCTTTGCAAAGAATTTTCAGAACAAATGAGCAAGGAATTTGAAATGTCAATGTTCAGTGAAATCAAATTCTTTGTTGGACTTCAAATTCAGCAGAACAAGAATGGCATCTACATCACTCAAGCAAAATACATCAAAGAGATATTGAAAAAGTTTGGTATGGAAGACTGTAAACCAGTTGGAACTCCCATGTGTACTGGACTAAAACTTACCAAAGAAGATGATTCAAAGGAAATAGATTAGACATTGTACAGATCTATGATTGGAAAGTTGTAATATGTAGTTCATACTAGGCCAGATATTGCTCTTGCAGTTGGAATTGTGGCAAGATTTTTAGCTAAACCAAGAGAAAATCACATGATGGCAATCAAGAGGATAATGAGATATCTGAAAGGAACTGAAGATTATGGATTATGGTATAAATTTGGAGGAAACCTAGACTTAAAAGTGTTTACTGATGCTGATTGGGCAGGAAACCTTGACGACAGAAAAAGCACAAGTGGAGGTGCATTCTTTCTTGGAAAGAGGTTGGTTTCTTGGACAAGCAAAAAGCAAAATTGTACAGCTCAATCAACAACAGAGGCAGAGTATGATGCTGCAGCAGTAAACTATTCTAATATTGTTTGGTTCAAGCAATTGCTACAAGGCATGAAGATGGAAATCAAGGAACCAGTTGTCATGTTTTGTGATAATACAAGTGCAATCAAAATATCTAAGAATCCAGTAATGCATTCTAAGACTAAGCACATTGCAATCAAGTATCACTTTGTCAGAGAATTGGTGCAGGACAAGGAAATCAGATTGGAATATGTCCATACAAAGGAACAGATTGCTGACATATTCACAAAGCCTTTACCTAAGGATGCATTTTTGTATCTCAGAGGTAAATTAGGGGTCATTCCCCTATCTGAAGTTCACTAAAAATAAGTTTTAGTGATGCATCAGCTCTTACAAAATTGAACAATCATCAGTTGATGCAGCAAATCAAGAAAATATTGCATATGAATCAGTACTAGAGGTACAATGAAATTCATTGAAATTGGATTGTCTTTGGCATGTGTTGTCAAAGAGGGAGAGTTTTACTGTCATATCTTTCCAAAATTTGATTATGTAATTCCTTCACAGAGGGAGATTACTGTAAGAGGGAGAGTTCTCTATCTTAGAGGGAGAATTGTTAATTGTGTTGTGTTGCTGTAGACTTGCTTTCAAATTTCATTTCTGCTATGACATGTTGTGTTTCCATCAATGCCAAAGAGGGAGATTGTTGGATACAATTAAGTAATTGTGTATTGTCCTTGATGTTACACAAATGCCATATCAGTTATCAGACAGAGTCTACCGAGTTCTGTCGGTCAAGAAAACAGTTTACAGAGTATACCGAGCTCAGTCGGTCAGTAAAGCCTTTTGTAGTGTATACCAAGCATTCCTGTATGTCACACAGTGAGTTAGTGTTAACCGAGATTGCACGGTAAGCTAAGGAAAGTTTAGTTCTTACCGAGATCACTCGGGTATCAAAGGATTTTGTAGCGGACAGTTAGTGTTAACCGAGTTCGCACGGTAAGCTAAGGAAAGCTTAGTTTTCACCGAGCTCACTAGGTAGTCGAAGACAGCTTTTACCGAGTCTAGTCAGTTTCCAAAGGAAGTGGCAGGTTTACCGAATTCCCCGGTAATTGTAGTTTTTACCGAGTTCTGCCGGTTAACACAGGAAGCAATTTTTTTTTCTAGCAGCGTCGGCCAGTGAAGAATTTTGTTTTGATTATTAGTTCAAGCCGACTTTGGAAAATGTTTTGTCAAGTTGGTTGGGCCGACCTGGTATTATGTATAGTATATAAAGAGGTTCTCAAGATGCGAAAAAGTGTGGAATAGAGAGTAGATACGGATAGTGCAAGGAAGTGCAAGGAAGAGACTTGCGTGTGCCTAAGCAGAGTTGAGCAAAGGGAAATCTTGGAGCTGCAAAAATATACTTAATCAGTAAGGACCTTGTGGAGCTAAACTGAGATCTGTATTTAGCAAGATAAGTTGCATGTATTTTCAGATCATTCATTGTTGCTTTCTAACCATTGTAACAGTGATTCCAAAATCTCCTAACAGAGTTGGTTTAACAGCCATTCCATAAATCCTTTAACAGGGTGGCAATTCAGTTGAATTGTTCTAAAGACCTCTTACAAGGCCACTCCTAACAGGGTGATTAAATCCTCTAACAGGGTCACAGCTAACAGTGTGTTTTGTAACCTTTAACAGGGTTGGCTCCTAACAGGGCTCACTTCAGAAGAGTGAAAATTGGTGACTAGTTGCTGGTGGTTTTTTCCCATATTGGGTTTCCACGTAAATCTGGTGTCTACTATGTTCATGATTACTTTCCTTTGCATGGTTGCTTATTTCAGTAAATGCTTAATAAATTAACTAAACATCTATCAAGTTTTAAGCAGTAATTTATGTGTTTACCGAGTAGCAGCAGCAACTAAGTTTTAAGGCATCTTTGGGACTGTTGAATTTGTTTTTGTGGTAACTGATTCACCCCTCCCCTCTCAGTTACCCCATCTTCATTTTCCAACATGCCTCCATATTATTATCTTCTTCATTATACTCCTCATTGGAGGAAATAACCACTTTGTTCATCTCTTTTTCAAAAGTAGATCCCTAAACTCTTTCTTCACCTTCTTCATAGGACTTTTGGAGTCTCTGTTGGCAATATGGTCAATTAGATGTCTAGAGTGTTGTTATTTATTGTAACATGTATTTAGTATTTCATTTATGTATTTAGAGTTGGAAAATTTTCTAAGTGTTAGATAGTTTGTACTAGTACAGAGACAAATGTGATGTGTACAGATGACACACTTTGAATTATCTCATGCACAGTTGAGGATCAACATATGACAACGTGGTGATGATGTATGTTAGTGCATAGACCTGTATAGATTGTAAGACACAAGTTATAGTTGTTTTACTAGTTTTGGTATTTAACAAAACATAACAGAGCATATCAAAGAATTGGATTGTACAACTTAAGGAATTATTTTGTCATTTTGGTGATAAAATAATTTCTAAGTCATGATAGGCCAATATCCTAGATGTTTACCCTAAGTCAATTTTATATTAAGTCAAGCACGTGAAGACATGAAGGCTGACTAAGCAAAGTTTTATCAATTTGCAAGATATAAGTAAAGGTCTTATCTTGCACAAATAGTGTGAAGTGGATAAGTGATGCAAACTATTGTGAGGAAAGCTTATATGATATGTGAGCCTTATGTGATGCAAAATCTGATGTATGATCAGAGCAAGTGCGAGATACAACAACAAGAAAATATTATATGTACACCTACTCTTGTGAAGAACTTAATTGTATAATTTCATGTTAGGGCAATGGACTTTTCTTGCATACATTGTATTTGGTCTACCAACTCCTAATAGGGTTGAAGTGACTCCTAACAAGGTTGACACTTTTAACAGGGCCTAATCCTTCAACAAGGACTCAAGACACTATATGTATTTCATAGATTCCTAATAGGGTCAATATCCTTAATAGGACTATTTTGTTTACTGGATCATCATGTGGGTATCATCCCCACTAGGGTTTTCCATTGGCCATGGTTTCCCTAGTTAATAAATAATGGTGTTATGAGTTCTCTTTGTGCAATTTTATATTTAATGTTCAACATTTTTTGTTTACTTTCATATGAAAGTTATAAAGTCATTAACAAAATTCCATTGTGGAAATTTTTTTGTAGAATACTGATTCACCCCCACCTCTCAGTATTATCTATTTCTAACAACTGGTATCAGAGCACAATTGCTCAAAAGAGGCTTAATAGCTTGAGTAAGATCCCTATAGATATGGAACAATTGAAGAGAAACCTTGAAGAAGCTCTTAAACAAATTGATCTTCTTAGAGAAGAAAGAGACAACCTAAAAGATAGGTATGAGGATGCAAAAATCTACATTGGTAAACTGAAAGACAAGATTGATGATCTGAAATTTGGTAAGGAATCAAATGTGTAGATCAGTAATAATGATGAAGTAAGAGTTCTCAAGAAAGAAAATGAGATTTTGAAACATGAGTTGAAAATTGTACAACTTAAGTTGAGTCTTATGAAAGATGGTTGTAGGAATGAACCTGATCTGAAATCTAAGAATGCAAACCTTATATCCTAGTTAAGTCAAGTAACATTTAAATTAGATTCTATTAAGATTGAGCATGCAGAATTAGAAAAGTAAAATACCATTGAGAAAGGAGATTTGACACAAGCTAAACAATAGTTAGAAAAAATTTATTCCAATAATGAGAAAATTGATGAACACATATTTCACTAGAGAACCTCTTATGATAAGACAAGCCTTCGTTACTTTAGTAGAGAGAAATTTGTAAAGAAATTTGACATTAGAAAATAACTAGATCTAGTCATTGAGTCCCCAAAAGAATTTGATTTGAGTAAGATTGAATCAAGCACTACTACTAAAGTATCCAAAGAGATTGAACTAGTTGATTTTTCTACGAGACATAATCAACCTAAGAAAACAGAGAAAGTTGATAAACCTAAGCAAGATGAACTACCTAAGGAATTGAGACATGAATTCAAAGGTAGATGTTTCATATGCAATGAAGTTGGTCATATGAAAAGAGATTGCATAGGTAAGTCTTTCAAACCTGTTACTAATTTCTATTATTATAATTGTCATGGTTATGGACATTAAGTAGTAGACTATAAGAAACCTAAGTTTGATAGTAATAATGCAAATAGTAGAATGTTTAGGAATACTAACCCTGTAGGTAATGAAAGAGGAAGATCACGAAGTAGATCTAATGATCGAAAAACCTAATGGAGAAAAGAAATAGTTTATTTGTTACAAGTGTAACAATCCTGGACATGTTGCAAAGAATTATAGAGCACCTGAAAGTCAAAATGGAACCAATCAAAGAAGAAATGCGCTTGTATGTTAGTTATGTAATAAATTTGGATACACAACAAAATTATGTAGAATGGATAGAATAAACTTCAATAGGAATCCTAATTATAGAAGGAACAATAATATGAATGATATAAGGAATGATAAAATCAAAGATATTAGTCGGAAAGAAGTAGTGAAAGAGCATTTTGATGAATTCAAAGAAGCATTTGTGAAAGATGAGGATCCAAAAAGTTATTATATAGTTTCGGAGCAACAATATTTTGATGCATTTGATGAGAAATAGAAGTCAAACATATTTTTTGACTCATCCTATTTGAATTAAGCATTTGCAATAGAGGCAGAGTGTCAATTGGTTAGAACTAATGTTGGAAAGTGAATTAGAAGTTGTACTTCACAAAAGGTAGAGAACCTAAAGAGGAATCTATGGTCTAGAGCACAAGTATTTTTGTGATGGTAGTAAGCTGTAGAGATGAAAATAAGTTTACTGGTAATCAATGACAATCTTTGAACTTGTGGTAGATACACATTTAATGCAAAGCAAGATTTGAAATGATTTAAGGAGTGGGAGAAAGATTTTGAGTACCATTTGATCGTGCCAAGACTTTAGTGTTATTCATGAGTGATTTGACATCGAGGTGAAGTGTGAAAAGAAGTGATTGAACTGTGAAGTTGTAAAAGCCTTAAGTGCAACATTTAAGATATTTTACAAAGCTCAAATTTGAATTTTTAGTATATACAATTAAGGATTATGAAAAGTTAGGCAATATATGATGTTAGTGAAAGACCCATGTAGAAGTTCAAGAAATACCCATTTATTTCTCTTATGGATGATCTGTTAGGATCATTTTCGCAAATCTCATTGAATGTTCTTCATGTAGAAGATGTTTGAAGTTAAATTCATTGGAAGTTTGAAAGCATTGGAGATGAGGACATACACAAGGATTTAGGAGTCATGTGTAATAATGACCTAACCCTTAAATCTGAGTACACACACCTAAATGAACTAAATTTGATCAAGCATATGTTCAACACAAAGTTTAATAATCATGAGTGGACTAGGATTATTCTGAATAGAGTTCATGATGAGATTTTTTGGATAGGTGATGTACCAGTTGCAATTAAAAATGACCTAATTCACAAGGTCATAACGCTAAGTAATGAGGGATGCAATCCAGTGAATGATAGAAATGTAAGAAAAATAGTTGAGACAAACCTATATGCTAGGTATAATGGGAGGAACATGAAGGTGGACATGATTCAGGACAAAGGAGTTAAGATGTTAAGTAAAATTTTAGGATACAAGTTTAACCACAGTTCTAGAGTGAACTTAGTGCTAGCAACATTTATACATACAACATATGTAATGGCTATAGAAAGAAGGAAGGTAAACCTATGTGAGATAATCAAAACATAGTTGTTAGGCAACATTGCAAAGTTGAAGAAGACTAAGAATGCAGTCTTTAGATTTGAGTCTTTGTTAACTTATCTATTCCCCTATTGAACCAAGAAAATCCTAGGCATGAAAAGTTGGGAAAGTAATGAATGTGCTATGAAGTTGGTGATATAATGTTACAGGGCCAGATTGGAGAATGTCAGAGATAGTGACATTGATAGAATGATGAAGAAATTTTAGATTGAAATGAAACTGAGATACACAATCCCTCCCTCTATGGTGGAAAAGTAAAAAGATGATATATGTTTCACGATGGAAATTGATAACACCTTTATGAAAGCAATAGAGTCCAGGGTGAAATTCATTGAGCCGATGGGATATGAAATGAGTGAAGAACTCATAGAAGGGTATGAGCAGATCATACTCCAATTAGAGAAGGATATTGAATTCCCTAGATGGGGTACATATGAAGAAAAAGTAAGGGAAGTACATTCCAAACTTCACAACAAGGAAAACAAAAAGAATGTGGAGAAGAAGATAGATCCCATTCTCAAGGAATTAGAAGATTTTAATGAGATTAAAGGTATTGTGGTAGAAATGAAAGCCAGCAGACAGACTAAGGTGATAACAAAAACATAAATTATTGTTGCAACACCATTTGAAGGTATAATAGATCAAAACTTAGTGCACAGGTACCCATTGTACCCTATGCAACAATTGCATAACTACAACTAGTAAAAGTTCATCAACCTAAGAAGCAACTAGAGGTTGAATCATCATTTGCATAGAGAAATTTTGAGATATTGGTGAAAGTAAAGCAAGAATCTACACCATCCTCCAAGAAAAGGGTCAAGGAGACCACAAGTGGACCAGGAAAGAGGAGAAAGACGCTTCAAATCAACGATTCAGAGGAAGAAACTACAAATAAGCCAGTTGAGCAAGTAGTTAAAGAAGGAAGAACACCTATATACAATAAAGCATGGAAACCCAAGGTAGAGAAAATGAAAATGCAAATTATAGAAAATGACAACTTTGTATAGTTGAATCAATATTATAGTTTGTATAGCAATATGGATAGGAGACAATGAGAAAATTCCATAGTGAGGAATATGATTTTGAGAAATAAAATATTTGATAGCATGCAAGGAAAGATCCCAAAAGATCTATACAATAGATTCTTAAATAGAAATAGGAGAGTAGTGGAAGAAGACTCTAAGTTGAGAGAGAACATGATTCATAAATTGTGTGAGGTTAGTAAAAAGGATGATTTGGAGAAACTTTTGAAGGGCATTGAACCCTTGCTGAGGAACAAAAGAAGAGTTATTCTTTTGATGGGAGGAAATTACGAAGAAGTTAGAAAGGAAATTGAGGAAACCATAGTCAAATACATGACTTCCATGCCTAATGAGAGTGTGCAACCACAATCAACAAGCCCACTATATGTAGAAGACAATACACCATCTGATGGTGAACAAGATGTTGAGGAGACACAAAAAGAATACTCACCTCCTCACATAGTTATGGGTACCAAATCTATGCAAGTGGATAGTATACACATAATAGTGGATACTAAAGAGAACCCTTTTGCAACATATGGAATACACATTGATGGAAATATTACTGCATATACCAATTCAAATGAAGAGGATGAAGAAGAAGAAATAAAAAGGGATGAAGAAAAGAAAAAAGTTAGAAGAAGAGAAAAGGAATAAACATAGAGAAGAAAAGAAGAGGAAAGAAGAGGAAACAAAGAAGAAAAGAGAATAAGAGAAGAGGATTGAAGAAGAAAGGAAGAAATGGGAAGATGAAGTAAAGACATAAAAAGAGGAAAGAAAGAAGACGCAAGAAGAAAAAGAAGAAAGAAGAAGAAAATTAGAGTTGAATCAGAGATGGAAGATTATAATGCAAGAATAAATATTCTTTCCTAATTTGAAACATGTGGAAATAAAATCTGGGAAGGTAGAGTTCCAGTATGAAGCTAACATACCTTATGTTGCACTAGTAGTCACAACTATTGCAACATCAACAACTAGCCCATCATCAATAGTCAAACTATTGCCAGTATTATCTGATGATGATGATGATCATAAAGGTTTGATGAGCTCCTAAATAAAACTTCAGGAGGAGAACAATTTTGTTAAGGCGTTGGAGAGAACATTGACAAAAGTCTTGGATAGGATACAAAGGATAGTTCACAAAAATGTTACAATTCTAGACTTGTAGGCTAAGGCAAAAGAGTTCGTGAAATCATTTGATAAAGAATTCACAACCTTGAATTAAATAACTTCAGTGAAAGCACAAGTCAAGCATGATGCATCGTTGTTTGATACAATATGCACTAAGGTGAGAAATGATATAAAATCACTTGATGTATGCATCAAGGATTTGAGAAAAAACATTGATGAAGGTAAGAATTTGTATGGATAGTGCACATTGTCATACAATTACCTATCAGATTTTGAGAATAAGATCAAAGGTCAATTGAGTGAGCTTCAAACACTCACTACAATGTTGTAGTTAGAAGAGGGCAGCATTGAATATTTTGGAACTGAAGTAGAGAAGATTCACAATACTATCAAGAGCATTGAAGCTGTTAAGGAATAGGTAATTTGAAGGTTCTATACTCTTAGAGAAATTTTTTCACCTAAGATTAGCATTTTGTAGAGGCAATTGGATGAATGTCTTGCAGCTAAGACCTCCTATGACAAATTTTCCTATACTAACTTGAGTGCAATTGAAGTGGCATCCTATGCACTTTGCGTACTCTTCAATATATCTGATGCAGTCATGAAGAATTGGAAGAAAGTGTTGAAAATATAAGAAGAGTAACTGAGAGGGGAGGGGTGAATCAGTTAACACTAAAATAAATCCTAGATCCCTTAGATCTTAGAAAAAAACATAAAGTTTACTAAAAATACTGTTGCTCAGAAAACACATAGGCACTCAGTCAATATTAATAATATGTAATAACTCGATAACCACTGAAATAACAACTGTAACTTGGTAAATTATGTTAGAGTAAATAATTATTTATTCTATTACTTAAGCTTACTTAGGTTAATGCATTTAGTTAATAGCTGTAATGATGAGTTGTTGATAACACAAGAGTTTGTTCCTATCTAAGTCATACTTATCTTCTCACCTTGATTGAGGATATTCCACCTTTTGTGGATGTATGCTTAGTTGTCAATATTATCTTCTACCACCTTCTAGCTCATTCTACAAGCTTTCATGAGGCCTTTATATTCAAGCTCTCACTTTGTATTTCACATCTCATTTTTCATTGTAAATTTATTTTTCTAGTTTTACAATATTTTCTCTTCCATTATTTTCTCTAAGCTCTTCCTTTGCTAGTTTTTCTTTGGCAAGCTATTTGCACGCACGTGATCTTGGCACATTGCAAAGTTGGATCTCATCAACTCCTACATGGTATCAGAGCCTCCCTGTTGCTTCTTGTTCGAAGGATTTTTGAAGCCGCAATTTGAAGACACAAACCCTAATTTTTTTATGCATTTTTCTTCAATTTGGGGGTAGAGCAATTTTTCAGAGCACTTTGGTCTAAAATGGACATTGCCGTTGGATCTGGAAGGCCATTTGTAGTCAGGATTCATATAATTTTTTTTGATTTTGGCTTCTAGGCATCTGGAAAAAAATTTTAGGCCCACCTACAGGTGGCCCTATGGACAGTATGGATTTTTTTGCAAGTAAAAAATAATAATAATAAATAAATAGGGTGCACTGCTAGCGTACCACCCGACAGCCACCGTCGTGCCACCACCCTGCCAGCGTGCAGTCCATAGCGGCCATGTCGCCATGGTGACACCACAACCTAGCCGCCATCAGCAGGCCTCCTTCTGGCCACCACAACCCAACAACACCCCCAAATTCCTCCACTTCTGCTCGTTTGCACTACCTCTTCATCGATTTTCTTAGCTCCAACGCTGCCTCCACACAATCACCATCCTGGGTGGCTTTTTTGGTAGTTTTGAGCATAGTTGGAAATTTTTTGGGGGTGACACGTGGCATGGGTGCCATGATGGCACTGCCATGTGGACCCTGCCACATCACCCAACACCTTAGCCACCTACCATGTGGCATCCATGTGGCATGGTACGTGGCTCTTTTTTTTGCTTCGATGGCGTGGAGGCCGTCAATTTTTTTCTAGCATTTTGTTGACATCAGCATGATGTCACCCTACATTAGCACCCCTGCTAGGCTCTCCAGGGTCCTTTTTGACCTACTATTAGTTTTTTGGCCATATCTTGAGCATACAGAGGTATTTTTTCGATCCAAAATAAGTGTCGAAAAGTGAGTTCCGAGACGGAGACATTGGTGCAAGTATTTTTAAGTTTTGATGCAATTTTGTTGCTCATTTTTGTAGTTGAAGTTTGAAGTTCTATTTTTTACTCTGGCATGCATATCTTTTACGTGCTATGTCCATTTTTTGACAACGTTATATATTTGGAAAGTTGGTTTTGTCTACTTTTCAGAAATACTATCATTTTTCTTCAAATTCTACCCCATGCACTTTCTATCATGTTTTTGGCATTTTTTTTTCCTGTGGTGCATATCTTGGGTATTACAGGTCCGAGGATCATTTTCTTGGCACGAGATCTTTCGTTTTGGGTTGTACTATCTTTTGTATCAACTTTTGTCTTGTTTTGATCATTGTAGCTATCATTTGTAAGCATCTTTATGTAAACACACTGAGATAAAGTGCTACTCTTGCATTTTGGGTTCAGGAACATTGTTTTGAGACAGTTGTACTTGCACTATTTAATAAAGCACCATGGGGGGATAGTTGTTTTCCACTTTTGTGCCTTCTTCCTTTTTTGCCCCATGCACAGTTAGTGTGACCGTGTGTTTATAGGTGTTTGTACCTCTTCACTCTCTCCTCATTCTTGGGTCTTTCTGTAGGAGACATTGGCCCACCTTTTCAGTTGCATGTCATCTCACCCCATCTGCATTAAGGGGGGGTTATTCTATTGTTCTAATGCTTCCTTGGTTTGATGGTTCATTAGTGTGAGCTATGTACTTAGTACCTGATCCTATATACTAAGTGATTGCAGTGGTTGGCTACCTATGCATTTCGGTGAGATGGATCATCTACTATATAGACATGCTCGATTTGTGCCTTCTTCTTCCATTTTGGTTCTTTAGATCAATAGTTTATTTTTGATGATAGAGTTGTGGTTCTTCATGCTTCACTAATGCTCTTCATGATCACTTTTTTGTTCTTGTTTGTTGGGACATTTCTCTAGTTAGAGGCTTCTTCTTTCCTTCACAAGATTTTCAGCTATCTCTTTTTGGAGAGGGGTTTTTTCCACTAGATTTTCTCCTTTGTCTCCTCTTTACAGAGATTTCCTTGTTCATGGGTACTTAACATGGCCTCATTGCCAGGACCCATTCTGCATTTCATCTTAGCTTTTTGTGAGCTTAAGGCGTTCCCCTAAGTTGCACTTAAGGTGGGGTGTTAGAGTAAATAATTATTTATTAATTATCTATTCTATTACTTAAGCTTACTTAAGTTAATGCATTTAGTTAATAGTTGTAGTGATGAGTTGTTGACAACACGGGAGTTTGTTCCTATCTAAGTCATACTTATCCTCTCACCTTGATCGAGGATATTCCACCTTTTGTGGATGTATGCTTAGTTGTCAACCTTATCTTCTACCACCTTCCAGCTTGTTCTACAACCTTCCATGAGGCCTTTATATTCAGGCTCTCACTTTGTATTTCACATCTCATTTTTTATTGTAAGTATATTTTTCTGCTTTTACAATATTTTCTCTTTCATTGTTTGCTCCAAGGTCTTCCTCCTTCAGTTTCTCTTTGGCAAGCTATTTGCATGTAGGTGATCTTGGTGCTCTGCAGAGTTGGATTTCATCAACTCCTACAAATTGTTAACATGAAAATCTTAGGATATTATCTGTGATTAACCTTAATTAACTTAGTTGCATACACATAAAAGAAATAGCATGAAGACAAGTGACACCAAGATTTAACATGGAAATCCAATTTGGGAAAAATCATGAATTGCAACTAGTTACTAATTTTCACTCTTTTGAAGTGAGCCCTATTAGGATCCAACCCTATTAAAGGTTACAAAACACACTATTAGGTGTGACTCTATTAGCAGATTTAATCACCCAGTTAGGAGTGGCCTTGTTGGAGGTCTTTAAACACTTCAATCTAGAAATGTCGCTTTGTTAGAGGATTTATAAATAGTTGTTAAGCTAACTCTGTTAAGAGATTTAGAACATTTCTACAATGGTTAGAGAGTAATAATGAGATTACCTAATTTCTGATGCAACTATATTGCTGATTTCATATTTCAATTTTTTCTTGAATGCTTGATCCTTTTTGATCAAATGTATTTTTGTAGCTCCACAAGGATATTATTTTTATTATTTTAATTTTCTTCCTCCAAGCATATTCTATTCTTCCATACATTTGTGCACATGCAATCCTCAACTTGACCTTATAGTTATACCTTATGTATTGTCAAGTCTACTTGAATACAACTTAGAATAATTAATATCCATCTCCTTAGTTGGCTAGAACCAACAAACAAAATAATTAAACTCAATATGCCAAAACAAGAAAATTCTTTGTTAGCTGATCATGCTCGGTAGACATTAACTTAAAAATGATTTTCCTATGTTAACCAAGTGAACTTGGTTAACATTGCATCTTTGCTAACTTCTTTTGGTAATCAAGTGAGATTGGTTAATACTAGTTCCATCCAACATTTCCTTAATTAACCGAGTGAGCTTGGTTAACTCTCAACTTTTGTGAACTTCTCTTCGTCACCTAAGTGAACTTGGTAGACACTTCCTTTTGAACTTGGTAACCACTGGAATGCTTGGTAGAGACAGGAAACTATCTTCATTGCTTGAGTAAGCTCAGTATACAATGACTGGTAAAGATATGACATTTTGTGTAACATCAAAGATAATGCACAATTAACCAATTGTTTTCAACAGAAAGATCTGGAATGACTAAAACATGATTTTGCAGAGTGTTTTTCCATGATTACAAGTTGATCAGTATAAGGCCATATAGTTTTTGTATATAGTTTTTGAAACCTTTTGCATTGATGTCATAAGGGGAGAAGTATAGTTAAGAAAAATTGTATACGTATATGTAAGAGAGAGTACACCTATATACCATTGTAAAGAGTGATAAGGAATGTAATGATCCATTAAAACATGAATAAAATATTTTCTATTTTGAAGGCAATTTTTATGTAGTTACTTTTTGTATTCATTTTTGTATGACATCATTTTGGGACTTACCCAATTTTCCCAAATTTTTCCATCAATGCCAAAGGGAGAGATTATGGGCAATATGGTTAGTTATATGTCTAAAGTGTTGTCATTTATGGAAATATATATTCAGTATTTCATTTATGTATTTAGAGTTAGAAATTTGTCTAAGTGTTAAACAGTTTGCAACTATATAGAGACAAATGTGATGTGTATAGATGACACACTTTGAGTTAGCTCATGCACAATTGAGGATCAACATATGACAACTTGGTGATCGTGTATGTCAGTGTACAGACCTATACGGGCTGCATGATGCAAGTTATAGTTGATTTGTTAGTTCTGGAATTTAATAGAATAGAATAGAGCATATCAAAGACTTATATTGTACAACTTAAGAAACTATTTTGGTGACAAAATAATTACCAATTCATGATGGGTCAACATCCTAGATGTTTACCCTAAGTTAGTTTTATATTAAGTTAAACATGTGAAGACATGAAGGCAAACTAAGTAGAGTTTTATCAATTCACAAGATATAAGTAAAGATCTTATCTTGCACAAATAGTGTGAAGTGGAAAAGTGATGCAAACTATTGTGAAGAAAGCTTATATGATATGTGAGCCTTATGTGATGCAAAATTTGATGTATGATCATAGCAAGTGTGAGATGCATCAGCAAGACAATATTGTATGTACACCTACTCTTGTGAAGAAGTTAATTATATAATTGCATGTTAGGGTAGTGGGCCCTTCTTGCATACATTGTATTTGGTCTACCAACTCCTAACAGGGTTGAGATTTTTAATAAGGCTTAGTCCTTTAACAAGGACTCGAGACACTATATGTATTTCATAGACTCCTAGCAGGTTCAATATCCTTAACAAGATTCTTTTGTTTAGTGGATCATCTTGTGGGTATCATCCCCACCGAAGTTTTCCCTTGGTCAGGGTTTCACTAGTTAACAAATAATGGTGTTATGAGTTCTCTTAGTGCATAATTATATTTACTATTCAACATTGTTGATTTAATTTTATATGCAAGTTATAAAGTAGGGCACTTACAGATGGAGTAGGGCTATGATGAGGTGATAAGACAAGGGTGACATGAGGAGATTGAGTTGGAGAAGGCTGAGGCGATGGGGGTAGAGTGGCATGTGGAGATGAGACTAGAGCAGGAGCTCCATCTTTTTGCTTTTTCGTTCCTTTTTCAGCTTCATCTTGAGCTCCAATGACCGGTAGTGATCCACCTTGACAGGTTGGGGCTATTGGAACATTCTTCTCCAGGGGTTGATCACCTCCTCCTGCAGATTGGGTTGGTCCTTGAGCAGCTGTGGTAGTAGCACTGGGTGTGGCACTTTGAGATGAAGCAGGAGTAGCTGCAAGTGGAGAAGCTTGAGTAGTTTTGCTCTTGCTCTGACCTTTCCTAGCTATCCACTCAACCCACTTCCCAGTCCTTTTGATAATTCTTTCCATCATGACATCGAAGTCTTCTTCTATGTCAACATATGGTTCAGAACTAATGGGAGTATTCCTCAACTTAGTCAAATATGTATTACTGTACATATTTTGACCATCATCTTCCAACCCTTCCACATCTAAATTTATACCATATGTCTTTACTTGATCAATTGTAAATCTGGCAAAGTAATGATCTCGACTCTCCAATTCATTCTTACAATCTGCCCAATAATCCTTCATGGTTGTCACATGTTTGATTATGCTTCCAATTTGAAGCACATCTCTGGCATATCCATTTGGATCAAACATGGGCCTTACTACTTCATACTCTTCCAATTTGTATTTTCTTTTGAATGCTTTGAGTATATTCTTTGCATCCGATTTGGTCTCACAACTGTATGCTCTGACTTTTATAGGGAATTCATACCCTTTCTTCTTTAGGCTGGCACTCAACAGATTCACTTGGATTTCTTGTCTCACGATCTCCACGAGTGCGATCATATCATTTGGATACCTGGGCAGCTTCAGTGGAAATCCATTAAACGTTGCAAGACGTAAATAAGAAAATGATGAGAACTGAATGAAATAATTGCCAAATTGGCTGATGGCTGCCATCGCTTTTGGACTGAATCTTCGCTCTGGACACCCTTGGAGCTCTCTGCAAATCCTCATGGTGAATGCATCATTTACCCAGATATATTCTGCATAACTATTCTGTAATTGCAAGCATGGATAAAACTTGTAACTTTTTACATTATCAGGAAAATTCTCAATCCTAGGGAGTCCTGACCACAATTGAAGAGAAGCCAACATATATATCAAGAAAGAGGACATATAAAATGAATTATAAAACTTAGCTACACTGAGAGCCCTAGAAAGATGCTCACTGACCTCATACGCCCAGTCAATATACTGTGTGTCTGAGCAAATAACTTGCACCAAAAAGAAATATTGCTCTACAAAATTAAAGGCTTCTACCTCACCTTTGAGTCAATGCAATAGAAGCAAAATGTCAACAATTTATGATTTGAGGTCTGTACCGAAAAAGAGTTTTAGGGACTTTACTCTTAGCTCCCCTTGGCCTTTGAAACCAAGACTGCATGATCTCCTTTCTCTAGACTATCTTCTTCAGAGAGAATTTAGACATAGCTCCTCCCATCGTTAAATCAGAGAACTCTTCTCGTTCTGGAATCCGCAAGCAATTCACTACTACTTGGTGATCAATTAAAATTAACACCATTTGGTTGAGCAATAGAATCTGCTTTGTATCTGGATTGTAATGATTGATGCATTCCAAAATCAACTCCAGGGCTTGTACTGCTACAGGAAACCCAGTTGCTTCCACTAATCCGCTTCCTCGAAGTTTCTCCGTTATGGGATGAATTGGCTCTACTCTTAATCTCCTTTGAAAATCTTGCATATCATAGAAATGGAGTGAAATACCCGTGATAGTTGACCACACCGACTTAATTCCACCCAATTCATCGAAACCCACGAATCTTGTTGCCATCTTGTTTAATGTACAATAACAAAAATTCAAACAATTGAAAATGATATAAGAAGCAAACTCTGTAACTTTGAAAATCACTGAAGGCACTATCCAATACAATAGTATAACAGTAAAATGGTAGTTTGAAAATTTGTTACATCCCTCTTTATAGAATAACCTTAGATTTTCCCGTTGAATTTCATAAACTGTGCCACATGAGCGAATTCAAGGGTGAATACGTTGGATTGGTGAATGTAAGGGTTCTAACGGATTTATCTTTGTCTTTTCACTATTTTTGTTGGCTCAATAGTAACTTTCATTAATTACTGGTTTACTTTCCATTTTCACCCATCTTTTGGAAAAACAAGAATAGAGTACTTCCTAGGGCAAAATCTGCTTAACTCAATTCTGCTTGCAAAAACCCTATCAATTCATTGATTTGCTTCTATTTTCCTTGCCCAAAACAATCTGCAATCAATTCACATACTTACCATGCTTGCAGGGATGATTTTTCCTGAAATGCAAAAAATGGCCTTCGAGGGTAGAAAACTCGCAGTGGAGAAGCCAGTTTCTAATTTTTTGCTTGTCTTTCTTTTATTTTCTTTGCCTTAACCCCTTTTATATAAAGCCTTCGGAAAGCATAAAAGTAACTTTGCCGACAAAGAGTGGGACCCACTACGTCATTTTACCCTTTTATAAAAGCCTTTGTGAAAAACTGACTTCTGACTTTGGAACCTGACACGGAGAAGTTCTTTTCGGATTTTTTGCCGATCACTATTCCAATCATTTCTCAAACTTAAAAATAATTCTCGCTGTGAAATCATGACATCATTTGAATGATCCTTCCATAACATGATTCACTTTACTTCAATAAAGCTTACAAATAGCATTTTCTAGTCCTTGCAAAAATTCAACTTCGGGGTGCGAAAACCCGCCGAGGAGAAGCCAGAACTTGATTTTCTGCCAATTCAATTTTCTCTATCTCCAGATCAAATGAGCTGCAAGAAAATCAAATGATATAGCACAATTCAAGAATCTCCATCGAGTATGGCTCTAAACTACCCCTAAGACTCATGACAATCAGAAAAAACCCACCCAGGCTATATGTGACACGAGAGAAGGGAAAAGATGAAAACATGATGGAGAAACTTAGCACCTAAAGAGGAAAGACCTATTGACCTGACTTTGACAAGACATGTCATTAGTTTAATTTCCACTTTACAAAATTTGTATATGGTGAAAATTGGGGCAACAACTGGCTCTGACTGGGGACTTGGGTAGAGTACGCCCAAGCAAAGGGACTTAGAATCTTTGGTTTCATAGAAGAAAATAAAAGGCGGCAACACAACAAAAACAAGGCAAAACAAGAAAGCAAGGAAAAGACACCGGAAAGGGAAGGCTAACTAAGACACACACAACACTAAGTCTAACTATGGTACATTACAGGGGTTACCTATTTTCAATTTCTAACTTGGTAGAGCTTGAGATCCTGACCATTATAGGTCAGGGGTAGTACTTCACCATCTTCATACACCAATTTGAAAGAATTATTTTCAAATGCCTGTTGAATTCTGAAAGGACCTTTCCATAGAATATCAAACTTCTTATGCATTCCTTTTGGAGCCTTTCTTTTGTCCCAGAGTAGCACCATATCTCCCACCATAAATTTTTGAGGTCTTATTTTCTTGTCAAAAAGTTCTTTTACTCGCATTTGGTGCTATGTGATATGATCAACAATTTCCATCCTTTCTTCTTCCATTTTATTCAGATACAAGATTCTCTTTTCTAGACCATCTTTATAGACATCATCTTCAATTACTATTCTGAGTTTGCTTGTGGCCAGTTCCAATGGTAAAGGTAGATTAGCTTCAGTTCCATAAACCAACTCAAAAGGAGATATTCCAATTGCCCTCTTAGGTGTTACTCTATCTTCCTAGAGCACCTCATGGATCTTCTTGTGCCAGGTTTTCTGATTATCGGAGACTAACTTCTTAACAATATTAATCAAGTTTTTGTCGCTAGAATCCGCTTGACCATTCCCTTGAGGAAAATAATCAGATGAATGACCAATAGTAATCCCATATTCAAAACAAAAATCAGTGATTTCAATTGATGAAAAATAAGATGCATTATCCATCACTAATTTGATAGGAACACCAAACCTGACTAGAATGTTCTCCTTTATAAATTCACACACTACTTCTGTAGTAGTCTTCTTCGTGGCTTTAGCTTCTACCCACTTAGTGAAGTAGTCAGTTGCAGTTATGATGTATTGATGACCAGCAGTGGATGCAGGAGTAATCAGACCAATGAAATCAAGGGCTCATTGTTGAAAAGGTCCTTCGATGATAACAGGTCTTAGTGGCAGTGCAGCTAATTGAGGGCGTCTAGAGAACATTTTACACTTCTCACATTTCGCTACCCATGCATATGCATCTTTGAACATCCCAGGCTAGTAATAACATTGCCTTAGTATTTTGAAAGCTATAACTGAAGAAGAGAAGTTTCCTCCACAGGCCTCATCATGAAATGCTTTCAACAACTTTTCTTGTTGTGGTTTATCTACGCACCTCAGGAATGTACCATCAATAGCCTTTTTGAAAAGCTTTCCATCCCAAATCACATACTTGGCCGCTTTCAATTTAAGGTCTCTTCTTTGTTTTGCATTCAAACCTTCTAGACATTCACCATATGTTAAAACGTAAGAAATGTTTTCGAACCATGAATCATAGAGACCTACTGCTAGCACCAATTGCTTCTCATTTGATTCTTCTAATTCTCCAGTAGTTTTTTTTCTACAATTACTCTGCATAGAGAATTTCCTCTTATCAACTTGGTAGGTTTAATCTCTATATCATATTCTTGTATCTTTGCCACCCATGCTCCTCTAGCATTACAACCGATATCCTACTGTGTCAATACACTTTTTACTGCTACCTCTGGGACAAAGACTATTGAATGTGAATGCAGGATGTAAAAATGGAAATTTTTAAGGGCTTTAACCACTACAAAAGCATGTTTTTCAATCTGTGAATACTCTAACTCGTGATTCTTCAAAGGTACACTCATGAAAGCAATGGGAGCTTGTATTCCTTCATGATTCTCCTGCACAAGAATAGCTGATAATGTATGTTTTGAAGCATAACAATAAATAATAAAGTCCTACTTGTAATTTGGATGGCATAGCACAGGGGCATTGGCAATAGTAGTTTTTATATCTTGAAAAGCTCGCTTTCCCTCCTCACTCCATTTGAAATTTGATTATCTCTTCATCATATCTACTATATGCTTAATGGTTTCTATAAAATTGGGAGCAAACCTTCTAAGGAAATTCACTTGGCAAAAGAAAGATTTAACTCCTATTTTGTTTATAGGCAGGCTTAGTCTCTAGATGGCCTCTACTCTGTCAGGATCAATTTTAATGCCTTCCTGTGACACTATATGTCCAAGCAACTTTCCTTCAGTTACACAAAAAATTGACTTCTTTGGATTGAGAGAAATCCCATGCTCTCTGAATCTTTGTAACACTCTTCTCAGATCTTCCATATGGTCTTTTCTTTTCTTTGAGAAAATAGTGAGATCATCCAGGTATATGACTATTATTCGATCTTTCATCTCAGTGAAGGTCTCACTCATACATCTTTGGAACGTAGCCCCAGCGTTGACCAGTCTGAAAGGCATCTTGTGATATGCAAATGTACCCCAAGGAGTTGTAAACGTCATTTTATGTTGATCTTTCTTTTCTACTTTGATCTGGTTATAACATGAAAAGCCATCGAGCATAGAGATCATCTCAGATCCAAAAACTATTTGTAACAAATGGTCCATGTTCGGGAGAGCAAAATTATCTTTGAGAGATGCCTGATTCAAATTACGAAAATCTACACAAATCCTTATCTCTCCGTTCTTCTTTCTGATAGGTACTATGTAAGCTATCTAGGTAGAGTGATGGATAGGATAAATGATCCTTTCTTTTAACATTTTATCAACTTCTCAAAAAATGGCATTTGCAACCTTCGAATTATAGTTTATTTGCTTTTGCCAGAAAGGCACTGCATCCGGTTTGAGAGGAATCTGATGTTTCACCTCTCCTCCTCTGTAGCTCTTCAGGTCTTCATAGCTCCAAGCAAAGACATCTCTATATTCTTTGAATAATTTCTTTGCAGTTTCTCTCTCTTCGAGAGTACAACATTTTCCAATATTAATCATTTTGGGACCATGGACATCTCCAATGTTCGATCCTTCATATTCACCTGTGGTAGGTCCTTTTTCTATTCTTTTCTACTTAACATAAGCATCATGTCTATTAAATAACTTTTCCAGAGCTACAAAATATGGGGGAATAATATTGCTTTTCAGTTGGGCCTCACCACTTTTGTTATGTTCATCATCCTCATGAGACTCAGGTTCAAAGCTAGATTTATCATTTTCAAGAAACAGCTGCAAACTCTTATCATCATTAAAGACTTGCTAGGCTTCTATATTATCTGGGATAGTAGATCGATATATAATTTCAATTTGATATTTCTTATCCTTAAAATCTGGATGTGGGAGTAACAAGGAAGCTCTGCATCACCTTGTGCCTTCAAGATTTTTATCCCTCTTTATTTTGCAGTAACTATCTCCAATATTAAAGCTTCATATTCTACTGTATTGTTTGTGTTACCAAATTCTAATTTGAAAGCTAAGGGCTCAGCGTCTCCTTCTGGGGATATCAATACTATGCTAGCTCCAGAGCCTAAGGAAGCACAACTCCCATCAAATTCGAGTGTCTAGATGCTAGAAGCCTTTTTGTTTTCATCAGGAACCTTCTCACCCTATTTCTCATTCATTTGTTTACCTGAATCTTCTTTAGTAAATAACATATAATTACCAAACTCCAATTCCTGATATAAAATTTGAGCTTTGGGATCATCCGATTTCAAGACAGTGAATTTTTCTTTTTCTTCACTTTCTAACTTGACCTTCTTATTACCAATAGGTATCACAGCTTGGGACCAATCTAGCTTGATTTCTCCTCCTAAGTCTCAACAAAAACTTCTACTTAAAAGGAGTCCATAACTTGCAAGAATATCAGCTACCAGAATGGTTAACAGGAGTTTCTTTTCTGGATATGAGGCTAGAGCTACTTGTGCATCTTTAATTTTCCCAAGAAAAGGGACTTGTTTAGCGTCCATTGAATAACATCTTCCATGCACCTTGGTAAGGTTAAGACCTAAGGCTTTGGCCATAGAATAAGGTATGACATTATCTGAAGCACCCAAATCTATTATACAATTACTGAGCTTACATCCATTTATATATAATGAAATATAAAAAGGCTCAGGTTTTTGTCTAGGGGAAGTTGCTAAGATTATCGGATTCTCTTGATCAAATATACCAGATGTTAAGGTTTCTTCTTCTCTTTCAACCACTATACTAAAATTTGCATCTGTTGCATTTCCTTTACATTGGTCTATTAGCTTTTTCAGCTCAATAGGATGAGTTTTCAAATAATCAATGGTAGAAATTTGAATTTTTGATTCTTCACAAAACTTAAGAAAATAAAAGGATGATTGATTCTTACCCACATGTGAAGCAGATACCTCATGATCAGCAGGTGCATTACTTGTTGACGGACTAGAATCATTTCTTTGAGCATTACTTGGGAATTGATTTTTCTGTTTTTGCCCTTGAGTAAGTACTGTATATGAGGTCCCATCAATGGTTGCGTAACATTCTCCCTTAGGTTCAGAATTTGATTCATATTCTAAGAATAAATTTCTAGAGTCACTAGTTTGATAGGAATCGAGTTTTGAAATAGGATTCACATTATTCAACTCATTAGTTGACAATAATTGCATCATGCAGGCTGTTTCCAGACAACTTTCACTATCGTGGTCTGTGGTAAGATGAAAGACACACATGTTTCCTTTCTTTGGTGCTGCCTCAATTTGCAACCTGGGTTACGGACCGGTAAGTTGTGGAAACTTACCCTCATTGTTTCTCCTAGGTGAATTATGATAGTTCTGCTGGTAGGAATTATTGAATCCTGGTAACTATTTTTTGATAGATACTAGCTCATTTGATAATTTCTGAATCATCTTCAAATGACATAGTACTACTTGAACTTCCTTTGGTATGAAGTTCTTGTTTCCACTTTCCTATGAAAATTAAGTCATTTTAGCATTCAATGGCCATCTTTTGTGCTTCAGCCAGATCTGTGGGTCTTGCTCTTCTCAAATCATAGTTAATATCAGGGGGCATTGCACTTATGAAGAAGGTCTTCAAATTGCCTGCAGTCGGCCTAGCAGTAGTTGGAATTCTGTTAACAATTTTGTAGAAACAGGCAGCGAAATCTCTCATGCTCATGGTTGGCTACTTCTTAATAGATGTAAGTTGTGTCAATAGAGCATGTTTATCTTCTGTAGTCTTAAACCTTGCTTCAAAAGTAGTCCTCAATGTGTTCCAATCAATGATTGAACCATCATCTAAGTGGTGAAACCAATCCACTGCACCATCAGTAAGAGTTTCTACGAACAATCTTATAGCTACATCCTTATGTCCAACACCAAGAATATGAGTGGCTACAAAGAAAGCTTTAATATGTTCATCAGTAGTAACTTTCCCATCACCTGAAAACTTAGGGAAATTCTTCCTTGATCCATTTGGAAGTGGATGATAAGCGTTCAAGGCCAAGGGTCTAATCACTGCGGCCCATGGCGCAGCCATGATTACTCTGGAATTATAAGAAGGAAAATTGACAACAGGTGGAGGTGTTACCCTGTGAAGTGATAATACCTGACAAGTAGAATGAGAAGCATTAATATCTTGATCTTTAATAGGTGAAGATGGCTTGCTTCGAATTTGTTCTTCACTCTTCTGCTTTGGAACGTCTAAGATAGGAAAACTGAGTTTTGTAAGCTTATCAAAAATAGGGTCCTTCCCACCTTGTTCCCTGGTACTTCTAAGGAACCTAAAAATTTCTAGGATGCTGAACTTTGTTTATCCTTGAGCTTTTACCCCAATTATCTTTCCACTATTTGGATATTTCTTCTTTGAATATCTCTCTCCAAGACTTCAGCTCTTCTTTCTTCTTCTTCCAATACCTGGTTTGCGTTCCTATAGTGTTCTGCATTCCTTCTATGTCTCCAAACAAATGTGTTGAGCGAAGAGATTATATCTTCTTGATCATCTTGAAAACCAAGGTTGGGTTGGAGAACTGGAATAATATTTCATGAGGTAGTACCATTTTTCCTCATGATATAGGCTTTTTGATCAAGCGACAGTTCGTCTCCCCAACGAAGTCGCCAAAAATCTATTGTAAATAGATATTGTTCATAATCTAGGCATTAAGAGTCATATTTTCACAGAAAATAAAAAGAACAAATCTGTTTACCAACACAGAATAAAGAACAAAATCCACCACTACATTCAGATTGCCCACGTGAAGAATGAGGGGGCTGCATCTGCAGAGTTTCCACAGTATTGTAATTGTCCATGGCATGGTGAAAGACACAAGAAACTAGTGAGCAACCTTTGTCAAATCTAACATTTAAAATTTAACATTTAACAAAAGTATCACTTGCAGCACCAGAAAAAACCAGAAATAAGCAAGATTAAATTTTATTGAAAAGACGTCTAGACATGTTTCTGGGGAATTTCACCCCGTCATCAGTGGACTTACAATAAAGATTACAATAAAATGGTTTAAATAGAAGTGAGGGGACTCCTCAACTTCAAAGAAAACCAACAATCATGCTTAAAAAATAATTAATTAATCAATTAACAAAATGTTAATTAATTAATCAATTAAAATGTCACTAAAAGGAAGGAAAAAAGACCCAAAAGATAGGCGTGTGCGGGTTCTTTTTTGGCAAAAGCCATATAAAGTCTAGGGTTTAGGGAAACCCCTGTAAATGTTAAATGTTAAATTTTAAATGTTAAATTTCAAATGTTAAATTCTAAACCCTAAACCCCTAAAACCCTAAACCCTAAACCCTAAACTTTGGGGCTTTGGGTTTAGGGTTTAGGGTTTGGGGTTTGGGGTTTGGGGTTTAGGGTTTAGGGTTTAGGGTTTAGGGTTAGGGTTGAGGGTTGAGGGTTGAGGGTTGAGGGTTTAGGGTTGAGGGTTGAGGGTTTAGGGTTGAGGGTTTAGGGTTTAGGGTTGAGATTTTAGGGTTTAGGGCTTAGGGTTTAGGGTTTAGGGCTTAGGGTTTAGGATTTAGGGTTTAGGGTTTAGGGTTTAGGGTTTAGGGCTTAGGGCTTAGGGATTAGGGCTTAGGGCTTAGGGCTTAGGGTTTAGGGTTTAGGGTTAGGGGTTAGGGGTTAGGGGTTTAGGGTTTAGGGTTTAGGGTTTAGTGTTTAGGGTTGAGGGTTGAGGGTTGAGGGTTGAGGGTTTAGGGTTTAGGATTGAGGGTTGAGGGTTTAGGGTTGAGGGTTCAAGGTTTAGGGTTGAGGGTTGAGGGTTGAGGGTTGAGGGTTTAGGGTTGAGGGTTTAGGGTTTAAAATTTAACATTTAAAATTTAAAATTTAACATTTAACATTTAAAATTTAACATTTAAAATTTAACATTTAACATCTAACATTTAACAAAAGTATCACTTGCAGCATCAGAAGAAACCAGAAAAAAGCAAGATTAGATTTTATTGAAATTATTGAAAAGACGTCCAGACATGTTTGTGGGGAATTTCACCCCATCATCAGTGGACTTACAATAAAAGTTACAATAAAATGGTTTAAATAGAAGTGAGGGGACTTCTCAACTTCGAAGAAAACCAACAATCATGCTTAAAAATTAATTAATTAATCAATTAACATAATGTTAATTAATCAATCAATTAATAAAACATCACTAAAAGGAAGGAAAAAAGACCCAAAAGATAGGCGTGTGCGGGTTCTTTTTTGGCAAAAGCCATACAAAGTTTAGGGTTTAGGGAAACCCCCGTATTCGTTTTAAGAAAACTAGGTACGAGGGGACCCTACTCCCGAGAAACAGGAGGCACACAATCCAACCAAAAGTGACGGCAATCTAACACTGAGAACCCACGAGCACGGAGACCACCAACAAGCAAAGCTGGAACCCAACAAGAGAAACCAGAAACTGCCATGGAGATGAAAGCCGTTGAGACAACCCGCAGGGGCCGAGAAAGGACAGCACCAGCGACCAAAACACCAGGGGCCTAGGAAGAAGGTAGGGCCGAAGCGACGAACCAGACGCAAAGAGGATCCAAAAAGGGATCCGAAGGGAGCGGCATCCTGCGATTGCAGAGAGGCAACAACCAAGGCGGGCGAAAGCCCAAATCCACGGTGAGGAGGTCGAATAGCCCGGGCCGAAAAACACAGGCCGAAGACGAAGCGGCCACGGCACAGGAGCAGGGATCCAAGGAGGCACGGGGTGTAGAGCGCACGCAGTGCCAGGGGGCACAAAGTGCCAAAATGCTACAAGAAAGCAACGCAAGAAGAGCGGCCGCAGAAAGCCCAAAGGGCAAAGAACGACGACGCCCAGGCCTTCGCCGAAACCAAAAGGTGGGCGAAGCAAAGAGGATCAACCCACAAAAACCTCGGCAACAGTGAAGATCACAAAGGGGGACGGCAAGGGTGGAACCAACCACGAACCATCCGCCAAGACCCGAAGCAAAAAATGCCATCAACAGCGAAATACCAGGACAAAAAAGTGAACTGGAGAAGCCATTAAGCACAAATAGCAAAGCCTCAGGAAACTGGAAAAATCTGACGGCAGTGTGAAGAAGGAACTTTAGGATTTAAAATTTAACAAAAGTATCACTTGCAGCATCAGAAGAAACCAGAAAAAAGCAAGATTAGATTTTATTGAAATTATTAAAAAGACGTCCAGACATGTTTCTGGGGAATTTCACCCCATCATCAGTGGACTTACAATAAAAGTTACAATAAAACGGTTTAAATAGAAGTGAGGGGACTTGTCAACTTCGAAGAAAACCAACAATCATGCTTAAAAATTAATTAATTAATCAATTAACATAATGTTAATTAATCAATCAATTAATAAAACGTCACTAAAAGGAAGGAAAAAGACCTAAAAGATAGGCGTGTGCAGGTTCTTTTTTGGCAAAAGCCATACAAAGTCTAGGGTTTAGGGTTTAGGGTATAGGGTTTAGGGTTTAATTAACAATTAACAATCAACAATCAACAATCAACAATCAACAATCAACAATCAACAATCAACAATTAACAAGAGTATCACTTGCAACACCAGATTAATCCAGAAAAAAGAAAGAATATTTTGTAGAAAAGATTGTCCAGACATGTTTCTGGGGAATTTCACCCCGTCATCAGTGGACGTATAATAAAATATTACAATAAGATGGTTTAAATAGAAGTGAGGGGACTCCTCAACTTCCACGAAAAACTAACCATCAAACTTATAAATTAATCAATTAATTAATTAATTAATCAATCAATTTAAAGTCACTAAATGGAAGGAAAAGAAACCCAAAAAGATAGGCATGTGCAGGTTCTTTATTGGCAAGAGCCATACAAATTTTAGGGTTTAGGGTTTAGGGTTTGGGGTTTAGGGTTTGGGGTTTGGGGTCTAGGGTCTAGGGTCTAGGGTTGAGGGTTGAGGGTTGAGGGTTGAGGGTTTAGGGTTGAGGGTTGAGGGTTTAGGGTTTAGGGTTGAGGGTTGAGGGTTGAGGGTTTAGGGTTGAGGGTTGAGGGTTTAGGGTTTAGGGTTGAGGGTTGAGGGTTGAGGGTTGACGGTTTAGGGGTTTTAGGGTTTGGGGTTTGGGGTTTGGGGTTTGGGTTTTAGGGTTTAGGGTTTAGGGTTTTAGGGTTTTAGGGTTTAGGGTTTAGGGTTGAGGGTTGAGGGTTGAGGGTTGAGGGTTTAGGGTTGAGGGTTGAGGGTTGAGGGTTGAGGATTTAGGGTTGAGGGTTTAGGGTTGAGGGTTGAGGGTTGAGGGTTGAGGGTTGAGGGTTTAGGGTTGAGGGTTTAGGGTTGAGGGTTTTAGGGTTTGAGGGTTTAGGGTTTAGGGTTTGGGGTTTGGGGTTTCAGGTTTCGAGTTTTGAGTTTGGGGTTTCAGGTTTGGGGTTTAGGGTTTAGGGTTTAGGGTTGGGGTTTAGGGTTTAGGGTTTAGGGTTTAGGGTTGGGGTTTAGGGTTTAGGGTTTAGGGTTTAGGGTTGGGGTTTAGGGTTTAGGGTTGGGGTTTAGGGTTTGGGGTTTAGGGTTGGGGTTTGGGGGTTGGGGTTTGGGGTTTAGGGGTTGGGGTTTGGGGTTTGGGGTTTGGGGTTTGGGGGTTGGGGTTTGGGGTTTGGGGTTTCGGGTTTGGGGTTTGGGGTTTTGGGTTTGGGGTTTGGGGTTTAGGGTTTAGGGTTTAGGGTTTAGGGTTTAAAATTTAACATTTAACATTTAACATTTAACAAAAGTATCACTTGCAGCATCAGAAAGATCCAGAAATAAGCAAGAACAAATTTTATTGAAATTATTGAAAAGATGTCCAGACATGTTTCTGGGGAATTTCACCCCATCATCAGTGGACTTACAATAAAAGATACAATAAAACGGTCTAAATAGAAGTGAGGGGACTTCTCAACTTCCAAGAAAACCAACAGTCATGCTTAAAAAATTAATCAATTAATCAATTAATTAAAAAGATTAATTAATCAATCAATTAATTAATTAAAACATCACTATGGAGAGGAGAAATGACCAAAAATAGTCGTGCGAGTACTTTTTGGCAAAAAGCCATGAATGAATAGGGTTTAGGGAAGCCCTCGTGTTCGCTACATAGTAGCTAGGTACGAGGGGACCCATCTCCCATGAAGTAGGATTAAAAAATTTAGAGTGTTAAAAAATTTAATAGATCACTTGCAGCTCCGAAAGAATTAAAAAACTGATAGAAAGGAGTAATCCAGAAAGAAATAAATTCCACAATTAAAAATCTCATATACAATCTCCAGAATCCAAAACATGTTTCGGGCTATCAGCCCTCATCAGTTGGATTTAACGGATACAAGAGAAGAGAGAAATATGTGGAAGAGAATGGGAGGAAGACGGATATAAATATCAATCTTTCGAGGAAATCCAAGAGGTGTGACCCTTGAATAGGCCGACCCGAAAAGGGGACCCCCGCCAGATTATAAACTTAGTATATTATAAAAAGGCGGGGGAAAAAATTTGATCAAAAAAGGATCAATGGCCCTAGTGGATCGAAGAGTGCTGTGATCTGGAGAAAAACCTGCTGCGAAGAAGAAAGGAACCCAACTTTCTTGGGTTACGCCAATAGACTCTCGGAAGTGGAAGATGTCGCAATGCGGGGACTTCTTGGCAAAGCCGATAAAGTATAGGGTTTAGGGTGGCCCCCAAGTTTAAAGCTTTAGCAGAAGAACTGAAATCAAGCTTAAGAACGAGGGGGGCCCCAGTTCTCTGAGAGGCACTATTATGTAGGCGTGAGAGAAGCACTGACTTATCAAGCCAAGAGACCAATTTGAAGCAGGAGAGAAGAAACTTCTTTGGATAACCACGAGCACGAAGTCTAGAGTAGAACTATTTTCGAAGTCTCATAAAACCAAATGGATCTGATTCCCTGAGGAGATACCTCTTGAGCTCACTTAAGATGAAGGATTTCTTTTGGTGAGGAGGATGCCAAGAGTAATACGGAATGTATTGAAAGGCATTGAGGGGCTTCTGGAAGCATTTGGTATCAAGAATACCACAAGCATGGAAGCGATCTCCCTTGAAGAGGGCAATGTCAAGAATGTCCACAGAAGAGAAAGAAACTGAAGGTGTAATTCTGATCTCAGGGTAGAAGCTCTGATACTGAGAAAAGAATGTTGACAAAGAGGACTCATCACCAGTCCAAATACCAACAGCATCATCAATGAACCTTTTGTAGAACATAAGACAGGAGCAATCAAACTGAGAGAAGAGACGCTTTTCCAAATGGCAAAGGAAAAGACAGGCGTAGACAACTGCGAAATTGCTGCCCATAGCAGTACCCCGGAGTTGTTTATAAAAAACACCATCGAACTCAACATAGTGTTCACGAAGAACAAGTTCAGCAAGCTCCAAAATCAGATCAATCAACCTCAGATTAAGATTATGAGTATGAAAATACTCAACAACCATCTCCCGAAGAGCATAAAGGCCCTCAGTGGTAGGGATGCTCGGATAAAGAGACTCCACATCAAAGGTAAACAAGATGCAAGAAGAAGGAAAAGTCTTGCGATCAAGTTCACGAAGAAGACTGAGAGAATCAGGAAGATGAGGCTGCTGTTGTAGGAGAATCGGAAACAAAAGAACATGAAGAAGCTTTGAGGCTGGTTCCAACATATAACCTGTATAGCTGTAAATCGGTCTACCCACCAGAATAGGCTTATGAAGCTTAGGCAGGAGATAAAAAGCACAGGCTTTAGCTGAAGAACAAGGATTCTTCAAAAGGAAGCAACGAACAGGTTTGAGGAAGAACATAAACTTATCAATGATAAAAGAGAGTCTGCTCCAAATCAGCTTCCAAGGAACACAATCAACACGAAGATAAACCAGGGGGTCCAAAAGTTGGCGAAGACCTTCATATTTGTACCAAGAAGAATTGAGGACAACAAGGCCGAGATTCTTATCTGCTGGTTTGATGACAATGGAAGAGTCATTCTTCAAATCATTGAGACTCTTGAGGAGTCTAGCAGGAAGAAGAGGACGCCGAACAAACGAGCCAGAACAAGAAGCAATGCGAGACTGAAAAATGTCTTCAGCTTTATGGATGATCTCTTCAAGTTGGAAGTTTTGTTCATCCGAATTCCAAAAGGGATTCTTTTGGCAGAAAGGATGAGGAAAAACTCCAGAAACAAGAGGAGAACAAGAGACGGGAGGTGCTTCCGGACCAAAGAAAGCACGAAGACGAAGAAGTCTGGCAAAAGCTCTGAATTCCTTATGAAGATCAAGAATAGAAATTGGAGGAGGACGAGGAATAAATTTAATTCCAAGTCCTAACAATCTGCGTTCATCAGCAGAGAGATGCCGAGAAGAGAGGTTATGAATGGCAATGTTAGAGATCCGATTCTCAACCTCCGAGGCAGTCTTTCTAGAAAAAAATGATCGAGCCATGAAGTCCCGATCAATGGCAGGTCCCCAGTGATTTAAGCGGGGCCGGGATCGCGGATGCGGGAGTTGTGTAACTGTCTGTTCTGCTGTCTGTTTCTTCCTTTTTGATGGCCTTGAGTTTGATTCTTGTAGGAATTCTGCCCACGATTTTTGCCGTTGGATGGATTTGAATGTGCGGCAGATTGCACATTCTTCACCGACTGGCGGGGGGCAGAGTTTCCCTTTGATTGCAACTGTCCAGAGGCAGCCGAGGTGTTCTTCCCGGCTACACGAGACCCATTTTTTGGAGTAGAGTCCACATTAGAAGTTGTCTTGACTGGAGGGGCACCAGAGGAGATCTTTTTCTTCTTGTTCTTTTTCTTCCTATTCTTATTCTTCACCTGTGTTTCATTGGGGGCAGAGAGAAGATTTTTCAGAGCAATGATTTCTTTAGAAAGATGACCATATTTCTGATTAATCTTATCATTAATAATTTGTGCAATAGTGGGATCGGGCGGTAGCTGTTCGGCATAAGACATAGCTGTATCTTGAGAATCTTTCCTAGAAGCTTCAGCCTGTTCCTTGGCAGCTTTTTTGATGGCTCGATCGATAGTGAATTTATTGCACAAAGTCTGAAATTCTTGCAAAGCTTCAGCATACCATTCATCAGCAGAGACAGAGAAAGTGCCTAAAAGAGGAAGGTGTTGGAGAGCGACGCAAGTGCCCTTGAGAGAGGAGTCGAAATTCTCAACAACGCTGGAAATCTGAGCATTATGATTGATGGATGCTTTAGAAACAACATCTATGTAGGCATCGAGAAAAAGCTTGTTGGCATCAGCCTGAATAGTTTCCAATTTAGAAGAGAGGAGAGCATTGCTTTCATCATCGTTAATGGAGAGCTTTGGTGGTTTAATCATCAAGCTTTTTGGAAGAGAGCCAATAGATTTAAAATTGTTGAGTTTTCCAAGATAGTCCTTGGATCTTTCAGCAGCCAGAGAGACCCGTTTAAAGTCTACAAACGCTTTGTTGACAAGCAGATGAATTTGGTCCGGGTATTTTCTTCTGCTGTGAGAAGAGGGTTGAGCATCATCATGCAGAGGAGCTGCAGCCATCTCTGCGACCAAAGGAGAGGCAGGGGGGGTCTCGTGGGCAGCAAAGGCTCCATGGGCGACAGAGACTCCATAACCATGCGGGCCCTAGCTGGAGTTGGCGCGAGGAGCAGCGCTGTCAACAACGTGCGGGCCTAGGTTGGAGTTGGCGCGGGGAGCAGCACTGTCCGGTTGGGCTGCAACAGCAGCATCAGCGTTAGCTGGAACAGCAAAGCCTTGGGCAGAATCCGCGCAGGCAGGGTGGGGTTGACAACTCTGTGCCACCCTGTCTTCCAAAACTGCAAGCCGTTTTAAAACGACATCAAAGGAGCGCTCAAGAATGGAAGAAATATCGGTCAAGACGGAGGCGGAAGAATCTGCATGCATTCTGGAGGATTGGGCAGCCCTATCAGCCTGCAAACAAACTTCTTCCTGTGCTTTGTGGGAGTCCAATAAGAATGCATCAAATTTTAAAGAAAAATTATTGGTATTCTCACAGAATTTTACCATAAATTGATTCAATTTCCGCAAGAAAGAGTCTTGTTGTCGAGATGATTCAGCAGCAAACTCGGCCAAAAAAGATTTTTCCTGAGCTGAGATAATGGCGCCGCTGTCAGCTCTTCGTTTCTTTCTATCCTGGTTCGATGGATTTCCACCCTGGGCGAGAGCAGCATCATGAGCAGATGGAGATTGGCCTTGAGCGGATGGCAAAGAGCCATGAACAATTAATTCTCCGGAGGACATCGTGAAGAAATCCAAAACTTTAGAGTGTTAAAAAATTTAATAGATCACTTGCAGCTCTGAAAGAATTAAAAAACTGATAGAAAGGAGTAATCCAGAAAGAAATAAATTCCACAATTGAATTCCACAATTAAAAATCTCATATACAATCTCCAGAATCCAAAACATGTTTCGGGCTATCAGCCCTCATCAGTTGGATTTAACGGATACAAGAGAAGAGAGAAATATGTGGAAGAGAATGGGAGGAAGACGGATATAAATATCAATCTTCCGAGGAAATCCAAGAGGTGTGACCCTTGAATAGGCCGACCCGAAAAGGGGACCCCCGCCAGATTATAAACTTAGTATATTATAAACTTAGTATATTATAAACTTAGTATATTATAAAAAGGCGGGGGAAAAAATTTGATCAAAAAAGGATCAATGGCCCTAGTGGATCGAAGAGTGCTGTGATCTGGAGAAAAACCTGCTGCGAAGAAGAAAGGAACCCAACTTTCTTGAGTTACGCCAATAGACTCTCGAAAGTGGAAGATGTCGCAGTGCGGGGACTTCTTGGCAAAGCCGATAAAGTATAGGGTTTAGGGTTTAGGGTTTAGGGTTGAGGGTTGAGGGTTGAGGGTTGAGGGTTGAGGGTTGAGGGTTGAGGGTTGAGGGTTTAGGGTTTAGGGTTTAGGGTTGAGGGTTGAGGGTTGAGGGTTTAGGGTTTAGGGTTTAGGGTTTAGGGTTTAGGGTTGAGGGTTGAGGGTTGAGGGTTGAGGGTTGAGGGTTGAGGGTTTAGGGTTGAGGGTTGAGGGTTGAGGGTTGAGGGTTTAGGGTTTAGGGTTTAGGGTTGAGGGTTTAGGGTTGAGGGTTGAGGGTTGAGGGTTGAGGGTTGAGGGTTGACGGTTTAGGTTTGGGGTTGAGGGTTTGGGGTTGAGGGTTGAGGGTTGAGGGTTGAGGGTTGAGGGTTTAGGGTTGAGGGTTGAGGGTTGAGGGTTTAGGGTTTAGGGTTTAGGGTTGAGGGTTTAGGGTTTAGGGTTGAGGGTTGAGGGTTGAGGGTTTAGGGTTTAGGGTTTAGGGTTTAGGGTTTAGGGTTTAGGGTTGAGGGTTGAGGGTTTAGGGTTTAGGGTTGAGGGTTGAGGGTTGAGGGTTTAGGGTTTAGGGTTTAGGGTTTAGGGTTTAGGGTTTAGGGTTTAAAATTTAACATTTAAAATTTAACATTTAACATTTAACATTTAACATTTAACATTTAACATTTAAAATTTAACATTTAACATTTAAAATTTAACATTTAACATTTAACATTTAACATTTAACATTTAACATTTAAAATTTAACATTTAACATTTAAAATTTAACATTTAACATTTAACATTTAACATTTAACATTTAACATTTAACAAATGTATCACTCGCAGCAAAGATTCGAACCAGAAGAAGAACATGAGAAACAAATTTTTATTGAAAAGATGTCCAGACATGTTTATGGGGAATTTCACCCCGTCATCAGTGGACTCAATATGTTTACAATAAAAATGAACGGTTTAAATAGAAGGGAAAATGACTTTCCATCTTCCAAGAAAACCAAATGACTTTCCATCTTCTAGGAAAACCAAAGGTCATGTTCAAGAATCAATTAATTAATTAATCAATAAAATATTAATTGATCAATTAATTAATTAATTAAATACAACACTATGAGAAAAAATCCAAATAATTGGCATGTGCGGATACTTTTTGGCAAAAGCCATACAATGTATAGGGTTTAGGGAGGCCCTCCTGGTCGTCACAAAGTAACTAGGCAAGAGGGGACCCAACTCCATATGGAGGCACAAAAAATCTCATAGTGAGGGCGATCCAGCTGAGAAACCCACGAACAAGAAAGCACGGAAACCGTCAAGAGAAACCGAAGCCATCAACTGTTCGCAGGAAGAAACTGGGAGCCGAACAGAAAAATTCTCACGTGAAGAGGGAACAGCATGAGCACGGAAGAGGGAGACCCAGTGGGCGTCCCGTGGAGGCAGCCGAAATCCGCAGGAGGCAGCATCCAAAATGGGGCCGAAGCCCGTCCGCGCCGAGCCGCGACACGCGAGGAAGGAGACCATTCGGCAGGGGGGTCTTCAAGGGCACGCGGGTGCCGCAGGCTGGAGCCGCAGGCTGGACGCAGCCAGCAAAAATGCACGCGGGTGCCGAGGGCTGGTCGTAACCAGCAGAAAGACGCCGCAAGGAGAAGGAAGCCCCAAGGGGCCAACCAAAACGCGGCGCCAACAAAGGGCGTGAACCATGCACGTAGCCCAAAGGGCTAACGACAAAAATGACGCCCGAGCCTCCATCCATGCGGCAGGACAATGGACAGAGGAAGAAGAATACCAGGCACGCCAAAAGAAGACGAGCAGGTTGCCACAACAGCAAACAAATGCCACAGTGACAACAAAAAACCCCAGAATCAGCAATGAAAGATCTGCAAGAGACCAAGATCGCAAGAAACGGATGGAGAAGATGAAATATCCAAGCACATCATACACCATCCGATACGACTAGCAGGAATCGAAGGCATTCGTGAAGAAAACAATTTAGGATTTAAAATTTAACAAATGTATCACTCGCAGCAAAGATTCGAACCAGAAGAAGAACATGAGAAACAAATTTTTATTGAAAAGATGTCCAGACATGTTTCTGGGGAATTTCACCCCGTCATCAGTGGACTCAATATGTTTACAATAAAAATGAACGGTTTAAATAGAAGGGAAAATGACTTTCCATCTTCCAAGAAAACCAAATGACTTTCCATCTTCCAGGAAAACCAAAGGTCATGTTCAAGAATCAATTAATTAATTAATCAATAAAATATTAATTGATCAATTAATTAATTAATTAAATACAACACTATGAGAAAAATATCCAAATAATTGGCATGTGCGGATACTTTTTGGCAAAAGCCATACAATGTTTAGGGTTTAGGGTTTAAAATTTAACATTTAAAATTTAACATTTAACATTTAACATTTAACATTTAAAATTTAACATTTAACATTTAACATTTAACATTTAACATTTAACATTTAACATTTAACATTTAACAAAAGTATCACTTGCAGCATCAGAAAGATCCAGAAATAAGCAAGAACAAATTTTATTGAAATTATTGAAAAGATGTCAAGACATGTTTCTGGGGAATTTCACCCCATCATCAGTGGACTTACAATAAAAGATACAATAAAACGGTTTAAATAGAAGTGAGGGGACTTCTCAACTTCCAAGAAAACCAACAGTCATGCTTATAAAATTAATCAATTAATCAATTAATTAAAAAGATTAATTAATCAATCAATCAATTAATTTAAACATCACTTATGGAGAGGAGAAAAGACCAAAAATAGTCGTGCGGGTACTTTTTGGCAAAAAGCCATGAATGTATAGGGTTTAGGGAAGCCCTCGTGTTCGCTACATAGTAGCTAGGTACGAGGGGACCCAACTCCCACGAAGTAGGAGGCACAAATCCAGTCCATAGTGAAGGTGACCAAGAGCAACCACGAGCATGGAAACCACCAAGGCAGCAAAACCGGGACCAAAACCGGGAAACCGGAAACCACCGAAAGGAAGCGGAAACCACCAAAAACGCCCGTGGGGGCCGGGAGAGGAAACACCGAGCGCCAAAAACGCGAAGGTCGACGAAGAGGGCAGGGGCCAAACACGAACCAGTTGCAGAGAAGAGGATCACCAAGGGGGATCCAAGGAGGCGGCATCCTGCGACAGCAAAGAGGCAGCGTCCGAAGGGGCAACAAAGCCCAAAACTGCAGCATGGAGCAGAAGAACCCCCGGCAGAAAACGTAAACCCGCGACAAAGGAGGCCACGGCATCGCCAGTAGGGATCCAAGGCGGCACGGGGTGCAAAATGCATCCAGTGCCAAGGGGCACAAAGTGCCAAAAAGCTGCAAAAAAGCAGCAGAGCGGCCGCAAAGCCCTAAAGGGCATAAAAAAGGCAGCCCGGGCCTTCGCCGAAACCAGAGGAAGGCGAAGGAAAGAGGATCGACCCACAAAAATCCGGCACCAGCGAAGATCGCAAAGGGGGACAGCAAGGGTGGAACCAACCACGAACCATCCGCCAAGACCCGAAGCAAAAAAAACCATCAACAGCGAAGCACCAGGACAGAAAAGTGAACTGGAGAAGCCATTAAACACCGATAGCAAAGCCTCAGGAAAACTGGAAAAATCTGACGGCAGCGTGAAGAAGGAACTTTAGGATTTAAAATTTAACAAAAGTATCACTTGCAGCATCAGAAAGATCCAGAAATAAGCAAGAACAAATTTTATTGAAATTATTGAAAAGATGTCCAGACATGTTTCTGGGGAATTTCACCCCATCATCAGTGGACTTACAATAAAAGATACAATAAAACGGTTTAAATAGAAGTGAGGGGACTTCTCAACTTCCAAGAAAACCAACAGTCATGCTTATAAAATTAATCAATTAATCAATTAATTAAAAAGATTAATTAATCAATCAATCAATTAATTTAAACATCACTTATGGAGAGGAGAAAAGACCAAAAATAGTCGTGCGGGTACTTTTTGGCAAAAAGCCATGAATGTTTAGGGTTTAGGGTTTAGGGTTTAGGGTTTTAGGGTTTAGGGTTTAGGGTTTAGGGTTTAGGATTTAAAATTTAACATTTAACAAAAGTATCACTTGCAGCATCAGAAAGATCCAGAAATAAGCAAGAACAAATTTTATTGGAATTATTGAAAAGATGTCCAGACATGTTTCTGGGGAATTTCACCCCATCATCAGTGGACTTACAATAAAAGATACAATAAAACGGTTTAAATAGAAGTGAGGGGACTTCTCAACTTCCAAGAAAAACCAATAGTCATGCTTAAAAAATTAATCAATTAATCAATTAATTAAAAAGATTAATTAATCAATCAATTAATTAATTAAAACATCACTATGGAGAGGAGAAAAGACCAAAAATAGTCGTGCGGGTACTTTTTGGCAAAAAGCCATGAATGAATAGGGTTTAGGGAAGCCCTCGTGTTTGCTACATAGTAGCTAGGTACGAGGGGACCCATCTCCCACGAAGTAGGAGGCACAAATCCAAACCATAGTGAAGGCGACCAAGAGCAACCACGAGCATGGAAACCACCAAGGCAGCAAAACCGGGACCAAAACCAGGAAACCGGAAACCACCGAAAGGAAGCGGAAACCACCAAAACCGCCCGTGGGGGCCGAGAGAGGAAACACCGAGCGCCAAAAATGCGGAAGTCGACGAAGAGGGCAGGGGCCAAACACGAACCAGTTGCAGAGAAGAGGATCACCAAGGGGGATCCAAGGAGGCGGCATCCTGCGACAACAGAGAGGCGGCGTCCGAAGGGGCAACAAAGCCCAGAACTGCAGCATGGAGCAGAAGAACCCCCAGCCGAAAATGCAAACCCGCGACGAAGGAGGCCACGGCATCGCCAGTAGGGATCCAAGGTGGCACGGGGTGCAAAATGCACCCAGTGCCAAGGGGCACAAAGTGCCAAAAAGCTGCAAAAAAGCAGCAGAGCGGCCGCAAAGCCCTAAAGGGCATAAAAAACGACAGCCCGGGCCTTTGCCGAAACCAGAGGAAGGCGAAGGAAAGAGGATCAACCCACAAAAATCCGGCACCAGCGAAGATCGCAAAGGGGGACAGCAAGGGTGGAACCAACCACGAACCATCCGCCAAGACCCGAAGCAAAAAAAGCCATCAACAGCGAAGCACCAGGACAGAAAAGTGAACTGGAGAAGCCATTAAGCACCGATAGCAAAGCCTCAGGAAAACTGGAAAAATCTGACGGCAGCGTGAAGAAGGAACTTTAGGATTTAAAATTTAACAAAAGTATCACTTGCAGCATCAGAAAGATCCAGAAATAAGCAAGAACAAATTTTATTGGAATTATTGAAAAGATGTCCAGACATGTTTCTGGGGAATTTCACCCCATCATCAGTGGACTTACAATAAAAGATACAATAAAACGGTTTAAATAGAAGTTAGGGGACTTCTCAATTTCCAAGAAAAACCAACAGTCATGCTTAAAAAATTAATCAATTAATCAATTAATTAAAAAGATTAATTAATCAATCAATTAATTAATTAAAACATCACTATGGAGAGGAGAAAAGACCAAAAATAGTCGTGCGGGTACTTTTTGGCAAAAAGCCATGAATGAATAGGGTTTAGGGTTTAGGGTTTAGGGTTTAGGGTTTAGGGTTTAAAATTTAACATTTAAAATTTAACATTTAACATTTTAGGCTTTTAGGGTTTTAGGGTTTAGGGTTTAGGGTTGAGGGTTGAGGGTTGAGGGTTGAGGGTTTAGGGTTGAGGGTTTAGGGTTTAGGGTTTAGGGTTTAGGGTTGAGGGTTTAGGGTTTAGGGTTTAGGGTTTAGGGTTTTAGGGTTTTAGGGTTTAGGGTTTAGGGTTTAGGGTTTAGGGTTGGGGTTTAGGGTTTAGGGTTGGGGTTTAGGGTTTTAGGGTTTAGGGTTTAGGGTTGAGGGTTTAGGGTTGAGGGTTGAGGGTTGAGTGTTGAGGGTTTAGGGTTGAGGGTTTAGGGTTTAGGGTTTAGGGTTTAGGGTTGAGGGTTTGAGGGTTTAGGGTTGAGGGTTTAGGGTTGAGGGTTTAGGGTTTTAGGGTTTAGGGTTTAGGGTTTAGGGTTTTAGGGTTTTAGGGTTTAGGGTTAAGGGTTTAAGGGTTTAGGGTTTAGGGTTTAGGGTTTAGGGTTTAGGGTTTAGGGTTTAGGGTTTAGGGTTTAAAATTTAACATTTAACATTTAACATTTAACATTTAACATTTAACATTTAACATTTAACATTTAACAAAAGTATCACTTGCAGCATCAGAAAGATCCAGAAATAAGCAAGAACAAATTTTATTGAAATTATTGAAAAGATGTCCAGACATGTTTCTGGGGAATTTCACCCCATCATCAGTGGACTTACAATAAAAGATACAATAAAACGGTTTAAATAGAAGTGAGGGGACTTCTCAACTTCCAAGAAAACCAACAGTCATGCTTATAAAATTAATCAATTAATCAATTAATTAAAAAGATTAATTAATCAATCAATCAATTAATTAAAACATCACTTATGGAGAGGAGAAAAGACCAAAAATAGTCGTGCGGGTACTTTTTGGCAAAAAGCCATGAATGTATAGGGTTTAGGGAAGCCCTCGTGTTCGCTACATAGTAGCTAGGTACGAGGGGACCCAACTCCCACGAAGTAG